>OY292396.1:25793044-26382457 GCA_958496205.1 Idaea biselata | reverse complement strand
GTACCGCTTACCGATAACATTAATGCGCAGCAGTGCGCTGGCCTGTAAGACCCTGAGAGGCAAAAATACCTAAATACTCTCTACACCGCTCCCAGGTTTTACGACCCGATGTGTGCAGCAAGTGAAAAACTGTATACTATAGTTCCTATGTTAGCACGCATTAACAACCCGCGATAACGTTAAATATTTTCAAGGAAGAAAGAAAGAAGTTGTAGTTCCGATTTCTACTTTGAAACGAATATTTGTATTATGTGCTTCTGTATGTACATAATTAAAAGCATCTACCATGGCCTGTGTCTGTTGTTCCTTTAAGCTCAACCTACTGACCCAATTGCGATAAAACTTGGTAGATAGCAGACCTTGATTAGGTAAAACACGGTTTTTTTATCCCGATCCTAGACTTACGCCTATGAAATAGGTGGACACGGTAATATAATAACTACGGCCACTGAAACTCCCATGAGTGTCTTGTGGTTTCTTCTCATGGGAGGGCGCGTTCCGAAACCACACTAAAATCAGTCTTAAGTTGATATTTCAAAATGATCATGTACTTTATTATACATTGCTTTGAATGAATAAAGAAATATGTCCAAAAGGCAAATATCTTAAAGAAAAAATCAATACATAACACCCGCGCCCTACCAATCGTAGCCAATGCTAGTAATTTGATAATACTTATTGCAGATATTGAATATCACGCTATATGAAGGCATGTTAATAGTTCAAAAACTAATTAACTACTTTCGAAAACTGTCTATGAGTAATTCTGCAGAAGTCTTCGTTGAAGTGTCCAAGGGCAAGGTTCGAATGTTGCCTGATTAAGCCTATTAAGTCGATGCGTATTCGGTATTGGAGCTTCTCACGATCATGAGTCAATGGCGCGGTGGTAGGGTGTTTTATATTGCACGAGTTTGAAAAGACCGGGGGAACTCCGTGCCTGGCACCGGGTTTCGCAAGGGTCGCAAGGCGGCGAAAACACGCTAATACAATCAATAATACAAAGACAAGTTAATTTACACCGCAGTGGCTTAAACTTAGTGAAACAAAGGAGAACTTTTCGAACCGATATAGGCGTATTTGGATGCCGATAGTCCCCCGTCAGGGCCTTGAGCACGCCGCAGTCCAAATTCCAATAACGATACGTTTTTTCCAGCTACCATTCTGTACCTGGCAGCGTTTGTCGCCATCAAACTGAAACAAAAATATAATTAATTTGCACATTTAACTTGCAATTTTCAGCGTAAATCGTTGTCAAGACAATATACAGACGAATTCTGAATGGGATTTGCTTAAAGTTGGTGCCTTTTTCGTTTTAAGCGACTTTTTCATTTCATTTTAATGTAGGGGTTTGTTAAACAAGTCGTTTTTAAACTTAAAAAATCCCGTGCTAATTTTGTGTTTAGAACCTGTTCGATTATAAGTGGCGTTTCAGTATTCGGTCATGCGTTTATGACAAATTGTGAAGAAAAACAAGTAGTTTAAAAACATTGAAACGACATTCAATTCACTAGTCCTCGACTCAAAAAAATCGATCATCCGTCATAATAAATGACCGTGGTATATAAAACCAACTACCACTCAACTAAGCCATTATTAGGCTTTTGTAGTAAGACTACCTATACCTATTTTAAATAAGAGAGGCATTTATCTATTAGTACAATTAAGAATAGTTTTAAACCTCAGTAAAGGTTTTAAAAGTAAGTTATGTATGACACTTATGACGTGCTTAAAAGGTGGATTCTAAAACGAAGGTTTTCAAGCTGTCTAGTCATTGTCATCAATATTAAATCATGGTCATCATTATCAAATCATCGTCTTCATTATCAAATCAGTCTCGTCGTAAAGTCATTGTATTATATTACGAAACATACAAATTGTATACCCACATATTCAATAACCCCTGTAAAAACAGCCATGATACTGTGCGGTGCATGATTATTATCGAATATTGATTACACAATCTATGAATATTCATAAGCAACGAGTAAAGTTATGTTAAGGCCAACAGTGTCAGAGAGCTACCACATTATACAGTTTTTTGTTTTAGCGATGGCAAATCATTACATAGTATAAAACAAAGTCCTTCCCCCTGTCTGTCCCTATATATAGGTCTTTTAAACTACGCAACGGGTTTTTTTGCGGTTGTTTTAATGGATGGAGTGATTCAAGAGGAAAGTTTATATGTATAATACATGCACCGTACGAAGACGGTCGCTTGTTAAAATATAATATACAATACATAATTATTTCATTATTTTTCCGTTTGAAAGTGATACAAAAATGTAGTTTTCAAAATGCGACTCAATTTTTATTTAACTTTGAGTTTGTGACATTATGTTGCATATAATTATTATGAAGGTCTTTAGGCAGATTAAGATCTGTGTATGTCATTGCACCTAATGTTTATAATTTGGGTCTCGACAAGGAAAAGTCAAAGGGGCTACTCAGGACGACACCACAAAATGCATATATTTGAAATGGTTTGTTTCCTGACCTTACTCAGAGTATAATATCCCTCGCACTCTTACTCGCAAAAACACGAGGAAATACTTTCTTTTTTTCAACTAAGCGGGTATCTACTTGTACTCGTGGCGAAGAGGCTCTAACGCGCTGGTTTGGATTATTAGTAGTCGCGGGTTCGAATCCCGCCGAGAATGAATTTTTGGAAGCATTTTTCAAAAACATATAACTTAATATAATTAGTCGCAGTATTTCTTTAGAACAATGAACAACACTAAAACGTCATATTCATATTTTCTACTGCTGTTATACAGGGTGTCCAGAGACCAGTGGATGTCCTGGCACTGGCGGCTGGCGGGGAAGGGTTGACCGCCCAGAATACGTTTTTTTTTTCTATCTCAAACGGTTCGAGCTGTACGTCACTTTTAGTAAAAATTGAAAAATGTCTACTTTTTTGCACGTTTCGGGGTATCACGTCCACAGATTAAGCGATAGCATTGTTTTTTTTTTCGCCATGTGTTCACTAATATTGATGTTTGAAAATCACCTTAATTTTTTTTTAATACTATAGTTAGTAACTTACAGGATATCCCCAAAGATAGATTTAGTTTTATAAACTTTACTTTCTGCTAAGTTTGAGCATCTGTGGTGTAAAAAAAAATGTATGAAACCTGTCTGGCCGACTATTGAAAAAAATTGCCTATTTCATAAGGATTCTAAAACAGTATTATACTAATAACTTTTTGTCATAAGTTACTAAGCTAGTGCTATGAATGCATCGAAGGTACTATCTTACATGAGAAAGTTGAAACAAGTATTGTACAAAAAAGGACACTTATTAAGATTTAATATGTCATAATGTTACAGCAAATGCTCAAATTGTCCTCCTCTTGCCCTTATACAGGCCCTTAACCTTTTTATAAACGATCTCTTAAGGACACGATTATAATTTGTTTCTCCTATTTGTTGTGCCGCTTCATGGACGCGTAGACGCAGGTCTTCAATTGTGGTTATGTTTTTTTTGTATACCTGTTCTTTTAAACACCCCCAGTAAAAAAAAATCAAGCGGATTCAGATCAGGCGAACGTGGAGGCCACAATATTGGACCTAATTGGCCAATCCATCTTCTTGGATAACTTTCATTTAAATAGTTTCTCACTCGCACGGCATAATGTGCAGGACAGCCGTCATTTTGAAGCCACATACTTCGCCGGATCGAAAATGGCACCTCTTCGAGTAGTCTCGGGAGTTCGTTTTGGAGAAAGTGTAAATTGTTGGCCCTGTTTAGGTTGCCTTGCTATTCGAAAGGGACAATAATTTGGCCATTTAAAATAATGGCCCAATAGTTAATTTTAAATTGGTACTGTGATCGGTCTTCCCTGGCTAATCTTGGGTTGGTTAGCTGCCAGCTGTGCAAATTGTACAAGTTTAGGTAGCCATCTCTTTTGCACGTTGACTCATCGCACATTATGCCGTGCGAGTGAAAAACTATTTAAATGAAAGTTATCCAAGAAGATGGATTGGCCAATTAGATCCAATATTGTAGCCTCCACGTTCGCCTGATCTGAATCCACTTGATTTTTTTTACTGGGGGTGTTTAAAAGAACAAGTATACAAAAAAAACATAACCACAATTGAAGACCTGCGTCTACGCGTCCACGAAGCGGCACAACAAATAGGAGAAAAAAATTATAATCGTGTCCTTAAGAGATCGTTTATAAAAAGGTTAAGGGCCCGTGTAAGGGCAAAAGGAGGACAATTTGAGCATTTGCTGTAACATTATAACATATTAAATCTTAATAAGTGTCCTTTTTTGTACAATACTTGTTTCAACTTTTTCATGTAAGATAGTACCTTCGATGCATTCATAGCACTAGCTTAGTAACTTATGACAAAAAGTTATTAGTATAATACTGTTTTAGAATCCTTATGAAATAGGCAATTTTTTTCAATAGTCGGCCAGACAGGTTTCATACATTTTTTTTACACCACAGATGCTCAAACTTAGCAGAAAGTAAAGTTTATAAAACTAAATCTATCTTTGGGGACATCCTGTAAGTTACTAACTATAGTATTAAAAAAAAAATTAAGGTGATTTTCAAACATCAATATTAGTGAACACATGGCGAAAAAAAAAACAATGCTATCGCTTAATCTGTGGACGTGATACCCCGAAACGTGCAAAAAAGTAGACATTTTTCAATTTTTACTAAAAGTGACGTACAGCTCGAACCGTTTGAGATAGAAAAAAAAAACGTATTCTGGGCGGTCAACCCTTCCCCGCCAGCCGCCCGTGCCGGGACATCCACTGGTCTCTGGACACCCTGTATAACAAAGAAAACGCCTACTCTTTGTATAAAACGATTCTTGATCATTAATATAAATAGGTAGATAGTTACTTGTTAATGGAAAAGATCGTAAGAGATACAGCAGAAAGAGTACGACCTTATCCTAGTAAACGTTGTCGTTTTATTACCAATTTACCTACTGATTTAAATAACCAATCAAGTAAAGTGTTAAGTGGTACTGACAATGCGATGCCAATTAGTTGACCTAGTCACGCCTGACAACTGATAGCAAAGATAGCGTTTCGTCAAAACAAACATAGTCAAGCCCTCCGATATTAATTAACACGACTGACTAGCCGAGTGCATGTACATACGTCACTGTTTACCTACGACAATTTACGCACTATAATTTTTCAAAATCACTGTTAACGTGATAAACTGATAAATTAAATCAGGTAGGGTAGTACAATCTAAAAACAAGAATCATATAGGTACTATTTAATTTAAGTTGACAATAAATATTGCACGATGTTACACACAGCGCAATCTACACCTAAACTAAGCACTAGGCTTGTACTATGGGTACTAGTCAACGGATATACATACATACATACATATTATACTTTTTTTTTTAAATACATACACTATTTAAGTTAATAGAAATGGATTGAAAAGTAGTTGATGTCTCATCTTATCACATGGAACACTAGACTTACTTCAGAAACTAGATTTTGAAAGAGGTTTGATATACAATAGTTATTCATTCATTATGGATGTCTCGTTAGGTTTAAACCACAGTTTACCTAATGCTTTTAGTCAAACTTAGACCATCTACCGACAAAACGAGGCTAAAGGAGGTTCAATCAAAGTATGCTGTAAACAATTATTTGTGTAGGATAGGTTAAATTTTATCATTTTTATAATTAGGTATTATACTTTTTACGACTGCACGTCATCGTCGTAAGATTACTTTTTACGATTGTATCTAGAAATTACTTACCAAACTATGTATTTAACGAACAAATCAGTAAATTACAAAATACAATGTTGTTAACTCTCTTACTAACGACATTGTCCTAATAATACTTCCAACAACCTCTATATGACTTAACTAGTTGCGTCCCACGGTTTCACCTGCGTGTCCTGATCCCGTGGGAATATCGGGATCAAAAGTAACCTATGTTACTCAGGGTGAATGTAGCTTTCTAATGGTGAAAGAATTTCGTTGACATTCAGCTTAGTTTAGTCGCTGCGCTTATTCTGCACTTAACCTCAGAGAAATGTAACCATGGACGCGCCTTGTTATACCAAATAATGAATAATTTCTGTAAAATTCGACAGATTTCTTTTAGGCTCCCACTGAAAATTACATTAAGTACATCGCGCTTTTGGTTTAATTTAAACTCAACGTAATTTACCCTTACTCACACACTTGCACCCATAAAAAATCTGGTACTAGTTTTATATGACACATCATTGTTTAGCCTGATAATCGGGCCTAGGATTACCACAGAATATGCGATAGTCAAAGGGATATTACGATGCGATGGCTCCGACGCAGTTCCATTGCGACTTATCGCTAGCTTACTTACCAGTGAATGCTGAGCCAAAGGCCTCTTCTTAAGGTGCGAACTGTATATGTACCAAGAAGTTTAAAGAAAACTTACCTAGCAAAGTTAACCAATGTCAATAATGTGGTCTCCAGTAATTGTGTAATAATCAGTGGTCCTTCAACTCGAAGCAGAGGTACCCTGGAACATATTTCTCCTTCAACAAACTTGTAAAAATGGGAACCCCTTACCTTTGTCCTTAATTACATCACACGCTAGTTATAACTGGCATTGAGTCATACACTATTAGAATCAAATTTATAGGTTCACTAACATCACAAAAAATTAAATTATTAAAAAAATATATTTCCTCCTTCAAACCTCAGAAAAAAATGTTTGTGTATTTGTTTGTACCTCCTTCACGCTTTCCTTGCTGAATAGATTGTGACGAAACTTAGTAAGTAGAGGAATCTCAGGACTTCAATTAACACATAAGACTACTATAATAATATTCTTATAGTGCACCTCGGCCCTGGCCTCCCAAGTTTGATGCAACATGGAATCTTAATGCAGGTGGAAATCACAATTACAGCTAGAGAAAAAATATAAAAATACAAACCTAGGGAAAACGACAGACCCTTCTTCAATGGCACTCACTATTACATCCTTACATGTTAAATCTTTAAGGTAAGCAAAGAATTCTGGCTCAATATTTTCTGGTAAAGTTTGTTGTAGATATTCAATGTCTGGAAATAAAACATGATATTGAAACATGATAACTGCTTGTTTTATTTAAAAAAACATTATTTTGCACAGGATCTTAGTTCATTATTCTGACATTTGCAATACTATAAGACAGAACTTTTTGTTGGTCCTGTTTGTAACATATAAGGGTACATGTACACATTTAATGGTGGTATAAGCCTATTGATTTTCGGATTGAAAAAAAATTACGGTTCGGTTCTGAGAGTAGTAATTTAATGGTGGTTAAAGAATTGTGGTGAATGGTCTAGCTAGTTAAACACTCTACTCCAATTAAACAACCATTTTGCTACTGCAATAGAAAAGGGTGTTTGCCTTATTCTAATTTGTGGTGTGATGGGTGTTCATAACCAGGAAGATATTCTCACTGCTCAAGGAGATTTTGAAAAAGTACTGAGTAGTATTGAATTTTTATTAAATACCTACTCCCTACTTCAATTAATTGTATAGTCGTAGTCAACAGTATGGAAAATGCAATAGTCTCGTAAAACCATTACAAATAGATAGTTTTCAGAGGGGTGATGGTCTAATGGTAGATACCTTGACTTATATTTCAAAACTATTACTTTTAAGTTTTAACATCAGTGATAAGTTCAATCAAAAAACGTAGTGATTTACATAATTTATATCAATTTATTTATGTGGTTGGCTCTCAATTCATTTAATGTTAGGTACCTACCGTTCTTCTTCTTATTCAGCTATTCTTATGTATCTGCATAAAACTAAGACGCTGGCCTCCAAATTGTATGTTAAAGATTTAACGATAACTAAGTTACAAATATAAGTAAACAAATTGCTTACCACTGTCGGAGTAATGAAAGTTATCTAAAAACTTCAAAACTTCTTCGAGTCCAGCAAAAATTGTGAATTCTCCTTGGAATGGATTTTTTCGGAAAAATAAATCAAATACTGATACATCATTTACTTTGCCTGACTTCCAGTAGGCATAGGCCATAGTGATCTGATATAAATCTAAAACAAATTAATCAAAGTAATTTAATGTAATGTAATATCATAATTATTTGTTTTAGGTTAACCATCAATCAAATTTTGTAATAAAAACTTGAGTTGTAAATTTTTGTATATTTATTTAGTAAGGTATTAGGTACGTAGGTAGTTTGACCTAAATTTTAAACTTTTTGAAATTGGCTCCAAAATAATAAATACGAACTTACCAGTGAGAAGGGGTTGCACAATACCGTTTTGGCGTGCCATTGTTCTGTTATTTGTAAGGTCACTACTGGACATTTTCGTTGTAATAATTTACACAGCAGTTGTATGATACGTGAAGCAAGTTCGATATCTGCACGACGACTAAAATAAGTAATTTCATTGTGAACAACAAACCGCGTATTATCTATGGCGTACTATCAGTAGGGAAGCGCGCCAACGCCAACGAAACTGAATTTTGTTTGACTGACGGTTTTACGCATGCGCATTTTCCATTGACATTTAGAAGGTCATTTATTGAAGGTCAAGAGTTTTGAAAGAATGTATTGTACAATGTGAATGTGAAATGTACATTGTAAAAGTTTTATGTAGTTTACTAGGAAATATGAAAAAATAACAGACGGACTAAACTAAAACTACTGAAAGACTGAGGTAATAAGCCACCCGAATTTCATAAAAAAGTGCATAAGAATGTGGGCTGTGTAATGTGTACGATTATTTGACTGGCTGTATGACAAGACGTGCGATGCCATTTTTAAACTTAATTAGGCTTGGTTTACATGATCAAAATCTTACGATAAATATCGATAGTAAATATATGACAATGGGGTTAGAAACTAAAAGGTCGAGGCAGGTGGCGCTAGTGTGGCACGGCCAGATGCCGCCAAACTTCAACTGTGATTGCATGTGTCTTTAGCAATTTTATGAATTAAAATGTATTCAACGTGGAGTATAATCCAATTAAAAGGGGAGCTGAGAAAAAGGAATGCGTCTACTAGCGGAAAAAAAGCTGCTTTGACTGAAAGGTTAGTAAAAAAGTGCATTTTAGTGTTTGTTTGTTATGTTTTACAAAAAGGCTTTGTACTGATTTATATGTTGAAAATATGTAAAAACCCTTTTGTAAAAAGTACCTACATGTTGAGATAAGTATACGTGCTTATTTTCGGGGTCGTACGACTTGTAATTTTTATGATTTTATTGAAAATAAGTCTTTGTTTACAAATGGTTGACAAGGGTATTTTTTCATGGATTTTCTATGTTTTTGTTTTAGGCTAGAGGCGTACGACAGAAACAGTATTATTGGAGTCGAAGAGGAACTCGATGACGAAATTCCTGAGTTTCCTGATATAAGTCACTTTGGAGATGTTAACGCTAGCACCAATTTACCACCGCTCGGCTGTCCAAACACCACATCCAAGAGTTTGCGGAGAGGTTTCAAGTACCTACCACCCAAAGGTCGTCTGTTATATGAAAGCAGAAGTTTGGTTACTCTTCGTGTTGCCTTTGAAGGAAAGTATGCCTACTTTCATGTGCAATGCAAAGCACAAATGAAGAAACTACTTTACATAGTTTTATTGAAAATAGATTGAAATGGCACTATAGAAGTCAGTTATTGTGAATGTGCCGCTGGAAGTGGTTTGTAGGCACATTGTAAGCACATCTGTTTGTGTAAAGTTTGGTGTAAATCTGTTGCCCGGTCCGGCCTAGCTGACTGACACGCTTTATGCATAGTTAATAATAAATATTAGTCTAACTTTGCTATCTAGCTAGAGTCTGTGTACACAGGAACGTTTTGATACCTTTTTTAATTTTAGATTTTGATAAGACTGTAGTTTCACAGTAACTTTTTAACACATTAGAATGACAAATCACAAAAACATCTCAGTCAATCCTGAAGAAGAGACATGTAAAGGTCTCAAAACGTTGAGCGTTGAAACAATGCCTTAAGTAATAAAATAAACACCATGTGATTATAACCGAAAAATGTCTTTAATTTATAAGTAAAATTTCCTTCATTTCATAATATTTTCTCTAAAGTTGCAGCATTTATTATTTTCGGTTTGTATTCTGCTAGGTCCAGGTGCTGTATCTAAGCACTGTCTCCTTCTGCTTCTTTCTAGACGTCTGTTTAACCGTTATTGTCTTCTGGCTTTATTTCGGTAATTACTTTGGTAAAAGAAAATATAGAAGGAACTGCTGTTTTCCTCAATACTTTTTATTTATTTTCATCACCTGAATGAATGAGAAAATGTGGATAAGGTAAGATAAGAACCCTAATTTACACAAAGCTTGGCATGAGAGAAACGTCTGTGATGATCACTGATCGATGATCATTGATGATAGGTGGAAAATACTGTTAAAACTAAGGAATGGTCTATTCCTAAGAGAATATACATTCTCATACAGACTATCGTTACAATAGTAAACTATTATAACCTTCGATCAATAGGTAGGTACCTACACTAGTAGTTTAAAGAAAGGAAACGTCTTACCTGTGTAGGAATTTCTCTCAAAAAAATCATTAGGTTTAAAATGGGGAGCACATAACCTTAAATAGTTACTAGGTCGATTTTTCTCCTCATAGCTTTTATCCACTGTTTTTTTCTTTTGGCATCTTTGGGGAATAAATGATTTGTTATGTTTTTGCAATCCACAGCTGAACAAAGCGTCATTTTGTAAAATTATCTCAAAATAACCATGTTTGTTTACGAAAAAACTATGAAGGTGTCAAATAAAGGCAGACGTGCTACAGTAGCGCCCTCTGAAGTGAGCAAATGGCAGTTTTAAACCTCATTAGACGTAAGCTTGGACCTACTAATAGACTTGGGAATGCGTAGGAATTTCCGAAGAAGCGGATTCGATATCAGTATGAAAGTAACAGAAAATCAAAAAATATGGAAGTCCAGGATATCCGGATTTAATATCCGAATAAAAAGTAGGTATCCTATTTTTCAATCCAGGTCTCAAGCTACCTCAATGTCAAATATCATTGTATCGATTAAGTCGTTTTTACGTGATTCGCGCACTAACAGACAGACAGACATACAGACAAAAATTTCAAAAATCTTGTTTGTTGTGATCTATTTTATGTATAAAACACATTCCAATGACTAATTCCTATTTTCGAAATAATTCAATGTACTGACACTTGTTTTTATAATGATACTGTTATAAATTTGTAGTGTAGAGACTAAAGCATTTAGTCAGAAAGTAATGAAGGCGAAAATAATCTTATCCTATCCTACTAATCCTACTAATATTATAAATGTGAAAGTTTGTATGGATGTTTGTTACTCTTTCACGCAAAAACTACTTAACCGATTGCGATGAAACTTGGAATATCGATAGCTGGACACCTAGAAAAACACATAGGCTTTTTATCCCGGAATTCCCGCGGGATCGGGACTTACGTGGGTGAAACCGCGGGGCGCAGCTAGTATAACCATATTTCTTTTTTTAAGGAATGATTTAAACAAAAAGCTCAAAAACAATTCCACTTATACTTATACTTTACCTAAAACAGGCCACACCTACACAGCACATAGTACGAATTTCTTTATATGTGTATCTACTGTAGGCATGGGCTGTTATAGGTAAAGTGTCATCGAGTAGTTTGACTTTAACCAGTCGTCGTCTTTTACTTGTTCTATTTAATTACCAAGACCCATACTGCAAAATTCTTTGTTATTTGGGATAGATATAAAAACACCTTCAAAAATATAGCGCTTTAGCTCATGGAAAAATATATTTTATTAAAAGAAACCATTTTTACATTAACAATGTCACAAATTCGAATTACATGAAAGTGATGATGATGAAGGTGTGATAGCCATTTTAGGCGGGTTCATGTTTGGATGAAGTTTCATATAATGAATGTGTAAACCTTTTTTAGTTATAAACTGCGCAGTGCATACAGTACAGTGAAACATTTTCTGTCCGGTATGTTGATACATGTGGTGCTGAAACAAAAATGATTGACATAATGTACATTGTTAAAAATTAGGTATTCGTAGGGGCACACCTACACACAGCTACAGCACACATGCATGAATTTCTTTAAATGGGTGCTGTAGGGGTTGGCTATTTTAGGTTTGGTGTCAGTGGAAGTGTTATGTGTAGTTTGACTTCAAGGTTTCTTGTTGACAAAAATGGTGAAAGGCAAGATGGCGGGTGTACCACAACGAATCAAATTATACCAATTATCAATAAAATGTACTATTTAGTACCTGGTTTAAAAATATTTGTACCTTCATAAGTACGAAATTATTTCGAAATTAAAGTTACACCCGCCATATTGACGTCAATATGGCGGATGTGACGTCAATATGGCGGGTGTACTGTAATATCTTATTGTTTAACGATTTGTCATAAAATGTAAATACACCAAAAAATGTACCTAAAATGTACTATCTAGTACCTGGCTTAAAAATATTAGTACCTTCTTCAGTACGAAATTATTTCGAAATTAAACTTTACGTTTACGTACATATCCTAGAATTTGATTCGGTGTGGTACATAAACCCGCCATCTTGACTTTCACCAATAATGATATCGCATCGATCTATCTGATTTTAGTATTTGCGAACTGATAATGTAGACACGGCATAAATTATGACAGTGACAGCAAACAATCGTGTGACAGGAGGTATATCATCAGTCATCAGTCACTGTGATCTTGTTTCAGTTTTGTTGCCAACTTATCGGATTTGCCGCCCGGGTTTGGGTTTTTATAAACTCCTCGTCATAAAAACCGTATAAATATGAAATTCTCGTGCTCGTATGCTACCACTGCCGATTTAATACATGAAAACACTGCGACTTATTTATTTAGCGCCGATAAAAACGATCTCGAGTGCATTTCTGGCAAAATTTTACTGCATATAAATGCCAATTTCAAAATTGATGTTGGCAGCACCCAACAGTTTGGCGCAAAATCCAAAAATGGGTCCATGAAAAACTGGTGCCTAAACTAAAAAGTTGTTTTTGTTTCTGTCTACATATAACTATAGGAAAAGAAAGTTAATAATAATTAATGTGAAATGAGATGGAGAACCTGTAAAACCCGAAGATAAAGTCTCTTCTCGGACAGTTTTATGGTTAGGTAAGGAAATCTATTTGTTTTTGTCGGTTGATATGAATGACTAAAATATATGGAAGACCGCTGTGCTTTCGTGGTTTCCTTGTAAACCCTAACGATTTACAAGGCAATGCATTTTTCCAAATATCCATACTTATACAGAAATGAAAAAGTATTTAATAAGCAAGTACCTACTTAAATGAAAAAGTGGATTATTAAACTGTTTTGTCTTGCATTGATCTTCTGTTTGTTTATGTTTATCTTAATACGAATTTGAGTGCTTCGTAGGTTTAATTTAGCAGTTACGAACTTGTTTATTTGCGAATATAAATTTATACTGAGATAAAATTTTGTTCTAAAAAGATAACCTTTGAGATTCTGAGTGATCCTAATTATTTGCAGTCTTTCCAAACTCACCATAAAGTTTTCCCGCATAACAAAAGTGTGCCGGCAGACTTGACATTGGTATTTGAATATTCCATTGACATTTACCATAGTTGACTTAGTGATATATGGAGGTACTAAATGACTCGGCAGAGGTTTATGTTTCCGTACAACCAAACTGTTTCTTTTTATAACTTGCTCTGGATGCATGCGCATTCTATGCGAATAACAATTGCCAGAGCTAGCAAAAGCCTTGTTGCAGTGTGAACATTTGTAAGGCCTTTCTCCTGTATGTTGGTTGATATGGAACTGGAAGTAAAATTTTAAAACCAAACCAAAAAAATTACTTAGAAGTATACATATGTGTGGTATTTAGTTACATTTAATTGGTTTGTTTTTGCTATGCTTATTGAAATTGAGATCATTACATATTATGTTTTATGATTGTTTTCACCATATTATTATGTAGTTTTATGTATCTGCCGTGTAGCCCCGGCATAGAATAGAGCTACCCCATCTCTTCCCGTAGGTGTCGTAAAAGGCGACTAAGGGATCTGAAGGAGACTAGCAAACCTTAAGTTCTCCCTGCGCGGTGGCAGATTAACTGCTTTGCCCCTAGAGGGGTTTGTGACAGGCAGGCGGCCGCACGTAAAAATATTGCCAAATCTAGGTATGGTCAATGATGGATAACTTACCTACTGCACCAACCTAAATAAAAAAAAACAATTTGGGGTTTAGCGGACCCTGGGCTCCCGAGAGGGATGCAACATTGCTCGGATGATAATAAATAAATAAATAAATAAATTCTGTGAACAACACACATCGCCATCTAGCCCCGTGGTAAGCGACTAAGCTTGTGTTACGATGACTAGACAACGGATATAATACTTATATTTATTTTTCTTTTGTAAATACATACATATTATACATAGAAGGACACCCAGACCAGACACAAATATAATATGTACTTACTCCTTGTTTTATTCTTTTTGTAAAGTAAAACAGTCTTACCCGAAGTTCTTGATGCCTCTTAAAACTCTTTGAACACAAATGACACGAGAAAGGTCTGTCGTCGCTGTGTGTCACACTATGAGACTTCAGACTAGCCCAGCTTCCATATGATCGTCCACATACTTTACAAGTGTGTGGAATGGTTGCCGATAAATGGACAGACATATGTGCTGTGTATGTCCGTTCTGATCTAAACCTGTGACACAAATTATTTATAGGTATAGACTTATCAAAATTATACATATATTCTTTTTTTAACCAACTTCAAAAAAGGAGGAAGTTTCTGAATTTGACCGTTATACTGTTTTTTAATATGTGCTTGATTACTTGAAGATGGCTTGACCAATTGTGATAATTCTTTTTAGGGTTCCGTACCCAATGGGTAAAAACGGAACCTTTTTACGATGATGTATTTCTGTTGTTACTATAACAAGTACCTAACAACAAATACTAAAACATAGTAAAATAAATGTTTAAGTAGGGTTCCCATACAACAAACGTGTTTTTTTTCATATCATGGTACGGACCCTTTCGTGCGCGAGACAAATTCGCACTTGGCCAAGTTTTCTACGGCGCGAAAATTATTTTCTATTATGTGGTACCTCTACCTGCAGTACTCACAGAATAGACAATAGTCACGATGAGTCGGAGTTTCGCGCCTTATACAGGATGTTCCGCAATGAATGGATAATATTGCGCGTGCGTATGCGTGGATCCAACCCCTGAATTTCAGTTTTCTATTCCAAGCCGTTTGAGCTCTGGGCCATTTTTTGTGAAATTCCGGTGCGGTGCGGAAACAAGGAACAGTCGAGAATCGCGCCGCATCGCACTTTACGTGCATTTGGTCACGTAGGACACTTCAATAGCTATCAACTGTTTGTTGTTTCCGCACCGCACCGGATCGGATCGCTTCGCAATCGCGTTCGCATCCAATCGTCCACGTAGTACGCTGCGTAAGTCAGAGCACCAACTTTTTCTATTAATATCTTCCCTAACAATGGTGTTTCTAAATTGCATTTAAATTATTTCGTTAGCTGGGCGTAATAAAGTACAAGACGTCCCTAAACCTAAATTTTAGTTTAATGTTTTTTTATCTGCCAACTTTGAGCACCTGTGGTGTAAAAACAAAGTACTGGATCTATGTGTCCAACCATTTTGAAAACTAGCTCACATTATGAGGATTCTAAAACAGTAGGCAAGGTACATACTAAATCAATTAATATAAAAAAGTTGGTGCTCTGACTTAAACTGCGGACGTGATACCCATAAATGTGGGAAAAGGTAGAAATTTTCAAAATTTCACAAAAAATGGTTTAGAGCTCAAACGGCTTGGAATAGATAACTGAAATTCAGGGAGTGGATCCACGCCTTGGCCCCGCAAACACGCACGTACAGTATTATGCATTCATTACGGAACATCCTGTATAACCGGAGAAAAATATAAAAAGGCTTTAGAAGTTAAAAGCTATAACAATATACGGGTCGAATTAAGAACCTGCTCCCTTTTTTGAAGTCTGATAAAACATATTTTAGTATTCATATTTAAACAGAAGTATTAGGTACATACTTGCGTCCACATATTTGACAAATCCCACTAGCTTTATGCTCTTTCAAATGTCTTATTAGGTCACATTTCAAAGTGAAACTATTCATGCATATCCTGCAAGTTAGTGGAGTTTTAGTATCTTTATGAACCCATGAATGGTTTTTAAGTGCCAAGTCAGTGACAAACCCTCTTTTACAAATACCACAGTAGAAAGGTTTTTTTGCTGGTTTCCTCTTTTTTTGTACGTTTGCTGGTTCAGCGGTTTGAATAATTTCTTCTTTCTTCTCTTCGTCTTCTTCCTCTATCTTTATTAATTTTAATGTAGCAATTTCATCAGGCTCTGACCCTGTCATTACAAATTCAATAGGCACTTCATTAGTTTCGATTTTTATATCGTCTGGTTTTAAAATTGAATGTTTTTGGAGAGTATCTTGGGCCTTCCTTACGTTGTTGACAAATTCGCACAATTTTTCCAGTTTAGAACAGCATTCAATACAAATATGTTTTGGTAAACTATCATTTTCTTGGATCTGAAAGCGTAAAATTAATAAATAAATAAATATTGCTCGACGTTCTACGCAGCGCAATCTAGCCCAAAACTAAGCACTAGGCTTGTACTATGGGTACGAGACAACGGATACACTACTTAATATATCTTTTTTTGTAAATACGAGTACATACATATAAAACAACCAGACCAGAAACTTTTAAGCATAAATACTTGCACCCGGCGGGAAACGAACCCGCAAACTTCTGCATTGCAGTCGGGCCTTCCCCCGACGCGCCACAGAGGTCGTCTTTAATTAAATACTTATAGCAGCAGCAGCAAAAAAAATGGCGGATGCGCAAAGCCGATTTTTCATAGACTAAATTTACGAAAAGTTTTGAACCGTTTTCGAGAAAATCTAAGGGTCTCTGCATACGTAGCGTTTCCCGGACGGGACGTGTCCATTTCTACATACAAAAATCCCATCGAGGCGACGATGGAGGGGATGGCACGGGATTTTTATATGTAGAAATTGCCACGTCCCGTCCGGGAAATGTGTAAAATGTACTGCGCGAACTTTCCCCTTCCAGTAAAATTTTTCCAACTTGTTTGCCGGCCATTATACTGTCAGTAACTTAAAACTTACAGCACATACAGTTAAATACTTGTTTAAATATATACCTACGTATATTTATTGTTGTTGTACTTAAGCAGGCAGGTCAGGTACGTACATCGTACAGTTAGGCAACAAAAGTACATGTCCACCTTTAAAATATACACTTTTGTTGCAAACTGTTCCTGCCCTATTAAAAAAAACACTCGCTATGCCTTAATGACGCGACGCTCCATTTGAACTCAGGATACCTACCTACTATACCTATTTATAGGTATCTGTAAAGCCAACATACCTCAATGAGAAGATATTTGCTAAGCTTTTCCTTCAGCAACATTTTGTCAGCATCCTCATCGAACAGCAACAACGTGACTTCTTGTTCCTTTGCGCATAGGCGGCAACATTTCTCAATTTGAAATTCGGTTTCTAAAGTCTCAGCCACTATGGTCATCTTGAAATTTATTATACAAGGAATGTGTTATGCCGCACCGGCTTTCGTACTTTTATTAAAGTATACTTACTTGCCATAACGATGTTCTACGCATGCGTGTTTTGTGATGTGCTGTAGCAAGTATTGATATTGCTAGACCTAACGCGTTCGTGCGCATGCGTTATGACACGACTACAACAGTTGAAACCCCTGCGCTAGAATACCTACTGAATCATATTGATTTGTCTCACGGTTGAACTTAGAAATTTTTAATTTAGGTACCTAACTCGTCGCCAATCAAGGCTTGGCTAGCATTCTAAAAATAACTTGTCTGCAATTTTTATACTTAAATAGCCAAACGAACTTTGATGTAGAGATTAGATGGGAAATTAGAGAATGGCTGTTACTTTTTTCCCGATTCCGGATTTATGCATCTAGGTGCTGTTAGTACCAAATCTACCTATTATGTTACAGCAAAACTCGAAACGCTCAGAACAAAAAATCTTAAGACTAAAGACAGAAAAACTTTAAAAAAAGTTCAAAAAACCGGTCAAGTGCAAGTCAAACTCGCGCGCCGAGGGTTCCATACTCATGCACGACTGTATGTGGGTCTGTAATTGATGATCAGCAATCAAGTCTCTTCTATTGTATGGGCGCTAATTGGACTCAGAGGCCTAATTACACTGGTTTTGGTTTTATATGGGGCACTTTAATTTTCAATTTCCCTCTGTCAGAGGAAGCTTTGGCGCTTTATCAACTTGTTTTTTGGGGTTGCGTAGACGCTGAGTTGCGGTGATGGTCTAACAGAGCGACATTACAGCTCGGTTGGTACTTGGTACCTTAAAGCTTTTTTAAATAATATTAAAAATTAAAACGTTTTTATTTTTCAACTTGCCAAGTCCACCACCTCCTGAGATAATCGGTGATGACCTGGTGACTCACAGAAAGTCAGACGAACAAGAATTTGATCTTATAAGGGTTCCTTTTTTATCTTTAGAGGTACGGAACCCTAATAATCACTTTCGTCACGAAAGCCGACACACATACATTTGGTTAAAATAGGGTTTTAAACAAGTCTAATTAGACTCGTTGCAGATACAAAAACAATAAAGTAGTCGTCGGATGTATAATATAGTCAAGTCGGGAGTCATTGTAAATGGCGGCCATTTACAAAGACTTTTACACGAGGTTTGGAAACAACGCAAAAGTCCATGTTTTACACTTGTACTCTTTCACGCAATTAAATTGATATGTCCCCGAAATCAAACAATTTACAAGCATTTTAAGTACCTAGGTCTTACGAAAATAAAATTTCAGAAACATATTTCAACGGGTTCCCGCCAACGGGTTGTAAAACTCCTCGAATTTACTTGTTGCCCATTGGTGGATTGTGTTTATTTGCGTTGACTGGAGCCTCGTTTACGTTTAATCGTATAACCAGTGACTGACACCGATAGTAAAGTTTTCAGTACTAAAATATATATATATTTTTTTTTGTCTGTTGGCGGATAACTTCATGAACCGATTTTGGTGTTTTTTTTTATTTGAAAGATGAGAGTTCTGAGTTGGTCCCATAGAAATTGAATGAGGATCTGATGAGGACCTTTGGAGTAATGAGCAGAATAGTTCCTCAGAAAGTTGTCAATTGCTTACTTTTGGACTTTTTTTTTAATCTTGTGCTACTGACGAAGCACCTGAAACCACCTTCTCTTCAGAAAACTCCTCAATTATTAAAGTTATGATTACAGTTTTGATGATTTCTATTCCGTATGTATTTTTATAATTGTATGACTTTGTTGCCGTTATCAATATGTATACTCGTGCAAAGTTACAGCTTCTTATTAGGTACTTCTTTTTCTTTTCGTGTAGTGATGTGGCTCACCTAGTGTCATAGTTTTCAGCCCTAAGGCACTGACTTAATGACTGCTAAGATGACAACCGGGACCACTTGCTTAACATGCCCTCCGAAGCACGGAGGAGCACGAGAAGTTTTTTTTGCCTTTCTTAGTAGGTACTAAGCGTTTCGAAGCTAAGCGTCAGACAGACGAACAGACTTGGCGAAACTATAAGAATTTCATGTTGACTACAACACCTTAAAAATAATCAAACTTACTTATTCTACGGAGGTACCTAATGTAAAGGTGAACAGATACTTCCGGTCCGCGAAAATCTGTTAGTAGTCTTTTGTAAAAATGACCAAGTTGAAAAACGATATGTAACCCACCCTAGGACATTGTTTTCCAGCTGCTTAAGAGGAAGGAATACTTACTTTTTGTCCATACATACCTACGACGAGGTAGTCGACTGTTGCCTCCCTGAATAAAGACATTAGAGCAATTTAATATGTTCTAATAGGTTTTATGGCATAATGTTTATTATGCCATAAAACAACCTATATCTGCCACGACCATGCTTCTAGGTTTTTTTTCATTTTCTAATTTGAATAGGAAGTGCCCAAGTGTGGCTTTGAAGTTAATTAAAGTAGACTATTCTTAAAAAACCTAAATATACAAATTATACGGAACGTTTATTAAACTCAAAATACACGATGGACACTTACACTGACACGACGATCTACAGAGCATACTGTCGTCATGTTGTTGGTTGCAATATAGTTGCAGATATATCAGCTGTGTCGCTCGACATCAAGTGTCGTTGTGGTGTAGTCAGTGCTTGCACGGTGAGATTGTGTGGCTTGTTTTAGTCCTGCCATCTTACTAGCAAACGGGGTCTAAGATGTAGCATAATTACCTTGAAGAAATATTAAAAAAAAAAAACAAATTACACGTTCATAGCAACTGAATGTGAGTACCTAGGTCGATAACAATATTTTTGCGTCGACTTGTCGATACAAAAATATTGCTGTCGTGTGGACGCCGTCGACACATGATGCAATTTGTGTAAGTGTCAGTGTCGTCGTGTATTTTGAGCTTTAGCGCAAGATTGATTGTTGGTCCGTTGATTTCCAAGCGTCACAACACGCAGACAAGCTGGCCGGCAAGTGCTAGACAAGTGTCTAAAGAAAGCATGGAAACGCGTGACGTCACGATGGCTTCGTAATATCGGGTCGTGTAATGTGTACCATAGTAGAAAAATAACCCTTTCGTTGCAGTTGGGTTTATCTGTGTTCGCGGGTTCGCATTCCGCCAAGTACAATTTAACAAAAACAAAATCTGTACATTATAAAATATATACCTAGGTAAACGTTATCGGGGTATCGGATGAAAGGTGAAAAGTAATTGGCACATTTTCGAAAATCTGCCGTTTTTCATAGCGCATAATTATAAATTAGACAACGGTTGGGAATTGGTAAAAATGGGTAGGAACAAAGTGGTCGAGAATTTTAACAGCTTTATTTAACCCATAGTTTTTTAATATTCTATGTAAACAAAATATGCAAAATCGAAAAGTTCTTTGTCCCCCTACCTCCAAAAGCTGACCTGCCAGAAGTGAGAACTTTTATCTCCTAACTAGTCCAAGCAAAGTTGTAATTTATGGTTTCGTCTTTTCCATCCACACCTTTTTTAAGCGTAAATAATTTTGAAATTGGAACGTAAACCATCGCCCGCGATCGTCCTCTGCAGTCCTTCAACTTAGGTGACCCGTCAACTATTCTCGGGAAACATTATTTGTTGAAAGCTGGGCAACTGTAAAAACGGGGCAAGTGCGACACTCGCGCATAAAGGGTTCCGTACCACTATCACAATTGGATACGGAACCCTAAAATGGTTTACAACAACCAATTTTTAAATTTTATAGGAAAATATGAAATATTTATCTTCGATTCTTACTCCCATCAAACGACCGAATCACTCAAAAAAAAAAAAAACCTTGGCACAAAGAAAATCTGAAACATAAAAGAAACTCTTTGGTAAGTGAAGGCAGACTGGTATATTTGACAGATAGGGCAGCCATTTTGAATTCCATGACCAACTCGATTTGTCCTCCTGTCCCTCTTCCTGTCCTGACTCCTTGTTATGTTTGAAACACGTTTGTTGTATGGGAGCCCCTTTTAAATAATTGTTTTATTTTGTTTTTAGTATTTGTTGTTGTAGCGGCAACCGAAATACATCTTCTGTGAAAATTTCAACCTTCTAGCTATTACGGTTCATGAGATACAGCCTGGTGACAGACGGACGGACGGACGGACAGACAGACAGACAGACAGACAGCGAAGTCTCAGTAATAGGGTCCCGTTTTTACCTTTAGGTACGGAACCCTAAAAAGCACCGAGGCGCCAACTGCTAGGTAAACTGTGGCTGTACGGCCGCGTCATCATGTCATGGTTGCGTATTATTGGTAACAGGTAGTACTGGAAATCTCGTGGATAATACTTTGTCGTCCAAGTATGAAAAGTAGAAATTTACACTCTTCCCTGCATTTATAAATTGCGTATTCTACCATTCCAAGAAAATCAGGTTGTCCTCGGCATCATTTTCTTTTTTTACCCGACTGCGCGACGCAAAGAAGGGTTATGTGTTTATCAGTCTATGTATGTATGTTTGTTCCTTTGTGGCGCTCCAGAGGCCAAACGGATGGACCGATTTTGATGATTCGCAAGTCAATCGATTCGTCTTAATCCTGGGAGTGTCACTGAAGACATGACAGTTATCAAAATTCAAAATGGCGACCATCAGCCGCCATATTGTAAAAAAGAAAAAAATAAAAATTGACTGACTATATCGAGTGGGGTATCGTCGAATAGGTATTTCAAAATCATTCTTAGGTTTCCTTGACCATTTTTCATTTAGTTTAACTATTTGGGATCTACAACGACTTAAAGTTGGATAAGAAAACAAAAGTTGACTGACTATATCAAGTGGGGTATCGTTGAATAGGTTTTCAAAAATCATGGTTAGGTTTCTTTAACCGTTTTTCATTTAATGTACCATTTGGGATCTACAACGGTTTAAAGTTAGTTAGTAGTCGTCCATACCTTAGATTACCTACCGCAACTTACTGAATAATCCTCAACTTAATAACCCCTTCAATGAAATGATGCCATTGCGATTAAAATACAATAAAATTACATCTTGCACCTAATGCTGACTTAAAAAGCGCAAAATAAAAAAATTTAAAAAACCCGCCTGCTTAAAATACTTTAAATAAAAACATATACAAAATAAAAACTGAAAATAAAATAAAACAAGTCCAGTAGTCACAGAACATAGCGACTTTAACAGTCGGGACTAGGGCATGCAATATCGGAAGGTTTTCAATCCCGGGGCGATATCGATATTAAGAGCTCAATCCCGGGATCCCGGGATTGATACTTGGATTTTAGAAATCGTTAAAAAGGCGAATTTATTACAATAAAAATGTGTTAAATATAAAATCTATATCTATACATATAATAAAATCGTAACTTAGCGGTGTCTGTTTTTGGAAGATATAAAAAAAAGATAAATTGTAGGGGTATCTATTAACGCAGTAGAACCTATTTTTCTATTTTTCTGGTTGTCTGTTTGTCTGTTTGTCTGTTTATCTGTTTGTCTGTTTGTGTGTGCCTTTGTGCCCGCTAATCTCAGAAACGGCTTATCCGATTTTAACCAAATTTGGTATGCAGATAGCTTTAGACCCCGATTAACATATAGGCTATTTTTTGTTTTGTCCGGTTATCCGGATAAAGTGATTTTTCTGCTTTTACTTAGTTAGTTTGAATGTTGTATTGAAGAAGTATGTTGTGTGGAATCAATACATGACTAACCGGATATCCGGTTGAAAATTAAAAAAAACCGGATATCCAGTTTTTTTTTTCAGGAAATTCCTAAAATACCGTATACCTTTGTCTCTCCATATATCCGGATCCTTCGGACATACGAAAATTCTTTATAATGGTTGTTTTTAACCGACTTTAAAAAAAAGAGAATCTGCTCAATTCTACCCGCATATTGTTTGAATGTGAATATGTTCAAACCGTACTCCGGCATATAAAGTCCGATTTCGATCATTCTTTTTTTATTTGGAAAGTGAGAGCCCCGAGTTGGTTCCATAAATTGTTGGTAAAGATCTGATGAGAACCTTCGGAATGATGAGCAGAATAGCATCCCGCAATGCTGTAAATTACTAATTTTTGGACTTCCATCAATAGAATCGGCTTATTTAAGAACAAGGTACAAATTAATGGACCACCTGAAACCACCTTCTCAAAAATTCTTCAGTGATTAAAGTTACGGTTACAATTTTGATAATTTTTAGTGGCAGTCGAAAATTCAATAAAAAGGATTTAAAAAATATAGCTGTAATGGGGCAGTTTTACTGAGTAGATGCTGATTGCATGTAGTTAACGTGGCACGATGGCAGCTGTGGATTCCGATTCGAGGGTTCCGCGTTCGAATAGGCCACCGTTCCTTAAAAAGGGAATGCGCCGGTCTGTGCGGCGCATTCCCTTTTTAAGGAACGGTGGCCTACCGAGCCGAGTGATGGCTTCCGATTCGACGGCTGCGCGTTCGAGTCACGAGTCCCGGACACGACGTTACGTTTTACCCTCCAGATGGTCGTCCACCTTGCCGTTGTGAGGGGACTCAGTAGCTGAAAGCTAAGAGGCGCACAAGGTGGGAAACCGGGCTTGCCAGGCTTCTAATCCGTAATCCCGCGTCAGCGGGCTCGGGGGTCCTTTCCGCAAGAAAGGGGCCGCATGGAAGATAACCACTATAAAAAATCACCTCAGCCTCTGGTGGTGAACTCGGTGAGGGAGGGGGGGCTTTATCACCGGCTTTGGGGACCTCGAGACGGTGGCGTGACCGTGCTGAGGGAGGGGAAACGGAGAGGGATTGTCTATCGGGCAGAGGCAGAGATGAGGCTTGGAAAGGCCGCCGTTGTCGGGTAAACCTATGGTAGGCCCAACGAGAGTGGCCGGACAGTGCATAAGGTGCAGTACCCACGTAAAAAAAAAGATATCATTTAGTTAAGCTACCCAACTTCAGCTTACATAACAGAAAGTCAGTTGCACTGTATGTTGGAGAGCTTATTTTTATTGTTTTGTCCTTAATTTGAAGTCGGGTTTTGATTTTTTTTAATTTTCGATAAAGGCTACTTCTTATTATATATAAGTAATGCGTATAAGCATGCAACACGTTACCTACCGCTGCGCTGTGCAAAATCTGCACTTAAATAGACTCTGCTATGATTCTCTTCTGTTCAGCAACAGACTTCCCTGGTCGTCCGTTCAAGTGTAGACTTTTGCTCAGCGATGGATAGGTAGTCCGAAAAACGCTGACGAAGTCGCGGGCACAGCTAGTATTTAATATATTTAAGACTCTAGTGGTTTTATTACGTAAATAAGTTACCCCGAGGGCCGTCCACCCCATCATTTTGGAAATATGGCGGACAAATAGCCTAAACCCGAAAGTGTCTAAACTTTCGCGCCAAATTCTAGGCGCACCACTAAAATGATGTTAGCAGAAAATTTTTGTATGTGAGCTTGTATAAAAAATACTTGTCTTAAAAATTGCAATGAATCACGTAACTTTCATTGTTTTAAACATTTTACCAATTCCCTACGCTTCTAAATCTTTACAGATCTCTTCCTCAGGGGTAGACTAATTTGGGTTTAATTTTAATAGTTCCATTCAATCATTCCATGAGGAAAAATATAGCTAAAAACCTTAATTTACACCCAAATAGTAAATTGCTCAAATCTCGATATCGGATCACTCAATCCCGGGATTAAAATATCGAACTTTTGCGTCCGAGATCCCGGGATTACGATATCCCGGGATCCCGGTATTCATGCCCTAGTCGGGACCCATTATTGAAAGGGTATATGATGAGCTAGATTTTGAGTTCCCGACTGTTAAAGTTGCTATGTTCTGTGACTACTGGACTTGTTTTATTTTCTTTTCAGTTTTTATTATGTATATGTTTTTATTTAAAGTTTTTTAAGCAGGCGGGTTTTTTCATGATGATTTTTATATTTATCACTTCCTCGTACTCGCTCGTAATGAGAAATAGTCGGTAAATCCATTATGTGAAAAACACGTATTTCGCGTGTAAATTATAGCGGCATCAGAAATACTTATTCTGTGAAAATTTCAACTATCTAGCTGTCACGCGGTTCATGAGATATAGCCTGATGAAGTGATGATGATAGACAGACAGACAGTCGGACAGTGGAGCCTGTTCGGTTGTGTCAAAACCGGGCAAGTGCGAGACAGGCTCGCGCGCCAAAGGGTTCCGTACCAATTGGTACCAATACGTACGACTGTATGTAGATCTGGAACCCTTGGCACCACTGAACTCTATCTACACAAGTAAGTACGTGGCAGTGTGTCTGTAAATGCTGACCAGCAATTTAAGACCCACTTCTTGTAAACTATCATACAATTCAGAGTAAGGTATTGTATGTCCCATAAAATTATACTTTTTAAAAAATAATGATTTCTCTATCTTTGCTGTAATATCTTGCTTACCAGATTTTACAATATTTAGGCAACCGTAAGTAAATACCCTATAGGTATATTAACATACTACATACATATATACTTACCTACCTAGGTAAGTCTAAAGGCTTTTAAAAAGTCTTACCAAATAGGTCCCTCATTGTAATATCTTCATTGGTTGGTTGATAGACAACCTATTAAGCAAGCTCAGGTAGGTAGGTACAAAAGCAATGAATTTACCTTTATTTTAGACGTTATCATTTTATGGCAGGTATCTGGAAAGATGAGAGCCGGTACGCGGGATGAAGTGAGGGGCATCTTTCTGGAAGCGAAGACCGGTCTGAACGGTCCGAGGAGCGAGCGAGCGAGCGACGACGACGCGACGAGGTGGAGTGGAGGTGAAGCGGGCGGAGTGCGCTTGCGCGGGTGGTGCGGCGGGTGCGCGTGGGCACGAGAGAGCGGCGCGCGGGGCGGCAGTCGCGCACCGAGCGCTATTCTGCAACGACGTCGGGTGGCGCCGCGCCGGCCCGAGCGTGTTAGTGTTGTGTCACAGCGGTGGGCCAGGTCGGTTTCGAGATCACATCGTTCCGACGTAAACCATGGCTCTCAATTCGGAAGCTGAACAGAAATCGAACCTGGTCCTCCGCGTGGACCAGGATTCGGACTCGGTTCTCCAGTCATTGTTCGACACAGTGCTAAAGCCGGACTCGAAACGACCGCTACAGGTGCCTCTTCGTATGCGACAGCTTCCAAAGTCGTTCTTTAACCCGCCATCGACCGGTTCCAAGTCGCCATCTGTGTCTCACTCGCGCGAAAACTCGGCTGACTCGGCGTTCGGATCGTCGTCCGCGACTGGCACCACGACGGTGTCGCACTCTCGGGCGCACTCCTCGCCGGCGAGCTTGCAACAGTCGTATGCACCGGCGGGTCAACAAAACCAACAGCCACCGCTACACCACCAACACGCCAAACAGAGATCGTACGACGTTCCACACATTCAAGACGACCTGGGACCGTTGCCACCGGGATGGGAACAGGCACGAACACCAGAAGGACAGATTTATTATCTCAAGTAAGTACTTACCTGTCTATGATCAACTTGTTTCTGTCATTCTTGGATTTAATGGTGCTATTTCACTGAACATCTGTATGCAAGTGTGTCAAACCACCGAACAAGATTGATATGTAAGTAGGAAGTAGTAGTAGTATGTTTGATAAACTTCTTGGGCGAGAACCTATTTATTTAAGAAGTAAGTACCTATTGAGATTGTTTATTTGTGTGAGTCTATTTTGTTCATAAATTGTTTACTTTAGCAACCACGGGCAAGCAGATTAAGACGGCGTAATAAGTTACCGTTCGCAGGTATCCTTTAGGTGCTTTCTTCTAAACTAAACAGTCGGAGCTAAGAATATTTCTTAAAATCATAATAATCCAGGTCGTGTAAAAAGAAATAGAAATGTTCTTTCAAGAAATCGTAATATTTAATGCGCTTCTGTTATCGGGACCATCTAAATTAGGTTAAGGAGTCACAGGTCACATTTCAATAACTCAGAACCCAAACTTTATTATGAATAAAGGTTGGTTGGTTACACAGAAAAATGCTTCTTTGTTGACATGTAGTACAGATACAGCTATACCGATGTGCATTCAGTCAAGCAGTTACCGAAATTATTGGTTCGTTTCTCAAGGGTTTCATCAATTTAATCATCCTCTCTTCTCTTCCTTCTCTATTTTTTATGTCAATAATTTAAATCATATCTAGCCTAGATGAGGTGAGAGATGTGGGAAATTATTTTAGCAAACTGCTGACCCATATTTTTTAAGTCAGAAAAGCCTACATACCTACTTTGGTATTGCTTTCATAGTGAACGCTCACCATAAATCAAAGACGCTCTTATACGCTCTCATTTCACTTGGCGCACTTCACACCAGTTTTTTTTAACAACTACTTGAAACCCCAAAACTATTAAGCTTGTTTATGTTTGGCACATTAGCCAATGTAGAGCACAGGCTAAAGTGCCAAACAACATTTTTTTTACTCATTGAAAAGGTACATAGGTATAGGAATATTTTATATTCCACCTTACTATCGTTCGAAATTATCTATGTCCATTACTTCATTCTTATTTTCTAAGATCGACCTGAAATACTAATTTAAATGCAACATTATTTTGTATTAATTTGCGTAAATTTTGGTTGTTATTTGAACTCTTCCTTATCATTAAAGAATACATTGTTCATAGTACCTATTTTTACGTCTTTAGAGATATCTACCAACATTGTGCCTACCTCCTTCTTTTTTTTTCGTTCCTTATCTGTGCCAGTTCAAAATACGTTGTCGTCATTTGCTATCTTATCGGATTATGTACCTGCCGTCAGTATACAGCGATAAAACTTGATAAAAGTTAAGAAAATGATTCACAAAGATCTCTAAGTAAGGGTCTTTTGTAAGAAGTACTATGATGTTCTATTCGTAAATGAATAATAGACGTTACGCATCGTTTGTTTTGAAAATATCTTCTACATGGTTTTAATAGCGGCACATACAACATTTGATTCTCACATCCACGGAAATAAGGGTGTCTATTACCCCTATTATTACAATTGTTCTATTCTTCTGCTTATTTGGGTTTGTATGGGTTATGCACCTATAGGTAAACGTTGTTAATTTGTTTAATTAACCATTTTTATAAATGGTAACCAAATGGACATATGGAATTTTCCGCTAAATTTATAGATGATGGTTTATTCAAAGGATGTGTTCCATACTATCTTTGAAAATTGCTTGTGGTAAACATGACGTAAACCATGAAGCAGTATCATTTTGTCGAAACATATGCCGGCGCCAGCACTTGAAAAGCAATTGGATGTACATTATTGAACAATGTATACCATTTCGAAAAACATTACATACATTTCTGTTACTATATTGATAAATCATGGCGCCAATCCTGGCCAGCGTTACAGGCACAAAAAGGACAATAAAAAACAAGCCATAAGTCGGGTTAAAATCTATTTTTATTAGATAAATACTTAGGATAAATCTAGAAAAACAGACCACGACATAAAAATACTAGGTGGGTAGGTACTTATTTATAAATAATAATGAGTTGCTTAAGACATCTTAACAGTGTTGCTTTAGTTATATGAATATTTCAAAGAGATTTATTCGTATAACTCGGTTCGTTAGTGGACGTCAGGATTGCCAACGCGGAAGGCTTGCATGTTACATCTGCAACGACGCAATTCATAAGCTCCTTTAAAATATTGATATTTCGAATATCAAAGGTATTAATTTAGACGAGAGCGGCCTCTTGGCTCTGTTCTCCGAGACGGCCGCCGTTCGGCGCGGGCGACTGCAAGAGCATACCGCAATGGTCCATTGCAAGCGTTGCGTCTCTTCCGTGTCGGTAAATAGACGTGCACGTCGTCGTTTCTTAATTGCAAGCTGGGCCGATGCTTTATAAGCTCCATAACGTCCGTCGGCGTTTGTCTCGCCTGCGAAATGTTTGCTTTAATTATTATTGGAATGGAGGGTAATTCTCTGTGGTTTTGTTCGGCTAGACTTGGCGATGTTCCGAAATGGGTATCGATGCAAATTGCCTTGGCGAACGCCCAATACGGCGCTATCGAACAGCTTTAACCGTTTTACTGAATAACACTTTTTTGTAGACTTCTGGCCCAAACACAGAAACAAAATTGTCCACTTCTAAGTAATATACAGGTGCATGTAGCAGAATTTTCGAACTGTTATTTATGGACTTACCTGCAATGCTTTATGACGTTAATTTTAAGCTGCATTTTAAACAACGCAACGGCACAAAAGCCTTAACCGTGTCTCTGACAATATTTCCTTTTATGTGGCGCCCTATGAATCTCAATAAGGGAACATCTTGAGCAGAATACTAAAGCAAAATTACCCATGGAACAAAATACAGTTTGTGTGACTGCAGTTCATTCAACTGTAGACTTCTTGTGCATATTGTTGAAGGCAAGCTAGTCTGTCGAGTAATTACCATTCCCAAAAGGTATATTATTTGAGCATAACTTTGATTAAAGCCGAATATACCTAACTAGAATAGTATATTTAATGTTTTGAGAATGCTCGTCTTTGTGTCATCTATGCTAATTTCATATTGGATAATGTTATAGTAGTTACTTACTTACTAAATTAAACATGGTTTGAAATTAACCCCAGTATTACTCAGAACGACTTAGTTAACACTCATGTATTTGATTGTTAAAGTACACAATAGATACTTAATTAACTTTTAAAGTAAGGAACGGTTGACGAGCATTACTAGGAAAGACGTGATGTATGGAGTGGTCACATGCACAACAAGTAGACTTATCAGGGTATTCAGTGCGATAACATTAAAACACAGCTCACTATCACCTTCCAAGAAGTCGGCCGCTGCGCTGCGCCCGCCGCCCGGCCCGCGTACCGCGTACGAACCGACGAAGGCGACATCGACAGGTAGCTCTACCTAACGGAACTCTACGCAGAGTACAATTTTAGTTTCAAATAAACTTGGATGTCCACCGACCGTTAATAAATTTACTTTCTCTCGCCATTGCAATTAAAACTGTCGTCATTATAAAGTAAAACAACTTACACTCGTATATGCCTCTGATGATTATGATTTTTGTGACGTTAGAAACTGAAATAATTTTGATATGACGTAGTGAAATTGATATTAAATATTTGATTTACCATTAAAAAGATAAAATCAGGTGATAAAATGGATACCTACCTACCTGCTTTGGATCCGGCTGTTTATATAAAAGAACTAGTATATTTAAAGATATTTTGTTATTTATTTTATTAGGTAGATACTAATATAGTCACATGATGGTACCGGAGCACAACCATTGAATTAATCTGAGTTGGATGAGGTAACGATTGATAATAATTGAACAAAAATAACTATTACCGTATGCTAATTAATTGTTAATTTTACATTAAGTTCATTGGCGGAATTTTCGACTTTATATTAATGGGCGTAAGGAACAATTTAAAGTTAATATGTGTCCGAAGTAATAGCAACAAGTTAGTCATTCAGTTTCCACGCTCTGATTATTGGATGTTGGCTCTAGACATCGTTTTTATCGGCACCAATCAGAAACTGAGAACAGTGGAAGTGCTGAGAAATCGGTCGTATGCTGATTCCTTATGTGTCGGTAAAAAGATAAATGAAAATGTCTTAATTTCTCCCCAAAAACTGCATTCCACTTTCTTCCCTACTGCATTTCCTGGCTAGAACAATTTGGGGGTCTTTAAAACGTGATTTCATCGGTCTCTTACGAGTCAGCTTGTTTTATCTTAGTCCTCATAAAACTTAGTACTTCCCATCACGTATGTTAGTGGTCAAACATTGGCCTATGATATAAAAAAAACTTAGTAATTATCGTCGCGAACAGAAATGTACACTGATAAATATGAAGCGGCTAGACTCAAATAATTCTTCAACTTCTCTCGTAAGGTTTCTGCTTTCGGTTTTACATATTCTACCTACACTACTCTGACTCCTAAACACATTGGCTTTGTTCATAAAGCGCTATACAGTACCCAGTCTTGTAGACACAGTTGGTTCGCGTCTTGTGTCATCGATGTTAATGTGTTTCCAATAATACACTTGCCATGGTCAATAAAACCGATTGCCTGTGGCCTGAAGCGATAAATAGAAAGAGTTATTCAGGTCGTAGGACCACACGAGTAGACCTCCGTGTTTATCTTACTACCTATACTAGATGCACCCTGCGCTGCGATCTCATCCGTTTATATTTCAATATCTTTGTCCCACGGTTTCACCTGAGTAAGTTCAAATTCTTTGGGGATTTCGCAATTCCCTGTGTTATCGGATGTCTACATCATATATAAAAACATACTCTCCAAATTTCAGCCCTCTACTATTAGCGCTTTAGGCCGTCGATCCATCAGTCAGTCAGGCAGGATAAAGAATCGTCATACCCAAACACATGCAAATTTGTGAAGTAGCTCCGAGTCCGATTATTATTCGTTAGATACAAGTTTTGGTTCTATTTTGCTCTACTCTGGAATTTAAAGTTAGCTAAAGATTATGTTAGTTATGGTGTGCTTAATGTGCTAAAATCATGGTTTTCCTTCATGAACGAAACTTTAGAATCACTGTAATAATTAGGTAGCAATATGGAGTCCCAGTTTATTGGGCAGTACCTACATGGTCAGCTTAATTGTGGGATCAAACGGGGTCAAGTGTGTATATTGACAAGCGCCTTAGGGCCAACGTCATTTCTAAGACTGGAGAACAGAATTATTTTGTCTTCATCAGATAAGTAAACGATGCAATGTTGCCTGGAAGAAAGTTATAGAAATAACCAGTATTTGAAGAACAAATCTATATCTATAAAAGGCTTTGTCCTGACTGAACGATGCATCAATGCACAGGCTAAACCGCTGGTCCAAAAGACTTGAAATTTGTAGGGTGTAGACTTTGTGATTGTGATGTGTATCAAAAAATGGGTTTTCGAAATGTCCACTATATTGGGAGTTGGGACTTACGCGGATGAAGCCGCAGGACACTGCCAGTTACGAATATTTGGGATATGGGAAAAACCATAATTATTATACCAAAGGCATCAATTTCTTCAGTGTTCGTTGTCAAACAGAGTCATCAGCACATCAAGCACTATTATACTGCTAAATATTTGTTTGCTGCTAACCACGTAGTGCTTTATTGTATACTGATAAATCTACGTAAGTTGTATGTGTGGGCTATTGTTTTCTTATGGTATTCGTCGGACAAGGTCATATCAGTGTTGGTGTACCTGAATTTAATGAACAAATAAATATAGTTATAGATAGGCTATGAATGCATAGCGTTTTTGTGGTTACGTGCGACGCCCGTGGTGATTAATTTGTGAGATGTTTGTACTATGATATTCACTGAAGAGGAAAATACGTTAGGTCACGTAATGTTGTTGCAAAAGCCGTGTGTTTTGTAGTTTCGTTTGCGATTCTGAAAGTAGGTACTTGGAAGGGACGAGTGACGGCAGCTTACAGTGTAAAGCGCTAAGTAATCGTCTCGGTCGGTCGGCGGCGCCTCGTGCCTCATGTTTACGTCTAATTTTGGCGCGAGCGCCGCGACGTCCGCCCCCGCGCTCCCGCGCTGCCCATTGAACACGCCGGTACGCGTGCGGTTATTTCGGCTTGCCGAAGGCGGCACAATGACGCCACCAGCTTGCTACTACACTACGGTAGTATACGTATTTAATACCCTTCCAGGTTGACTATCGCAAGCCATATCACTAAGCTGCTTTCTTTCATTATTTGAAATTGTTGCAAGTCTTACCCTTCCAGGTGTACCCTGCCACCTGCAATCGCTGCCTATAAGTTATGAACGATTCTCTTCAAACTCCAGTTTGACTCTATGTCGTTGATCTGGCCTTTGCCTTGTGCCTTGGCCTAATGTCTTTTATAATTTATTCAAATAGTTCAAATTCATTATTACTAATGAATGTGAGGAATCATTTAGTTCCTTGATTGATTATGTTGTGTAGTCTTTCTTTGACATGCTTATTATACTGGTCATATCTAAAGTTATCTAAATTAATTCTTCGACAATCGTATAATAACTATAATTTCATTTTAACATACTTAATTAATTTCAATTTCTGTTAACGTCCATATGTTAAAAATAAATAATTATAATTTTATTCTTCGACTAAGACTATTTCAAATAAGAAAACTCAATACATATCACAAATTGAATTGAATACTGAATTGTGCGAACATTCTCGGCTGTTGCCCTTACCAACGCCGCCCGCCGTGGTCGTCCTGCCCGTTTTTCTCCTGCCTGGAGTTAACGAGCCCTTGTCTTGTGATGTTACCGCACTTAGCCTTGGAGGCTGCGGTGCGCTTCGACTTCTCGGAATCGCTGCGAAGCCTACCTGTACCTCTCCCTGCGCTGCCTCTCCTCACCCGATAATCGCCCTGGTCAGGATTCGTATCGCCTGTATTATTGAACGTCGATTAAACCTTGTAACATTTTATATCAAATTAAAGCAAATGTTAGGTTAGGTATGTTAGGTAGGCCCAAAGTTTGAAAAGTAGCCGAATCACAAATCACTTTCACTTCAAGTTAGATATGAATAGATATACACAATTACACCTACTCCTTACATACAGACATAATCGCTTTTAACGGGGCTACAGTTGTAATTTTTTGCAGTTCTGTGATCATCAACATCAACTGATTAATTTCAAGTTTAGTATTTCCACCGTCTATCATTCCAAAGCAGAGCCAAGTTAAGGAACATTATAGATCCGATTCGGGTTCTCTTTTTATTCCTTTTTATACGCACCTGAGATGAGTTGTAAGTAACAAAGGAAATTATTTTTTCTCCGTGGCTGCAGCACCGGGCCTTTGAGCGATGAGTCCAGACGCTATAATTTCTATTTTAAAATGCTTTCAGTGAGAGCTTTTGATTGGTAGTTTAATTTAGGTTTTCGTTAAGTATATTGTAATCCAAAATCAATGTTACTTTTTACCTACCATATAAAGGGAAAAGGAAAATAGAAACATCGCAAATTGAATAATTACAAAATAAATTAAAAGTTACCAAAAAAGTATTAACTACTTTTTTGGTAACTTTTAATTTATTTTGTACGGTTAAGGTCTACGTCCTATAACATTGATACACTAGCGTATATTACTTGTCGTTAGTAGGTCCTAATAGGTTACCTAACATTAGCTCATAAACAATAATAAATGACTCACAAACTCACAAGTCATACCTACATAACTTATTATCAGAATCCTTGTCAATTACAGTCACTCGATTGCTCTTTAGATTCGTGGGAAAAAAAGGTCATGGAGCATTGAGGGGGTTGTCAATCTAAGATTTCGTCACGCTTTACCAAGTTTCGTTACTGCCTTGAAATTAAACAATTGTATCTGGGTCGAAATCGTATAGTCACTTGTAAATGGTTCCAGATACAAGCGCCTACAAACTACTAGGTGAACTGTGTTACTAGTGACATTTGACGTCTAATAAATTATACAATAGGTCTTCTCTTGATGTTCCCTTCAATCTTCAATATTTCGCAACTGAAGTGCCAGCTATTATGTAGCAATTATTTGTTGGCAATTTATCTTCGCATATACAGAATCATCTATTCTATCAGTCCATTTGTAGCATGTAGCCATATGGATCCACTAAGCTCTTAATCTCCATTCGTTCTATTGTCTACTTGTAAAACCGGATACACAATAATTATAACATTGACATTTAAATTTGGTACTATTCTTTTATGCATGACCTATAAAAACCAATTTGTGTTTTGTTAGCAGCTGTGTTCAACGATGACCTTTAGACTTATCATTAGTTGTTGATTTATCCTGTTACATCTTACATCAATGAGTGTGGTCGAACTGTGGTCTGTGGAACAGGGGAGTTCAAGGACCGCTAAGTCGTTTAGTAGTCAGGTAGTAGGTACATACAAAGCTTGAGGTTGCCGCTTATAAAGCTTTGCGTTGCGTTACACCCATTTCAGGTTCGCGTGCGGAAAATAATTACTTATTTAAAGTATTATTCTTTGTATAGCGAACGTCGAAAAATGTTCACTCTTGTACTGAAGAAATGGCTCTATTTTATTTACCTTACATTGTTTGATTGCGCACAGCTTTCCCTGAACGAATTACTCACTAAACTAAACGGTAAAAGCAAGACATATCATTATGGTATAGGAGTCATTCATACCTGTTAATTTTGTATTAACTTTTTGTCCATAAAAATGTGCGCTTAAGCACTTCGATCTCAATAAGCTCGCGGCCGTATCTAAAAGACCTAGGTAAATCGATGACTCTCAAATGATGATTGCGATAAAGTAACACAATAAATATGAAGAGAGGACGTATGAGTAAACGAGATGCACACATTTGATGATGTCTCAAGAGGGAGCAGGCTGTACGTATAAACCTCGAAGGTCCAAAGTCCATGACCACAACCGCCCGCTCGGCGCGGTGCATTGAGCTCGCTCAGCCAAGCAAACCTCTGTCATACAATGGTTATAGAAATTAAAACCTAATAGAAAAGGAAGCTATGTTATGGTATTTGGGAATAGCGGCGGATAAATTAAGTAAAGTTATCATATCTAGTAAAATAAAATTAAAACCAAGGAAATCCATAAGATATTTTTAGCGAATGCATAATAAAGGGTTCCATTTAAATACTTCCAATAATTCATATTGTCGGTAGGACTATTTTTCTATTCTTTAATATCGTTAACTGTCTAGTTCCTGTTGTCGTTTAGTTCCGCTCTGCCTAGAGTTAATGATGTCGGTTTAGTTTCCTGTGTGCTTTCATCCATAGTGAACGGCGTATCTGCAACCTGACTTGTACTATGAATGGGCAGCGCGTACCAACCAACTGTATGAATTAAACTTATTCGTGCTAGATTAGTTTCCTTTAGCGTCCTAACACCAACCGGAACATGTCCGAAGTTCGACCTTCTTGGTTGGAATCTATTTAATTAGAAGGGAAAATTATACCTACTACCACACTGCATAGCTATACTGTTACTTAAATGAATTTTAAAAGACTAAAATATAGTTAGCGAATTTTGATAACTCCATATAGTATCAACAGGAATATACCAGGTGCGAATGTAGTTTAAGTAGATTTTTAAAAAGACTAATCCCTAAAATGATCTCAACAAATAGACAAATTACGTCATCAGTTGAATCAGAGGAGTACGTTGATTGCGAATAATGGACCCAGGAAGTTTCTTTATTGGTCGTGATTTGCCTATGGTCAAATAACTTTACTTAACAACAGACCTGCCTACGTACTGACAATTGTTTCGAAGATCCTTTGAAACAGAAGTAGTGAGAACAATCTAAGATTAGCTACGTATGTTTGGGGTCGCTTCAAGAATATTGACATCTTTAGTTACTTTCTAAAGTTGAATTAAAAACACGTTGTTAAGTGAGCGAGAGGCAAGCCGAGCGGCAAGGCCGACTGGTCACCGCTCCAGTACTTAGCTGGCTACCTCATTGCCTAGTGTAGTTACTCTATAGACCATGCGTATTGCTATATCTTCTATTCTCAGGGAAACTAAATAGGTAGGTACTAATAGTACTTAGATCCATGGTAAAGCGCATAATTTAATGGACGTCCTCGAAATTCGTTAAATAGGTTAGTAGAGCCAGTGTGGTTTACATTATTAAGAAAATGTATTACTTATAGATAAATCAGGTTCATGTATTGGCTATTTGGCTCCAAATGTAAAGTAAAATCATCGGCCGGAAGTTGATGCGTCATTTATTTCTTAACAGTGTGTTTTTGTACTTATCTTTGTGTGAGTATTAATCTTTCAGTGTTTCATCTCTATATAGATGTATCCAACGATAAGAACTGTTTAAAAGTTATATCAAATCTTTTACTATTTCGCGTTTTTTCCCCCTAAATTAATTTATAATTGCTACCTACATGGTTTCTATCCATTTGTGTGATATGATGTAGTGGTAGACGATGCTCTAATGCTTGTAACTATAGTGTTACTGATTATTCGTGTGTGCGTTTATTTACGTACGCGAGCGCCGACTCGTCCGAGATTCAAATTTAGAATACCGTCTCCGCCATGTTGTTCTCGGTGAAAAATCTACTATCCATCGTTCGGGATAAGTGTTGGAACTGTCACAAAAGCGCAGGTCACTGTTGTTGATCATAATCTCCATCAAGAACTATAGTGGTACTTTTGAAGTTTGTTATGTTCGTAATAATAACGACTATAGTTGATAAAACACTCGATTTCAATAATTAATCTAGGTTAAATAGTTTAAGAATACCTACATAAGTCTAGTTCAATGGTAGTCGTTTGCTATAGCTGTCTTCAAACTTGCTGGAAACTGTTTACACAAATAAATTTTGCTAGTTGGTAAAACGTAAGTGTTTTCATGTGAATGAATGAGTCATTCTTAGAATTGGTTCGGTCCAGTTATCTACAAGAATCGCTTTTGATTGTATACAGGCCACAAGTAACGGATCATGTACCAACACACAAATATTATTGGTTGTAAACTTTTTCATCACTACTTTTTTTTGTATTATATTCCATTGTTTTTATTCCAATTTTTTTTAACATTCATTAAAACAAGATTCATGTAACATATGTTTTAATAAAATAGGTAGTGTTTGGTTATTTATTACAAAAAATCTTCATTTTTTAAATGCGCGAGAGATAGATCTTCTTCTTATTCTATATTTCCCACAATGTGGGGTCGGCACACTACCTTTTACTGGAATTTCCTGTGAATGTCTTTCTCACCCTCTTTTCCCTTATAACCTTCCTATAACAGTCCCTCGTCCCTCTATCTGTTTTTCGGTCAAAAGATAGGTATTAGGAATTAATGTAAAGAAAAATAAATATAAGTATTATATCCGTGGTCTAGTCACCGTAACACAAGCTTAGTCGCTTACCACGGGGCTAGATGGCGCTGTGTGTTGTTCGGAGAAATTATTTATTTATTTTATTTATTTATAATGTCTAAACGTGCCCCAACAATCATATTGTTATTACTTGGACATATGTACCTAAAACCTACCGATTTATTTGACATTAAATATAGGCGCATATTGTGCTGCAACTTCTAGGTAACTAGATAGGTGAACACAAAATTAGTTTCACCTCAAGCACATAGAGAACGCACTTGTGTATTCGTTATCAAACAAATAAACTGTAAAGGCGCTATTGAAAACTCCTCTCGAAGGTGGACCTATTGTTTTGCACAAAGGTAGGCAAGTATATCAACCTAACTTCTTTAGAAGATTATGTGTACTTTTACATCCTATTGTACTTTTCACTGTTTACTTGGAAGACACTGGTTGTTGATAAAACGACACACTCCGCGGTAACGGTACTTTTATACTGTCAACTTTAAGATTACGACTACAAAGACAATATTTACGTCAATAAAGATATAAAATAATATCAATAAATGTAAGCAACGTGATTGCTTGATTACCTTAAGAACTATTGATCACTTTCGTATCTTACAGATTAAGTATTGTAGATAGGTAAGATAGGATAACGTTTTAAGTTTCTTTGATGAAACTCGGAGTAATACTTGAACGAAACTAAAGGGACTACGCATTGAAGAAACATTAGAACACAAAATATATCGCATATATTAAGTAGGTAGGTAAGTACCTAAGTAAACGAATGTGTATTTATACCTACGGAAAACATATTTTTGCATTTTTTTATGTATGCCACCTCGTAAAATAAATCAAAACGTGCGTGTCCCTGCATGCCTATTTCTCTCCAATTATCATCAATTTCAGCATAGCAATAAATACTTACATTATGAAATGGCCTTGATTTTTATGATTATTGCGGTTCATTTAAAATTAGTTCATGTTTTCATCTCATCAATAATAAAAATACTATGACCTACCTACGTAAAACTGCAGAGCAGTGTTTGTTTTGTAGACGCATTTGTTTTCGTTGTACTTCCAATCCAAGTAAGCAGTCGTATAAATTCATTATTTCAAATTCACCTACACTTGTACCTACCTACCCAATTTAAATGGTTTTAAACCAAAACGCGATCGCAACTCGGGTTTTATAAACTTCATACATGTCAGCAGTGATTCCTTTAAACGGCTTTTAGAGATGAAAAAGGTTCGTACCACAACCAGAGAAACAAAATAACTAAGTTGTTAGAACCAGTTCTGTTCACTTTATGGAAATGCGACAGCTTGTTGCAGTAAGGCAGTACCTAACTAGATTGTTTGTTTTCCGCGTTTACAATTACACCTAAGAACATTATTAATATCCTTACCACGCAATCAACAGTGTTACGTAATCAATAGCAGTGTAAATAAAGCAGATTTATTTCGAGGTTACTTGGTTTTATGCCTGCTGTTTATTGTATTGTCTGCTGTTTAGTTACTGTGTAAGTGTAAAAGCGTGGAAATTACGCACAGATGAGGATGTGCGTCCGACATGACGCGCATCCGGTCTCAAGCAGAGCCATCTTTGGTGCGATACTCATCTGTGCAGTCTGCGCCCGATTTAACTAGCTAATCGAGTTATTAACTCACTGTGTGCATCCTGGATATACGATAAACCCTTACAACTGAGCGTAATGCCTCATTTGCGATACCACAATTTATGTTGCTCACCCACTTAGTTGGCTGCGTCTTAATGTTAGATCTTTGTTCCAATGCGATTGAGTTGTCTAAATGTTTCCATGTCAAAATCATTGTACATCTCAACTACTTTAAAATTAGCCTAGTATTAAACCATTTCTTCTATGAATAAAAGCTGAATGAGATGAGTGGAACGCTGAGCAATTCCAACATCACGGTTATTTTGATGTTTATATTATGGTATGTCGATGGACGCGATGCCAACTTTATTTTCCGTTTAATTGAAACACGAAGCATTTCACTGAATTCGTAATTGTGATTTTGTTTACGATCAAAACTCAGTGGGGTTTCATTTATTTACCTATGTAGTTTTCGCGGAGCCAAATAATAGTTTCAGTGAAATCACTGAAAAGCTTTATGCGATTTGAGTACATATAGTGAGTACTGAGTACCTTACTCAGAAGAGTAAACAGAATGCCAAAAATTTGAAAAGATCAGTCACTTCGGCATCATCACTAAGATGTATAGAATACTTAATATTTATTAATAAATTAACAATGTTAGAAGAAACTTGAAGTTTGTCGTTTACTATTTACGTTATCAATCGTTATTGCAATTGAACAATATTGATTGTCATCACAGCAAATCAATGTTACAAAACATTTCGAGAGGCAATCCTACAAATATCGTACGTTAAAACGTCAGTTACAAGGTATCGAGGTTCGATCCAACACGTCGACAGTTGAGCAAGAGTAGAAGGCCTTCGCACGAGAGAAATGGCGTTTCATAATGCTTGCTCCTTGTCATCTGGTGATTGTTAGCTACGATTATTATTGAAATTATGTTTATAGTATGCGTATTGCTCTATCAACGATTGTTAATCTTCAGAGCGACCTTGTAACATATTGATACACTGAAGTTTGAAGTGTTGTTCTTATTTTCAAAGTCGATAGGTCCATTAAAATAGGTAGGTAGGTAAAGGTAACTAGATTAGTATTTTTGCTCGCAACTGAGATGGCGATTACTTTGGCTACTGTGAATTACTTTTTCGATTGATAAATTTATTAAAATATCCTAATGCTAATACTTTTATCAACAAAGGAAGCAAAATAATTGTGATATAAGTAGGCAGGTAGATTATGTACGATGGCGATGACTAACAGACCAGGTGTTTGTCAACGTTGCCAATTTCGTAGTAAGCCTTCTGGGAATAAACTGTTATTCCTTCGGCTTTCCTTTCAGATTCGTGGGCAAACTGGTGACCCGATATAGGTGGTCTGATTGATTAGTACCTATTATTTATACATTCGTATTCATTTATTATGCTATATTTGATTAGCTTTGAAGTCACTGCTGATGATCCATACGATGAACCTCGTCTGAATTAAATAATTTATTGTAAAAAAATATATATACGCGATATTTCCACCGCCTTGGACAAAATATAGTTTTATGATCTACGCATATCTAATATTATATTTGTTTCTGACCAAACTGGATGTTTCTGTTTGGTCTCTTGATAAGTAACAAAAGAAACAGGAAATATTTAGCAGCAATTAATTATTGTAAACGTAGGATATGGAAATGAAGGGTAAAAAAGTTAAAGGGCATGTTTTTTAACAAACCTGTAGTCAGCTGTTGGTAGGTAACCATCTGGTTTCTGAGATAAAGGTCACGCGGTTAAGACAAGTGTGGTGATGACATGCAGGTGTAGTTAGTGCAGGTGTCCGCTGACGCCTGTTAGCCAGCGTTATGGTTGCACTTTGCGAATATATTGCTACGGTCGGTCAAGTTCATTACCGCAGCGAGCAGATCGATTTGCTACGATGCCCCCTATCACCAACTCCGTCCCAATCTTTTCTACCTGTAACATAGTTGAGAAAGAAAACTTATTATCATAGAGCCGATTACAGCCAGTAACTATGCTCTATGTGAGTTATAAGTACCTGATGTAACTACCCATGTATTATTCATTTTGTAACATTCATAAATAAAAATACAGTTAAATTAAAAGCAACCACTTAGGTAGGTATCGAGAAATATTTCCTTATTCGATTGGGTTTTCCCAAATCGTTTGTCGTTTGTTTCTATTTATATTTTTATGTCCTTTGCCTCAACAAAGCTTTGAGAGTGATCCGTTTGAGGGCTAAGAACTGATGGGCAATCCGCGTGTTGAAATTGTCTAAAATTTCATTATGTCTGTGGTTTAATACAGTTTTCATAGATTTTTGAGTCATAAAAGTTTCGATTGCAGTTTATTTGCAAGTTTTCTTTGGAATGATGTTGAAACGAAATTTTGGGCAATTCTAATATAGGAATTAATCCAGCTGAATGTATTTTTTCTTGTACCTGTCGAATGCGCACGAATGTTACGTCTGCAGTCGCGGTGTCTGCCTACTTTCAGTGTAAAGAAAGTAAAGAAGTCATTCATCATGGGGCGGCTATTCATTGGGTCGCACACGTCGCGCATCCGGTTTGTCTACAAATTGGTCACATTGACCGCTAAGTGGGAAGAATCGACTCAATTGACGGTTTAAGTAACTTGTTTAAAACTATTTTTTTCAATCGTTCTTAAAGAAATCTGTTCTATGAAATCTCGTCCAATAATATTTAGTGTAGAACGGAAAGAGTAGTATACAGTTTAAGCAGGTTTAGGTATTTCAAATTCTCACTTCTTCAATACCGTAGCAGGACTTTTCACGTCAGTGTGCTTCATTTTAGACCGCTGCAACACTTACCACCAGATGAGATAGTGGTCAAACGCTGGACTATACGCTTTAAAAAAGACTAAGTACTGGGATAAATGGTCGAAACTTGATACAATTTTTAAATGTTAGTTTCTGTTATATTGAATGATCATATCGTATCACTCCATACTAATTTTAACTTATACACAACTATTTCCCTTTCAAAACACAATTTTTAGGGTTCCATACCTCAAAAAGTAAAAAGGAACCTTTATAAGATCACTTTTTTGCCCGTTTTCGATTTGTTTCCACTTATGGGACGCCCGTCCCCCTGCGCCATTTGTATGGAAATATTAAGTTATAATTTTCTTTAAAACGTGTTTTTAGTCAACGGGACTATTGAACTAGGCCGTATTTTGCCGTATTGATTGAAAATTAACTGCACCTACAAAATCCGAGGTTGGGCAGCTTTATAGTAAGTTGCCTACCTACCTAGATCCAGTTTATAGTTCGACTATACGACTTCAGATAGGCACATAAATAATGAAGCAGTGTACCGATATCGAATCCTCACCTCCCAAATATAAATCCTTCCTCTTTTCGAAGTCGGATAATAAAAGCTGTTGCCCTTACTTGGCCGGAACAATTGATAGCTTTTATAAAAGTTTACAAGCTTATTTGCAAGGCCGTGAAATGTACCTATCCGCTTTCGTGCCACCTATCAAGGGCAGGGTACTTACTTGTCTAGCAACTTTAATTTAAGTATTTAAAATATCACCCGTTTTCTTATACTGACAACTGTACAAACATAATACATATGTATATCGTGGCTTCATTCGACAGGTTTAAAAATCCTTGTACTCCGCACTGGATTCGAAAACTTACACTTCTTTTTTAATTCATTATCTAATATATAAAATTTCCATGTCACAGTGTTAGTTACCGTACTCCCCCAAAACGGCTTGACCGATTTTTATTAAATTTTATTTTCGTATGCAGTAGGTCTGAGAATCGGCTACTATCTATAATTTATAAGGCAAAACAACGTTTGCCGGGTCAGCTAGTTATATATACAAATGAATGTTTAAATCGTTGTCGTATAACTACAATTTAGGATGAGTGTCTTCGGAAGGCGACCTCTAATGAGAAGAAGACAAAAGAAACTCAGTGGATTTTTTTGCTGTGATAATGTGATTTACGTTCACCACACTCGTCTTGTCCTCCGTGGTTCTATTTGCTTTATTATTATCTTCTCAACGTTTCTATATATTTCTAACAAAGAGCTACAGATTGAATACCTGTCTATATGTTGAAGTCTTTGAACTCTGCATATCTCTCTAACTTAATGAAAATAATTAGGTAATTATGATAAATAATTATACCTAGTAACATTGGTAATCAATTCTATTAATAAATGAACACTGTGACTCGCTATCTTCACGTAGGTACCTATTAATTATATTTTCTTTAAAATTAAAATAATGAATATTGAATATGTACCTTACTCGTCTCAAATAAAGGTGTGTGTGTGTGACCCATGTAGGACGAGTTGGCAGTGCCAAAAAAAAAGGTTGCCAGCATTCGTCCCATGTTTTTAACGTATAGAATTAATACTCAGGATAGTAAAGAAAATAGGAAAATGTATATTGATCTATATTATTCTATATCTATAAAATGCTTTGTCTTGATTGACTGACTGACTCACTGATTGATCCTATCAACGCACAGCCTAAACCGCTGATAGTCATCATCATCATTATTATTATCTCAGCCTTTATCCGTCCACTGCTGAACATAGGTCTCCCCCATACGTCGCTACAAATAGCGATCACGAGCTACCTCCATCCAAAGAGTCCCCGCGACCGCTACAATGTCATCGGTCCACCGAGTAGGTGGTCCGATGACCGCTGATAGTGGAGAGCTGAAATTCGGAGAGTATGTTCTTTATCAGATAAGACAGGATTTTTTTCCAGGGGATCGGGACCTATGCGGTTTCACCGGCATGAGTCCCGGATCCCGTTTTCTACTTTGTAATAAAATCAATAGTCTTACATTTTCCGTTATGTTTTGTTTCCAGTCACATAACAAAGACGACGACATGGGAGGACCCGCGCAAGTCGCTGGCCGCACAGACAGTCACCGCTGCTGGAGTGCAGCACCAAAGCACGGACACATTGCTCTCCCAAGCTGCGGCGAGAGCATCTATCGTAGCCACAACCCCTCCTGCACCTGGTTAGTCATTCATCATTTATGTTTTTTATAGCAGATTCCCGCGGTTTCACCCGCGTAAGTCCCGATCCCGTGGGAATATCGGGATCAAAAGGAGCCTATGTTACTCAGGGTGAATGTAGCTTTCTAATGATGAAAGAATTTTTTAAATCAGTCCAGTAGTTTCGGAGATTACCCCCAATATACATACATACATACATACATGTTACCAACGTTACCTCTTTATAATATTAAGATTCCCACGGTTTCACCCGCGTAAGTCCCGATCCCGTGGGAATATCGGGATCAAAAGTAGCCTATGTTACTCAGGGTGAATGTAGCTTTATAATGATGAATTTTTGAAAACAGTCCAGTAGTTTTGGAGATTACCCCCAATATACATACATACATACATACATACATACATGTTACCAACGTTACCTCTTTATAATATTATTAAAAGAAAAAGATATAAGTATAGACTAGCAGTGCCCGCGACTACCTATATAAGTAATATAAGTATAGACTAGCAGTGTCCGCCTATTTTTTTGAAAATATAATATAGCCTGCCTTCCTTAATAAATGGATTATCCAACACCGAAAGAATTTTGTAAATCAGACCAGCGGTTCCTGAGATTAGCGCGTGAAAACAAACAAACTCTTCAGCTTTATAAAATTGTAAAATAAGATTAGCCTTCTGTCTCCTACTGCTAGGCACACATACTCAAAAAACCTCCCTTATTTCCTTCCATGGGTCGCGATCGCAAGCTGTTCTTGGCCACTTTGCGTCGGATGCCAATGCATCTAATGAGATGCAATCGATAATCGTGCTATCGTATACTGGCATTAGTTTTATTATACTAGGGATTTATCCGGCTTCGCACGGATGTACTCGACATTGCAGTGTAGGTACTTAAATCTTGCTCTGAAATGATTATCAAATTGCTAGTTGAAAACCGTATCAAACTAGGCGCGGGCTATATTGTTCGCGATATGGATATGGAACGCACGGATACGGAACCGTTGCGGCAGAAGAAGTAAGCGGAGAAAAAGACTTTCTTTGTACCGAAGTCATAGTCAAATAGTTTATTTATTAGGAACGTGTATACTACAAATACATGATAATTTTGATCCGTCGAGTCTAAAAATAATGATTTTAGTAAGATACTCTCAGTATTTGGTATTTTAGTAGGAATGCTCTCCGATGAGAAGAAATCACCTGAAACTCACGGGGTATTAAATATCTACTAATTATTAAAGCGTGCGTTGCGATATACCTACTACATGTTATAGTACAATATAGTTTTGCAGGATTCTTGTTGGAAAGAGATATGGGTCTGCGGAGACTGAAGGGAGAGAAGGATAGTCAGAGAATAGGAAACATGACACAGGACCTACATGGATGCAGCTTCTCTATACATACCTACCTATAGTTTTTTTTATATTTGCGTTTACCTTCTATTGTGGGTAGGTACCTAGAGTTTAGTATTTCCCTGAATTGAAATTTTCCTTTATGAATTATCTGCTTATTGACGTTATTTACCATGGGACAATGGAGATATTAATTAATGGTTTTATAGTTAGGTTTTACCTCATTAGGTATCACTTAGGAAGGTAATCCCAGTAGGTACCTACAATTGTTATATTTAAACCTTGTTTATTTATTTAATAGTGCTTTGAGTATATCCGTATATGGTAGATTCATACTCACGCACAAACCCTAACCAACAACACTTAGGTAAACCTTACCTTTGTATGTATATAATTATTCCTGTGAATAGGGAATACACCTAGGTAGATAGCCCAAGATAGCTTTTCCCACAATTAAGTCTAAAAACGTATAATAAAACTGTTATATACAGATAGATATTTTTGACTACAACACAAGATGGTAGTTAATAAGAAGGCTGACTCAAGAGATTTGTTTTTACTCTACTATCCGAAATACAGATTGAAGTTGCATCAGAGAAACTCTTTTATAAATGCCATTGCTGTCTACAATAAACTGCCTGATAGATTTAAAAACTTGCCGCTAAACATATTCAAAAGCAGACTTACCAAATGGTTGTTGGAAAAATGTTTTTATTATTTGAACGAGTACATGACTTTTAGAGAGAAAGCCTACTGACCAAATTGATTTTTTAATTATATTATTATTTTTGACAATGTAATAGAAATTAATTTTTAACATGACCATAATTATATTATTTTTTCCTTTCTGACAAAGTATTGAAATTTTATAATGTATTAATTGAATGTAAAGAAAATTATATGACATTAACTTATTGTAATTTGCACACCTAATGGGTAGAATAGAGAGATCATTTATTATTCTGTAACATCTTTGTATACTTACCTTTATTCGCAAATAAATGATTGATTATTGATTATTATTATTATAGAGATAATGGCATAAAGGTAAAGTGGTATGGGACGACTCGCGCTTTATAGGTAGGTACTTTGTTGGCAGACCATTAATTTGTAGGCTAGAACGAACTCAATTTTCCCCAACGACATTTCACGTGATCTAATTGGCCACAGAGTCTGGTTTAAAATTATCATGGAACTAAAATAAAAACAAGTAAATAACCCGAATTCTAAAACTGATTTTATGACGGGAATTAACGCGTTGTTTCCGTCGGTCGATGCGAGATGAGCGTTGAAAGGTGTTCGGAAAATACATTGATGTCGCGACGCAGGCGCGGGCGCCGGCCCTGGATACTTTCAGCGCTCTTGCGACACATCCGCGTTACCTTACCATTCTACTACCTAACACACCTAGTGCTACTGAAACAAGAACGATTTTACATCTTTGTATGGCCAAAATTAAATGAAACATGATTCTTTAAGACTATTGTGAATACATCTGTCTCTATCGCACGATAAGGTTGAATTAACTTTTTCAAAATTGAATCTTATCGTGCGATAGAGGGAGTTTAAAGTTGCCTACATTTATTTTATTCATTTCATTTTATTCATTTAAGAATATTTAGTTCCTATGTTCTAAATTATTAGCATCTTCATATCCGTATATTTGTTTTTTTCCCCATGTAAATGAAATGAGACTTAAATTATCTTATTTCTACTTGTGCCACAGAATACATAATAGTACAAGCTTGCGCCACGTATCGCTAGGTACCTATACTTGAGTCCTCAAAAATAATAAAAGCCTTCTTGCTGAGATAATCGAGAATCTAACTATAATGATTATAAAATAAGGAAACAATGGTTGAAGTTTACGTAGGTATCGGAACATATCGTGCGTGTAACGCGTGTACCTTAGTGCTTATCCTCGCAGATAGGTAGTCTGTACGTGACCTAGTCACGTAATCACGTTGTCGCGAGTATAATGCCGCCGAGCCGGCACCGAAGCCTCGCATCATCGACGTCGGTCTACCTAAAGGTACTTATCTATGTAGAAAAGAACATGGTTGTTTACTCAACCAATTTTATTCTAATGTATTCGACGGTGTTTGTGGTGCGTCAGCCGATCACCCGGCTGCGACGCAAAAGGTTGCTGGTTTGATTCCTACCGAGGACAAGTAGGTATATTTAGGCTGACCGTAAATATTTTTTTGTGGTTCTGGGTGTTTTCTAAATGTATCATAATTTGTAGAAAAAAACTCATTTTTTGGAATACATGTTATGTCTCAATCTATATTTATAAAATGCTTTGTCCTGAATGACTGGCTGACTGAACGCACAGCCTAAACCGCTGATAGTAGAGATCTGAAATTTGGAGTGTGCGTTCTTTATATGATGAAGGCATCCGATAACAAATTCTCACTGAATCAGGACTTACATAGGTAGTTGCTTAGTTTTGGGCTAGATTGCGCTGTATGGAACGTCCGGCAATATTTATTTATTTAGATCTGCAGGCCTAAATTTACACTAAACAAGTACTTCCGCCGTATAAGATTCTTTGACAGTCTTAAAATGAACCAATATTATCAACATACTCGTAAAAGGATCTTGCCAGAATAGGTGCGATTGTGCGTAAATTCCTTCGTCAATCGAATTGAATCTGGATTTGAATCTAAATCCATTTTGTTTCTAATTTTAAACCCGCTGATTCTGATGGTTTTGATGATTTTATTATGATGATATCTCATAAAGATAGTAGTTGTTAATAATGTTAATTAATAATTATTATATTTATTCAAATGACTTAAACTTACCAAATATTGATAAAATTAAAGCAAAGAATGCAGCGTTAATATGAAAGACAATATAAAGTTACATGCTTATTATCAAATGACAAACTTTATCATATTCCCAGTAGTTTCTAAGTAGATCATGTGACAATACAAATATTAATTATGTTTTCACTGCGCGTTCCTCGTTTATCTGATGCCGAGATATATTACTTGACAAACTAGAATGTCTTTTGCATGACGCATCTTGCTAAACAGAGTAATTAATTAAACTTTTAAACGAAATAAGTAGGATTTTAAACTAACATGGTTGTTTTATTAAACAACGGGGTCAGTTCAGGATCGAGAACATAGTGAGCTCAGTAACAATAGTAGGGGACCAGGAACTAGACGCAGCGAGCGCATTAGGAAGAGGGTAGTTCGATATGGACGCCACAAACAGTCATCTCCTACCCGCAATCTCCAGTCTCGTGAAGCCAGTTGAAATTACTGGCGAAATATCGAGCTCCGTGAGAAAACAAGTTTAAATGATTTGTATATTTGTTTAATAATATTTGTAGTGAAATAAGTAGGTATCTTTTTCAAACCCTTGTTGAAAAATTTGCGATTAATACCACTAACACTTAGACAAACAATTAGTTATTATTTATCAACTAAGTTATTGTTTATGATGCTCCTCCGTGAGGAGAATTTCCACATCTAATTAAATCTATATTTATAAATAAAGGAAGGGAAGACAAAAAAAATGTAGTAGAGTAGAGGCAAGGCAGCAGTAAGAACTTATAGTATTATAGCCTTATTAATAAACGTGGAGTAAGGTCGGAATAATTTTACCACCTTTTGTTTCTGTCTGTCAACTTTGAAAGTTCTTGACACGGAAAAAGACAAAACATGTTCCCACTACTCCGACCTAACTCCAGGTTTATTAATAAGGCTATTAAAGTTTATGTCTGTCTATTTTTACTACTAAGTCCTAGTTCCGAACTGCATCAAGTTCCGAAATTAATTTGGACCTTCTGTTGACTGTTACGGATAGACCCTGACCAGTTTACCCGGTTTACAGTTTAATAAAAGCAACGCAAAACCAAAAAACAAAGTTTAAATCTTATATCAGTACGGTGAAAACCGAAGAAAAATAGTTATCTCTATAATTACAACTAATCTGCCTGAATTCAAATTTATAAAATTATACCAATAGAGATAGAGATAAAACCTTTTTAGCCTTATTAATAAACGTGGAGTAAGATCGGAGTTGTGAGACCATGCTTTGTCTTTTTCCGTGACTTGAACTTACAAAGTTGACAGACAGAAACAAAAAGTGGTAAAATTACTCGGCCCTCACTACACGTTTATTAATAAGGCTATTAGAGTTTGAATGTAATTTATAAGATTGTTTACTTATAGGTACTTATTATTTTATTACTCAATTTTCTTTCACCAACTAACTAAAAACATTACATAAATTAATTACCATCTAATTAAGGTTTATAGGTACCTAATTGTGTAACATATTTTTGCACTTATTTGCGCTCTCTCTATATTAACTAATTATTCAAATTAAATAAGTGAGTCATACTCATAAGTGTATCAATTCAGTCTTCTACCCAATCTCATTTAACCTTTTTTAAAATAATTCTATTTTTTTCCTCTCTCTCTGAAAAACAAATAAATTTCCAAAACACATAACTATTTTTAATTCCCTGTCGTGGGACAAATTTATTTGTTTGCTAGTATATTTTTGACAGATAAAAATACAAAATAGATAGTTAGGTAGGTAGTGGTGTGGCGCGGGCGCGGGCGCTAGCGGCGACGACAGTGGCGACGCCTGCGCGCGCGCCGCGGTAACGCGTCGAAAGCTGACGTAACCCCGTAGTTAGTCGCTGTTGTCGACAGTTGAGTAATGATCATTGTAAATAATGTCTAATTACACACTCGCTGCACTCGCTAAGGCAACGCTAACAACGTTATAAAGAGGTTATCTTGATGCTATATTAATTCCGTTATTACCATACGTTCTAGCATCACACAAAAACTGGTCATCCTTCACACTTCAAAGGTTCATTTAAATGTATTCTATGTATTACTAAAACTTGTTGGCATTTGCATTTTAATGTCGCACTTATCTCGCTGTACCTACCTATTTGAAATCCGCTGATCGGTATCAAACGTCTATCGATAAACGTATGACAATATAGTACCTGCCTACATTAGTTTGTTCATTCACTTGTGGGGTCGTAGCATGATTCAAATGTTATTTCTATTCGCTGGTTGGCAGGTAGATTATATTATTAACAAATGACGAAGATATCCGACATCCGTTTAAGTACCTAGCAAAGTAGCCTAGGTGATGCAGTTGTTTATGAATGATCGTGTTTATTGGTAGGTAGGTATACATATGTAATACGATTGTGTACAAAGCGTAAGTGAGGGAGGAGTATTGGCGCGGGTCGCGGACGACATCCGCGCTCTCATTGTGAGTGAATCATGAGTGCGCGTTGCGTGCGCGGGTAAGCCAACGCGCATGCGCGCTGCGCCAACGCACCGCACGGTGTCACGGCGACGACGACGCGCCCGCCAGACGCCGACGCCGACGTTTCTCGGAACGAGCTCTCGATGACCTTCTCGGTGATGCCCCACTCGATCCGATCACGCGCGTACGTTCTAGTTCCTAAACCACTTGCAACTAATCGCTGTTGAGAAGATCACAGTTACAATATCCATTGTTTCAAACACTGACTGACTTGCCGTACCTCTGATTGATTTCAGCAGCGAAGAGTACAAGTAACACAAGTAACCCACCGTCGGATCCACTAGGGGCGCTGCCGGACGGCTGGGAGCAGGCGGCCACGGCGGAAGGTGAAATATACTTCATAAACCACGCGTCACGCACGACCTCCTGGTTCGATCCTAGAATACGTAAGTACCCTTACAGTGCCCACTCTGGAGAGCTAGCTTCCTCTCGATAATTAGGTATACTGACTCACACAAACACATACCTACACATTATCAAGCCAGTCCACTAAACAAGTCAAAATGGATGTTTGACATTCCAGTGCCTAAGCTAGTAAAAAGGGATTGCTCGTTCACATGATTAATTTTACTAGCTTACTTGAATGGTCCATAATCCACAGACCCAAATATCCAACTTAACTCTTCTCATACCAGTAGGCCAATGCAACGTAAAATAGCTTCAAATCAGTCTGGATTATAGATTAATCCAGTAGACTGTCTGCATGTACGAGATGCTTTTACTGGCTTAGTGCAATGTCTGGGACAGTAGACCAATGCAACGTAAAATAGCTGCAAATCAGTCAGGATTAGAGACCAATCCAGCAGACTGTCTGCATTTACGAGATACTTTTACTGGCTTAGTGCAATGTCTGGGACAGTAGGCTAATGCAACGTAAAATAGCTGCAAATCAGTCAGGATTATAGAGCAATCCAGCAGACTGCCTGCATTTACAAGATGCTTTTACTGGCTAAGTGCAGTGTCTGGGACAGTAGGCCAATGCAACGAAAAATAGCTGCAAATCAGTCTGGATTATAGACACTTCCCGTTGGCTGTCTGCATTTACGAGATGCTATTACTGTCTTAGTGCCATGTCTAGAAGAGAAAGCCCATGCGACGTGAAATAGCTGCAAATCAGTCTGGATTATAGACCAATCCAGTGGGCTGTCTGCATTAATGAGAGCTTTTACTGGCTCAGTGCAATGTCTGGGAGAGTAGGCCAATGCAACGTAAAATAGCTGCAAATTCCCATTCCCGTCTGGATTATAGACACTTCAGGGCTGTCTGCATTTACGAGATACTTTTACTGCAATATTGCAATGTCTCGGAAATCGGCACACAGTGTGAATATCTCTTATTTTCCAGCGCATCTTTTTGGTAATATAAAAATCTAAGATGTACATGTAAATTGTCCACAGCACAAGAGCTGCAGCGCTCCCCGGCGCCGACGTCGGGCCCCAACGCGGGCAGCGCGTGGGTCAACGCGTCGCTGCAGGCGTGCCAACAGAAGCTGCGGCTGCAGTCCTTGCAGCTTGAACGAGACCGCCTCAAGCAACGCCAGCAGGAGATCAGACTCCAGGTAAACTATTAATGACTAGCTGAGTTTCGAGGTTTCACCCACGTAATTCCCGATTTCGTGGAAATATTCAAAAACCCTTTCTTATCGGAGGTCTGCATCATTAAGAACACACTCTCCAAATTTGAGCTCTCTACTTTCAGCGGTTTAGGTCGTGCGTCAGTCAGTCAGTCAGGACAAAGCATTTTATAGATATTGATTGCGGTTTCTTCGCATCAGAGGCGTGTTCCGCCGCAACGTCGACGACTTTGATGTCGTTCGCATCAAAGTCGTCGACGTTTTAAAATAAACATTGGATCTAAGTTCAAAATTGTGTTACATTGTATAACATATATTGACAGTGGTTCTTGAACTTCACGTCTGATCTACCGCCAGCATCAAAACCAATCCAATACAATCTTAATCCAGCCATCATGGAGCTAAAGTACCTGGGACACATTTATGATACCAGGATTACAGAGTAGGTTTGCCTAGCACCTATGTACTTATACACCACCCTCTTGGTTTAGCCGGCCAAGCCCAGAACAAATAACTGATCAACAATAAATCAAACCGAGCTTTAGTCGGTAAACAAAACGCGTCACGTGGGTTCCCATGTGGCGCAGTGGTCAGCGCACTCGCCCGGCAAACTAGGGGCACATGTTCGAATCCTGTCACGGGAGAATTTCTGATGATGAATTTCTCCTTGTAAAAATATATCTAGTACAAAAGCCTTGAGCAATAAAAACATAAGAAATATTTAACAGTATTTACATCTAGTTGGGCCCATCTAGCTGGGCTCAACTAGCACTGGACAGGGAAGAGTGGAGAGAAGGGAGGGAGGCCTTTGCCCTGCAGTGGGACAAAATAGGCTAAAAATAAAATAAAATAAAATTTGCATCTGCAAGCACCATCCTTGCAAATTCCATCATGACATTTCCCTTCACATTCCAGCAAGAGCTGATGGCGCGGCACTCGTCGTCCATAGTGTCGTCGCTGACGAGCGCGGCGGGGGTCGGCGCGGGGGCGGGCAGCCCCGAGCTGCCGCTAGACCCCTTCCTCCCGGGGCTCACGGACCACCAGCGCCAGGAGTCGGCCGACTCCGGCCTGGGCATGGCTCCGCACTCCTACTCCATGCCGCATACGCCCGAGGACTTCCTCGCCACAATGGATGACCGCATGGACTGCACCAGCGAGGCCGGGAACAATATGGACTCTTCGGAGATGTCGCTCGGTGATAATTTAGACTCGACTGATGATTTGGTGCCCTCTTTACAGGTACGTTGTAGTAGTAGTTTATGCACTTAGGTACTAAAGCCCTGTCTTATGTAGAGGGCGTCATATTGAATTCAAAGCGTAACGAAGGACTCCCGGGCGTAGCGAGGGATTTGAATTCTCTCGCGATTTCAACCCCTCTGAACCAAATTTTATATAAAAACTAGCTGACCCGGCAAACGTTGTTTTGCCTTATAAATTATAGATAGTAGCCGATTCTCAGACCTACTGAATACGCATATAAAATTTGGTAAAAATCGGTAAAGGCGTTTCGGAGGAGTACGGTAACTAACATTGTGACATGGAAATTTTATATATAAGATGGTTTTATTTGTTATTGGTTTTATTTGTTTGGTTATTTGTTTTGTTTAACATCGCTCTTACGGTGAAGGAAAAACATCGTGAGGAAACCAACATGTCCTAGGACTCACCACGGTCCGAAGACATGGGATATTCAGTGTTTTCTATGTATCATATGTATGTAATTACAAAAAAAAAAAAAAAAAAAAGTATAATATGTAGTATATCCGTTGTCTAGTACCCATAGTACAAGCCTAGTGCTTAGTTTGGGGCTAGATTGCGCTGTGTGTAACGTCGTGCAATATTTATTTATTTATTTTATTTATTTTATTTATTTGTAAAGTTTATCGTTTCATTTAACCTATATTGAACAGTAGGGAAACTAATGTGTACAAATAAAATAGCTCACTTTTTGATTAGATTTCTTTGTTAATAATATTTGTTTGTATTTGCAGTTGAACGAGTTCACCAACGATATTCTGCTGGAGGACGTGCAGTCGCTCATCAACCCCACTACTAACAAGCCGGACAATGTGCTCACCTGGCTGTAGGCTGTATAAGCTGTAGACTGTATAAGCTGCAGGCTGCGGGCTGTATACGGCTGCAGGTTGTATAATCTGCGGGCTGTATAAGGCTGTATGTTGAAGTCTCCAGCCTGATGTACAGAGTTATTGATACATAGGAAACCATTCGACTAATAGCTACTTATGTTCTTCTTGTCTAACAATTTTTGTTCCACGACTTTGAGATTTCAAAGATATGTTCCATAAACAAGACTTACAGGCAAAAAAATGTAAGAATAAGTCGACCTTTTCTCGTATGTAACAACAATTACCTACAAAAATTCAAAAAACCTTCGTGGTTTTTAATAGTTGCAGAACAAAATTTGTTCGTTAAGATCCATAGTAAGCTCTTAACTGGTTTTCTAACCATTTTAACTGTATCGACTTAAGCGTCCTTACAGCGCCAGCGCTAGTGTACAGTCGCCAACAAACGGTAAACTAAGGTGTACATTTCAATTAAATGACAATAACTGTGGGAGAGAGTGATTGGTGTCATCGTGCCTCGTGTGGTACCCGACGTGTGCTTCAATGGGAGAGTGCAACAAATATGGCTTCCGACCGGACGAACGAACGGACGCGGGCGACTCCATTTGTTTACTGAGCTTTCGTAATGGGTGCTGTTTTTTTTAATAATCCGTATCACTAATATAGGTACGATGGACTTTCGGCGGGAAAGCGGAGACAACATGTCGTGCTCCAAGTTTATTTTCGTTATACTATGTTGTAAACTCGGTTAAATTGTGTAATTTTGGTGGAATCTTATTCAATTTAGTTCCGTGAATGTGCACAAGTGTAGTGAAAACAAAATTGAGTGTTAAACATGAACTTTCCGTCGTTCGCGCCGAAGGTCCTTGAAGGTTATAGTAAAGTTGCCACCGCTTTACCATAACTTGAAACTATAGGCCCGATCGGGCTAATTTCATGCAAAATACTTGATACTGGCAAGATGTACAAGATGTACGACGCCAAAACTTTAATAAGAAGAAACTTGAAATATTCTAAAACTTGACCCTGGCTGTTCCAAATTGGCCATATCGGTCTCAGACCGAAATAAATAAATAAAAAATATAGGTACGTAGTTTAATTAAAGCTGCCTTCGAGACCTAAAGTCGGGAGTTAGAGTTAAGAAGCACTCTAAATTGCTCCTTGATCGCATCATATGTAAAGAAATCGTTCTTATTCACATCCGATTTTAAAACTTCGAAAAATGACATCATTGTCATCAGTATCATCTAGAAACCAGTAACAAAATCTAAATTATGCATATGACCTGCAGTTTAAAATATGGGATTTGACATTCAGTGAGGCACTTGAGCAGATATCTATTGAACCGTTCAGAATTAATTTCATTAAAAAAACATTTCAACTGTCTAGCTTTCACTGTTCGTAGGATACTAGTAGATATGATATCCTAATGACAGACAGACAGACGGACAGTGTAGAGTCTCAATAAAAGGGTACTATATTTTTAACCCTTTGGGTGGGTACACAACCCTAAAAAGGAATCCATTACAGCTCTTTACAAAAACGTTAAAAACTAAGATAATCGGGTGCCCGCATCTTGTTCGTCGTCGGTCAAATCGTTCGCTTATTGTGCAGAATCAGTTGACATGCCTGTCTCTGCATTTATTCGAATGAGACAGTTATTTTATTGTAATTCTGCAGCCTTAATAAGTGTTCTTATTAGTATAAATACGTCACGTTTGTATAATGTTTAGGTAACTGTTTTTGTACTAATATAAAATTACTGTATTGTCATCGTGTTGTGGTAATATCTTTAACTAAATTGAATAGACTTGGATTTATGTCAAAACAATGGCATCTGAATACTTGAGCGTTCGAGAATCCATCATACTTAAGTATAGAGCCGCAACTTGGTTTGACACAATGAGACTAACAAATTGGCTAGTCATGTCATATCACGTCCTTCTGGAGAGTGTATACACGGCACAGGTGTATACACTAATCATTTGTAGTAAATATCGGAGCCAACTACCTTAATCAGCCGTTTAATAAACAGTGTAGCTTTAATTAATAGTCTAGGGAAATATTTTAAACCGATAATGTTAAAATATTCGAAATTTAGGTATAGCAAAGCTCTTGCTTTGCTTGCACGCGCTTTGTCACGAACGAAGCCTGACATTTGTCTTCGGTTATGCGACAAGAAAGCACTCTGAGTGGGATATCATTTAAAGCTATTAGTTTAAATTAAATGGCTGAATAAGCTAGTTAGCGACATAATTATACACCACGTGTTGTTGTATACAGTAACCTGGTGTATACACTGGCCAGGTGTACAGTGTATACACTGCACCGGTGTATAGTGTATACACTTTGCAGGTGTCGCGGGCGCACGCCGCGTTTCGTGACTGAAGCGTGCCGCGTCGTTGCCTATCTCACGTACTAATCCACGTTTCCCATAATCTTTCTATTGAGACTATCGGAAATCGTATCGCCTATAAATGATTTATTGATTTATTAATTAACATTTTATCAAGAATTATGATTGTGATAACATCTTGACGTAACAGTGCCTTATTGTGCCTTTACTCTTTACAAAAATATATTTATTGTTAGTAATTTAGATAGTTTTGAAATATTTCTACAACTTTTTCTATGTGTTAAGTTCTATTTGAATTGATTTCGTAATGAAAATCTACTTATACAACGTATGTAGGGATGTGTTTATTGTCTACTTACACCGTCCTTGTCAATTTTTGGAGATTAAAATGTAGATGTTAAGTTTCGTTTAGTTAATAGTGTATAATTATGAGGTTCCCGGTTGTTGAATTCTACGTAGACACGTTATGTAAAAATGAGTTTCAAAATGCAATCTTTCCACCTTATTTTATGGGGTTTTAGACAGTTTTTACCTTTTTGTTTGTATCCAGTTCTTTATGAACGTTTTCACCTTTAACCAAATGAAACGAAATTGTTATCTAGTTTTAGGTGAATAATACGGTAAAAGATACGAATATAACAAATTTAAATAATATAAAACTAAATAAAACACTGTCTTACAGTAGTAAGACAGTGTCTTTAGTAGAGACAGAAAGCATTTTAACAGTACTCGATCTACAAATTGCAATTGAAATGCAGTCTGTCTGTCTCGACTCTCCGAATAAAGAAATAAGTGAATGTGAATACCTCTATAAAGTAGAAAGATTATATTTTCGTAATTATTGACGTGTAACGTTTGTTTTTAAATGAAACCCCCGGAAACCTCCTAAATGAATTATTTTGGCAACTACTAAGTATGAAAATGAATTTAATAGTTGCTAGATGTATTTTATGACTTAAGCAATAATGAATGTCTGGGTGCAGCTAGCAAATACTACTTATAAATAGTAATTCAAAAGCTGTATGTTACGTAATATCGTCCGCTGTAGGACGTCACTTGTGCCTTATTCAAGTACCTACAAGCGATAAGCTTTTATATGTTACTGTTAAATCTAAAACTATACTTTATTTTTAATTAACGGTTAGGTTTTCGCGATTGAAACTCAAAATAAAAAGATTTTATCGAATCTAATAGCGATTTTCTTCAAAAAATAACATTTCGAAGCTTTGCAGATTCCATGGTGACAGGTGGATTGAATTGTTACTAAAGTACCGCCTAATTTACGTATGTTATGTACTCTATTTACAGACTAAGGATGCTGTAGATCTTTAGAAAGTCAGGTTTTAACGAAATAAACACTATTAGATCCTATAAAATATTTTTATAACTATTACGCGGAAAATAGATCGCAGAGTACTAGTATATTGTGACGGTCTAGACCCAAGCAACCGCATATATCGTGGTTTTATATTGTAAATGATATTATTTCAAAATTGTGTTAGCCCACCTAGTCTTTAGAAACTTGCATGAGTGTAAACAGCTAGTTTACTTTTCAATTAGGTCTTATCGAATGCTACATTGAAAACTTTGCCATATTAGTAATCGTACTACTATACTATATTCTCGTAAGACTCACGCCGAGTTTCTTCACTGATTGTTGAAGTCAAATTAACAGCTAAGAGTGTTAATTTCAAGGTAATGTCACTTTAGCTGTTACATTAACTTTTACTTTCGCTGAAGAAACTCGCGATTAATGTAATCATCTGTTTATGTTTAATATAGTTTGCATCTGTGTTATTGCAACTAAATTTTCACCAATTTCGATTTAGATTTATTCTTAATTTTTTTTATATTTCATTTTTTTCAATGTCAACGTCCAAAATATGATCTTGTTGTCATTTTTATGTCAAATTTAAAAATGATTTTAACTTTGTTTTAATGTCAAAATTTTATCCTGACCTTGTAATCACTACGCCATCTATCGAGTGATCAGGAAAAAAAGAAAAAATGGTCTTCCTTCCTCAGTTATGTATTCTTTGTCTATATATCTATGTATTACAAATTATTTCGTTACAAATTATGTGTTTTTATGTTTGGTCTATACCTAAATCGAATTTGGTTGAGATATAGAGGTTAGAGGTGCTGGGTTTTATATTATAATTGTAATTTTGTACTCTGTCTGTAGATCAATTTTCGTATGCCTAGTTTGCACAGGGGCATTGGGAATTCATTAGTAAACTTAAAAGAGTTTATTTCACATTTGTAGGCGAATTAATTTTGTCTTAACGATTTTGGGTAGGTAAATGTTAGAAATCTTTTACAAAGGACAAATGCATTCTTAACAATACGAGTGAGCGAGTTGTACGAGCTCAGTCACGTTACGGGAGGATTTTTGATGATGCATTTCTCCTGCAAAATATTTCTAGTAGCAATAAAAATAAAAAATAACCTACTATTCTGATGTTCTAAAAAAGTGGCATTACGCTCTAGAAGCGTGCTAATGAAACTCCAAAGCGCCTGAATTTTAGTATATTTGTCGTGTTTAATATAAGAATCTGTGAATAGCGATGCCTTCGCCTATGAAATGATATTGTTCGGTTCATTATTCTGCCGCTCAGTCTACTTAGTCCCCAATCGAATCCCTTCCCGTTATCCTGGCCACTACACTAATTGTAACGACACGTCGTCAAACATTCCATGTTGCTAGCAGTCGTCATAACATACCACAGAATAATAACTGAACAATATGCGTTCAGTATATCATTTATTACCTAATTTAAGTCTATAGCTTTTATTTTACAAACATATCTTTCAGTCTGATAGCAGATGCAAGTTTTCTATGTAGTGTATCAAATCAATGAAGAGCAATGAAATTAAAAATGTCAAGAGTTGATAAGTTTTTTTACTATATAATTTCATTGTAAATAATTCGATATTCTTATACAATAAAATACATATTTGTTTTAATACTTACATTATTATTTTTATTTCGTGCCAAAATTAATTTAGTTATAATTCGTTCTTGGGACGTTTCTGTTGGAAGAGAATTTTTATTATTTACGTACAATCGGTATAACAAAAGTGCATATTCACCGTAGACTCTAATATTATTCGAAGCCCTATTCTTTAGTGCTAGTTTTATTATCAGACCGGTTATCTATTAGTAGCAAAGCATTTATGAAGCTACAGTAGCATGCATTTTTGTTGCCTGAGTGTACTAATAGTAATCAACACGAAATGTGGATAGGTACGTCGTGAAAGGGACGCATGCGCATGTAAATGACATTCTTACAAATCTGCACCAACACTTCCATGCGGAATCTTTCGGGTTGTTTACTAAAAGCAAGTTACTTCTTACATTGTCTCTATTCAACGAAACGAGCTAATACTGAAATCAAGCTTTGACCGTAGTTTGTGGGAGATAAGGGATATTACCAAATACCACCGACCAATACCAATAACTCGTTATATACGTTAAACAGAATATATAGTTTTAAAGTCGGTAACTGACACGGTAAATAAACCACGTTTCAGAGTTACTTATGAAGTAGCTTAGGACTTTTTGATAGATGGCACAATAACAATTATGTAGATATTTAAGTTAACGGTTGATAAAAATCTATGATACGCAAATGAGAATTAAGAATTTAAATAACTAACTTAAATATAGTTCAGAGCTAAGCTATAGCTTAGCTATACTGTATACAGTGAAATCTATCAAAAAGTCCTTAAACTATTTCATAAGAAAGTTCATTAATTTAAAAGCAGGTAATTATTTGCGGAAAACACGCTCTGTAAGACAATTCCTTTATATTTTTGTGAAACATTCGTTTGTACTGACAGGTAGGCAGGTGGGTACAGCTGCGTTAACTAGTATTGTTCACTAGCGTCTATGATTCCTTGCCTGTAGACAAAATTAATCTGGTTTTTAACATTAAATTCCAATGGAAGAAAGACAGCACAGACATCACACGTCACAAACATAATATAGAAGAAAAGGTAACAGGAGAATAAGTAGATTTAATCAAGAAAGAGAGACAACAATAACCACATTGCCATAATCGCAATCTGAATGTGGTTATAAATATCTTAAATTGTGAAGTGTCAAGCAGGTCAGATATTCTGTAAATAAAGGAAGATAGAGAATCTAACAATCCTGAAGAAGAGACTTGTAAAGGTCTCGAAACGTTGAGCATTAAAAAACAATGCTAAAAGTATTAAACACCAAGGGAGTAAAACCGAAAAATGAGTTTAATTTCATAGGATAGAGTTATTTAGAATGTCTGTTCTGTTTTGACACCCATATAGACCAAATAATTATTAATGATCTATATGAACTTTGAAAATTGGTATGTGATCGTCGACTTTTGATTCTGACTGTACTACTTACCTAAAACTAAAGATGAGAAATGAGAAGATACCTATAATCGTAGTACTGTGCACATATACAGCAAAAGCAACAAATTAAACATTAATCTACTAAGGAATCTAGCCCCGTGGTAAGCTACTAAGTTTGTGTTACGGTCACTAGATTACCGATATAATACTTAAAATTATTTAAATTGATAAATAAATACTTGTACATAGAGACACCCACCTACTTATTCAATTTTTTTCTACATCCCAACCTTGCTCCTTGCGCAAACTGTAGGTAACTTAATATATGACCTTTCAAAGTTTGCTTTTTGTTGCGTTTTAGTGGCTAAACAATCAGTTTCTTTTTAAATTCACACGATTTGTTATCATAGTTACATTTAATAATAATACGCGATAAAGACCCAGGAAAATGTAACTAGGTAATCAGTTTCTTATAATTAATTTATATCAGATCGTTTCTGTTTTTGTAGTTGTCTATATAAGTTAAACGAATGCAGTAAAACAAGCTAAGCGTACCTAAGAAGGTATAATTATTTAATGTTAGGGTAAGTAATTTAATTCATATTTTTTTTACCATTGTTACACAAGTTTAATTTAATATTATTTTACATATTTTTTCTATTCGATCCTCTTCGTATCCGTTTTATTTTGCAAATTAAACAGGAGCCTTACCACGCCATCTTTTTCTTTGATAACTTACACAGGTTTATTAATAGAAAAATCTTACGGCTTTAAGCATTTACAACCATCCCATAATAAATTCATGATAAGGTAGAACGGAACTGGATAATAAGTAATCGCCATACAAACGATTATTAAGCTATGCATCACTAACCAATACTATTAAACTAAAGTTTTTCACTTGTTGCACACACCGGGCCGTAAAACGTGGGAGCGGTGCAAAGAGTATTTCTTTCACTCTCTTACTCATGCTAGTCTTAGGGATAAGCATAAGCAGTACCGATATTGTTCACCGGTCTACCCTTTAGGTACCTACTATGATTTATGACCAATGTGCAACGAGTGGAAAATTGTAGGAGAGCATCGCAGTAACCTCATTAGACTACCAAGCAAGCTAAACACCCATAGCACATGACACAAGTATAAAAAGTCAAAGTATATGTCTTACGGAAGGTTCCTTGAAGCGCTCGTCTTGAGGCAGCGAGCGTGTCGCGGTAAGCTCCCTGTAGTAGTCAGCTGAGAGTTTCTTGGTGCGCGGCCGCTCCGGGACCGTTATGTCCACGGAGTAGAAACCGAAACGTTCACTGGTCATATACAGAATATTTTAAAACATGTACAAAGGTACAAGATACATGAAGAAATTATGTCTGTCTATTGGTCTGTCTGTAACCAATAAATTCAAAGACTACTACACGGATGCGGTTTTCACCAATAAATAGAGTGATTCAAGAAAAAGGTTTAGGTTTACAATTTGCTAAGGTTTTCAGTAAATTGGTTTAAATGTATAGATAATAATTGTTGGAATGGTCGGAAAAAAACACGTACATTTTGTAATAAACTGGGTTCCAATCTTGAACATAATATGATAAACAACCGCCAAGAAGTTTGTTTTCCAGTTTGTTTTCCGGGCTGTATTTTAATGGCAAATTGTAGTTCTGCCATTCTCAAGCTCTTTTTTGACGGCGATACGAAGTACCACCAGATCAGCTAGTAATGTATAAAAATCAAAACATTTATGTGATAAGATATTTGTCAAAGTTGCAATGCAATATAGTTTGCACTTACGAGAATCCAGCTCTCCATTCGAAGTTGTCCATGAGTGTCCAGGCGGTATAACCGAGCACATTAACACCGTCATCGTATATCACGTTCAGAATTTCACTGAGATAGTCCTGAAACAACCAATTAGACAGTATAGCAACATAAAATATTTACTAGCAAACATGTCACCAAGAAATAAATGTAAACTTGTAAATTCTAACATTAAAATACTTGATACGGCCATAGTCCTCCAGAGTGCCGCGGTCTGAGAATCCGTTCTCAGTTATGTAAATCGGAGGGTCATTGTAGGAACTCTTACACCAACGCAGCAAATTTGCAAAACCAGTTGGAACCACCTAGAAAGCAAAAACTGCGTTTGAGATTACCAGTCATAATTATCTGTATTCCAGAAAAGGCAAATTAGAATAAATCCCAACTCACTCTTAACCATTCCGAAGCGGATTCACCCCCAACATTCATAGTAGTGATAGCACCAATATCTTTCAACCACGACGGAGATTTACCAATAGGATCCACTCCAGCTCCAGTGATCAAATGCGTAGTATAATGATTAATGCCAAGGAAGTCTGAAGTGCCTTTAATCCTAAGAGTCCAGTATTCGTCGAATTGCTCCAGTCGGGGTTTGGGGAGACCTTCAGCTTCGCTCTCACGCTTCACGTTTTCTACCATTACTGCGGGGTAACCGCCTTCCTCTGTGAAGATTGGGTGAGCGAACCATCCGAACTGTCGACCAATAGATCAAGGTAAAAAGCGTAATGCAAACAAAAGTAATGAGGAAGATTTAAAGAGGAAAAATCTTACTTTAAACTGATTAGCCACCTCGGCCAAGGCGACTTGCTCTGCGTTCTCGGGGTCACTAGGCTCGTACCAAATAGAGTTGATTGAGATCATTATCCTTCCGTTTTGTTTTTGCCGGTAAGTCTCGTTGTAGAGGTGGTATGATTCAGCATGAGCCTTTAGAAGAGTGTCGCTGCACAAGTAATTGCCAACTCCGTTACTGTCGATTGCGGGAGCTTTCTTTTCGTCGCCATAAGCGTCTTCGCATATTTCATATGGCTCATTGAACGTAATCCACGATTTAATTTTGTCGCCAAATTCTCTGAAGCACAGGTCAGAGTAGTCGCGGAAGTAGTCAACCATTTTAGGGTTGGCCCATCCACCTAAATCTTGCAGGGTTTGCGGCAAATCCCAATGGAACAAGGTCACCTGACGGGAAGCAAGTTTGTTGTAGAGTTCGGAGCCTAAAGTATTGTGTTAAGTATTACAGATATGTAAGTGGTAGAACTTACATACCTGTAACACAATATTTAAAAAGTAAAAAGGTGTCTAATAAAATAGAAAGATAACCAAATAAATATTCATATTTGTGAAAGATATATCCATACCAAAGGCTCGATGTTATTTTCTGCCAAAGCATCAAGGAGTTCGTTGTAGTATCGGATACCATCAGGGTTAATATAGTCGACTCGTCCTGTGGGCAAAATTCTAGCCCATGAAAGCGAGAATCTATAGAAGTCGACCCCGAGGTGTACCAGCTCCTCCACATCCTCTCGGTATCGATGATAGGAGTCACAAGCGACATCTCCGGTGGTGCCATCAGCAATCATATCGGGCCGAGTATGGGAAAGTCTGTCCCATACATTTTCAGATTTTCCTGTTCAACAATATTGAGTTTATTATCTGTAAAACTTCGTGCATACTTCTGTAAACTCTTAATATCGTTTAAAATAATATAAGGTAGGTATGTGTTCTAGAAATGATAGCAATATATTCAAGTGTATGACTTCACATACTTCAGGTAAGTACTTCATTTGAACAATAACCATGGTGATAACATTTGATCGAGTGGCCAAGGGAGGTATAAATGAGGTAATACTTCTCAAAATGATAAGAGATGTCAGCGGCAAATAAACAACTAGATAAACAGCGAAATCTGATGGTACGAGAGTGCTAAACAAGACGAGCAAAGGGCACCAAACTCTATTTTTGGCCATGTAAGGTTTGTAAATGTAGGCCCAATAGAGTTAATAGTTTGGCTCCACATAAGATTTATAAGGACTAAGAGACAGCTTGTAAAAATTGATTGGCAATATTGAAATTTAACATGAAACGTTTTGGAGAGATATGACAAGTACTTACCGCTTACGTTCCAAGCGCCTTCTATTTGATGAGAAGCTGTGGCTACTCCGAATGTAAAGTAATCTGGGAATTTTGTGTATCCGGCGAGAGCCCTGAGGAACACGAAGAAGAATTTGATACATAACATAGTTTTAACGGTGGAAATAAATTTCTCTGAGAATGTTCTTAACACCTACTTGATGCTTATTCGATTTTATGTTAAGAGTAGTAGATGGGTAATAAAATAGGGCATAATAAAACTTAGAATTAAAACATTCTAGGTATATTTTAGCGCAGCGTTGGACGTCCACCAACGAGATGGACGGACGACTTAGTTAAGGCCGCGGGTTCACGATGGATGCAGGCCACTTATGACCGAAGCATCTGGAAATCTATGAGGGAGGCTTATGTCCAGCAGTGGACTTCTTACAGCTGAAATGATGATGATGATGAGGTATACTTCTCCTATATTTTTTATCAAAGCCGAAATCGATTTAAAAAAGATTACTTAATGTTTAAAATAAGTTTATTGTTACACTGTTCTACTTACAGTGCAAAGTTACTGGTACAATGTTTGAGAAACGCCTTCAACAACTCCGTCTTTTGTTCTGGTGTAGGTGACCAGCCCGCGCACGTAAGTTCACAACCTTTCAATCACTTTTCGTTTGCAATTGTTCGCATTATAGATGCGTTAACGTGTATAATTGCGTGCACTTTTTATTCAAGGTCACTGTCACTCACGTCCACTCCTTTCACTTTTCGCTCGGTACTGAGGATTGTTTGCTCCCTACCCTACTTCATATTAATTTCTAACATTCTCGTTTATTTTAATTTAATAAGGAAATATTATTTGGTCCGGGTTTTATTACTTTATTATGAATGCTTTTTAATAATAGGCTCACATAATTCGAATTATATTGTTGTTGTTTTAATATTGTTTGCACTTTATTGCTGGTGTTTTTATTTTGTCAATCTTGCGATAGTATTTATTAAGAATCATAAAGTTCCGCAATTGATGAGTGATGATAATAATAGCTGTTATTTTGGGGCTTGTTTGACCGCCGCTAATCAATCTAATTTTTCAACAAATATTTATTTTTCGAATTTTATCGCAAATTATATGAACATGATATTTTTTAATAGTTGTTTTTTGTTGCATAAACGATATGAGGGCAATTATTGTATTAAATGTGTTCGTGGTTTGTTTGGGCTTTGTTGTTTGGGTAACAAACAATGCAAAGTTGGTTATATTTTTTTAGTTTATTTACTTATGGGGAATAATGAAAGTGTTATGACAACTTTAATAATAATTATTGATTGTTTGAATTTTATCATACTCGTATATCAGTCTGCGATGTTATTAGGTTGGTTGTTGGTAGGACATTTTGATGGTAATTATTACTTGTTTGATGGTATATGCCGGGTGCTGATAGATATTAGGGTGACTAAGTTTTATGTTTTGTTATATTTAATTGTTTTTTTGGGGCTATTTAGGTCTAACTATATTTTGCTGGATAGGAGTAAATGCGTATTTTTTGCCAGAATTTGCGTTGCAAAGGAGGGTAATTTGATTATATATTTAGCTAATTGGGTCTTGATGCGTATTTATTATTTTAATAATATGTATCATAATTGCATTGGGTGTTTATTGTTACTGTTCGAATATGTATGTAGCCGATTGCTTTATATAGTTTTACTACGGTTCTTAGGTACTAGTCTTTGTTTATGATGGCGTCTTCGATGATTAATATTTTTTATCAGAATGTACGGGGACTTCGGACTAAGGCAAATATTTTTAAGAAAAATGTGTTATTAAATAATCTAGATATTATTGTTCTAACGGAGACTTGGTTAAGCGATGACTTTAATGATATTGAATATTTTGATGATAGGTATTTCGTTTGGCGAAGGGATAGAAACTATGCATTAACTAAACAAAAGATGGGTGGTGGTGTACTGATAGCCGTCCGCCGAGATTTCAAGGTCATGCACCGTCCAGAGTGGAGTTCAACGGCCGAGGATATATGGGTCACAGTTAGCTATAGGTATCGAGGGTGTGACAAGAAAATTCATCTATGCTCACTTTATTTATGTGATGAAAATTATGGTTATAGCTTCAACTCCCAATTGACCAATTTTACAGATAAATTGTCGTCCGTCATTGACTCGTGTCTGAATGATACAGTCATTGTAATGGGTGATTTTAATATGAAGGATGTTTGTTGGACCTTGGATCAAAACAACATGTCTCACTCTTCGGGCATGGCGGGTGACGCTCAAATATATTTCTTCGATTTATTGTCAGGCTCCAATATAAATCAATTTAATTATTGTTACAACATCAATTGTCGGACGTTGGACTGGGTTCTGAGCAATGCAGACTTATGTTTGTTTGCCTCAGAGGACCCCTTGGTGCCGGAGGACTCTCATCACAAAGCTTTAAATATTTCAATTGGTTGCGTAGGCTTTGAACCACTAAAAGCGAAGCCCAGACTAAAATATTTTTATCAGTCGGCCGACTTTGTTAAAATAAATGAACGTTTGAGCGAAATTGATTGGAGCTGTTGTTTGTATGATTGTCCTCTGGATGTGGCCATGGATAACTTTTATGGTCATCTTTATCGTGTGATCGAAGAATATGTTCCTCAGAAAACAGTCACCCCCAATCAGTTCCCACCTTGGTTTTCTGGTCCCTTGAGAAAGGTGTTAAAAGAAAAATTTAAATTTTTAAAAAAATATAACACATATGGTAATATGGATGACTATGACACTTTCTCTTTACTCCGTAGGAGGGCGAAGGATCTGGAGAGAGATTGTTATACTGCTTACCTTAAATCGGTTGAAAATTCTATTGTTTCTGATCCCAAAATGTTTTGGAGTTTTGTTAAAGCCACAAAAAATAGCACTCATAGTCTTCCATCCTCTCTTACTTTTGAAGGTCAGTCATCGGATTCAGGTGAAAAGGTCTGTCAGTTTTTTGCAAAGTTTTTTAATTCTAATTTTTTGGATTCATCTTCATCTTCTTATCATAATGACTTTGGTTCGGATACCAATTCTTCTCTTTTGATTAATGATATTCGTATTGACCCTGTTTATATTTTGAAATTATTAAAATCTATTGACCTTACGAAGGGGGCGGGTCCTGATCAAATTGTCCCGCTTTTTATCTCTAAATGCTGTAGTAATTTGTCCACACCTTTGTCAATGCTTTTTTCAAGGTCCATTAGGGAAGGCATTGTTCCGAGGATATGGAAATCTGCATTTATAACGCCAGTTTTCAAAAGTGGGGACAAATGTAGTGTAATTAATTACAGGCCCATATCTAAACTATGTTTGTTCGCAAAAATTTTTGAACGAATTGTGCATGAGCAGATTTATTTCTTCTTGAGCCCTACGTTTATCCCTGAACAGCATGGATTTACTAAAAATCGATCGACTACTTCCAACCTTGTGTCTTTTGTTGACTTCACTACATCCAACATGGATGGAGGTGGCCAGGTGGATGCGATCTTCACGGATTACCGCAAGGCATTTGACCGAATTGACCATTCTGTCTTGTTGCGTAAGCTTCTCTCTGCCGGAATCCATGGTAATCTTTACAGGTGGTTTTGTTCCTATATTGAAAACCGTTCGCAGAAGGTTGTTGTTAATGGTTTTTCGTCTTCGTGGAGCAATGTCCCATCAGGGGTGCCTCAAGGGTCTTTGTTAGGCCCATTGCTGTTTAATATTTTTGTCAACGATATAGGTTCTTGCTTTCTACATTCCAAGTTCGTTCTGTATGCTGATGATATGAAAATTTACAAAAAGATCTTGAGCATTAGTGATTGTAAACTTCTGCAGGAAGACTTATTAAGGTTTGAGGATTATTGTCTAAGTAATAAGTTGGATCTAAATGTGGACAAGTGTTACTCAATCTCTTTTACTCGGAAACCTAATGCAACGTATCATGCTTACCTATTAAAAGGTAGCCAATTACGTAGGGTGCATGAAATTCGAGATCTGGGTGTGACTCATGACTCTAAACTAACATATGATGTCCATATTGACAAAATTGTCAAAAAAGCCAATAGGTCACTAGGATTTTTAAAAAGGATTTGTTCTCAGTTTTCCAATATTAAGCCTATTAAGGTCCTGTATTGCTCTTATGTCCGAAGTGTCCTCGAATACTGTTCCCAAGTATGGAACCCACATTTTAATATTAATATAGATCGTATTGAAAACGTGCAAAAACGTTTTTTGAGATATTTGCAATTTAAGTGTAAACAATATGATGATGACTACGAGGCTAGATGTAGAAGACAGCATATTTTACCTCTTCAGTTGAGGCGTGAAATAGCTGATATTATATTTTATGTTAAAATAGCTCAGTCTAGGGTAGATTCTCCAGAGCTTCTATCCAGGATTGTGCTTAAACCCCCTAATTTACCTGTCAGAGAATTGTCTAATTTGAAAAATGTTGTGTTGTGTGTGCCAGTGACTGCGTCTAAATACAGAAGCAAGTCATTTTTCGTGAGATCTGCTATGTTTGTGAATGGGCTGGCCACCGATCCAGATCTGGACTTATTTAGTTCCTCACCTAATTGTTTCCGAAATGCATTGGCTAGAAAGTGGTTTAAGGCTGCTTCTTAAATCTGTTTGTGTTTTTCCTCACTGTTTTTTTTTTATATTTTCCTGTTTGTTTATTATAGTCGATAAGAGTCAATTTTGGTGATTGTGACTAACAAGTGTTTTAGTTTTTTATATGCGAAAGCTTTTAAATGGTGTTTAGTTATAATTATTTGTTACGTTATAATGCTATATTTCACTGTCTGCTTTCCGAATAAAATAAAATAAAATAAATAAAATAAATATTTTACGAGGAGAAATGCATCATCCACATGACAGGATTCGAACCTGTGCCCCTCGCTTGCCGGACGAGTGCGCTATGAGGTGCGGATGATGCATTTCTCTTCGTAACATAATTCTAGTTGAATAAGCAATAAAAAAAAGAAGTATTAGGTGTTAGATATTAAAAAAATGAATATCTAGGTAGGTAGTACATAGTCTCATTTACAAAATGTTAATACTCAACAAACCCTCACTGAAAAAAACATTTAAGTTGCGTGGCACGTTCGCTATTACAATTCCACTAGACGTTTTAATAGAATCAAAAAAGTCACGACTTTACTTTTACACCAATCAAAACGAAAGTAAAACATTTTACGTTGCCTACGTAACGTTACAAAACCAGTGTATAGAGGAAATCAGGTATTATTGAAAGTTACTTGTAAACAAAGTTACTTACGAATGGCACACGGCCAGTAGTCCAATAACGGCGAAGTTAACCATAGCCACGTCTCGACTCCGCGAGCTCTACCGATCGACTGCAACGATCGTCGCTTATCGACACTCATCAAGTCATCATAGTAAGTAATAGAGATGACAAATGTCAAGAAATGATCTCAAAATGTTGGAGAGATAAGTGGGAAACTATCATTGATGCCGAAGAGATAAATAGCACTTTTATTTATGTAACTACCTACTTAGATACTAACTAAAAATATGCTTGATAGAAAAAAATATTTTAAATGTTTGGTGGCCTTTGCTAATTCATTTTTATTAAGAATTTGCGAGGTCTTAGAAATATGGGTGATATGTACGTGATTTGCTCGGAGGACCAAGTCGCTGGGGATCCATGGTATATGTATATCTTAACAGAAGCTATTTTATACGTACCTATTAGGTTTCAATTGCAGATGTCTTCAAACTTTGAGTACCTACTTATAAATATGGTATTAGGGTCTTCAAGGTGCGTATGAAGAAATAGGTAAGCCAGTCAAAAGCTGCTCTATAATCTATTAAAAATTTAAAAACACCACTTATTCAAAACTGCTTTAGCTGAACTATCTATTAGTTTGATTTTAAATAAGTTTATTCTTAGGTATATTTTATAAGGAAACCGACTAATACATTTCCTGAACCTGGACCGTGATTTCGTGATAGAAAACTTATATAGATTCGCAGGGCGATGCTAGTACCATATAAAACGCTACTTACCTAAAACTGCTTTAGCTGTATTATGCTGCTTGTTTAAGTTTATTAAACTTAAAATTGTAAACATTAACTTAAACTTTTGATGTGATCTTTAAATTAAATCTAATGTTACCTTTATGAATCTTCCAATAGCCCCTGCATGACGCAAAGGTAGTCAACTGAAGTGGCCAGCGAGTGTGCGAGTAGTATTCCCCTTGTGAGCACTTCCCTGACTTTCCACAAATCTGATCCACTGCTTCGCCGATAAACGAAGGAGAACGCACGACGGGCTATCTTCTCTGGCTGAAATCTCCAGGGCTGGTCAAGCCACCAGCTAAAGAAACACAATATTTATTATCTAGCTAGCCAATAATAAAACATAATAGCCATATATCAATAAGAGGATTGGAAACTTTGCTGATTCAAATACAATAGGCATTATTTCGTTTTTAAATAAAATGCATTTATAAAATCGAAGTTTTAAGTAAGTAGGTGTACTCTACCTCAAAAATAATCCTTCGCAGGTAAAGTACGTGATGAAAACGACGAAGATGGGATAGACGAGCGGCAGGATTACGAGCAAGCACAATACTAATGTGCCTATCAGCTTGAGGAACGTTGGAAAAGGAGCTCCGTATCGCCAGAGCGAGCAGACATCGCCAGCAAACGCTCGCAACAGCACCTTCAGTCGACCAAACGCTGAAGCCCTCCGAAGCTGCTGGAACAAAGCCAGCTAGAAAACTATCAATGAAATTTTATAGAGTAAAACAAATTGATTTTTGTCCAAGGAAATGAGGACGATCTTACTTGAACCATGAAAACTTTATGGGTTCTTCGATATGGTTTCATCTCCTTGTGCTGTTTCGAAGATGTTAAAGCTTGCGTTGGTATTGGTGTTGCCGTTCATGGTAAATTCCTAGTCATTTTATCAGGTAAAATAAATATTAATCAAACATTTTGTATAAGTTTTGAAGATATTTGTTTATTTATGTTAATAATGTCAGATGTCAGGATCGTCATAAGTCATGTCATAATGACTTTTGAGGATCTAGTTTCTAGATAGATGACAAGGAGGTAGGAATATACTTGGATTCACACTTGGATTACTATTTACATCTAGTGTGGCCAGAGGGGACCCCCAGTCACCAGCCCGCTCCACCCGAAAGTGGTAGATTTACCCTTGTAAAAAGCTGCTCTACTGTAAAAAAGATACAATCTATATATCTATTGTAAGAGTACAAAGCCTTATTTATCGGCTTTGTGGTACATAAGGTACTGAAACTTTGTGCTGACTACGTAAGAATAGAATAGCTTATTTGTTCTAAAGTTACACACACATAGTTGTACAAAAACAAAACATAAAACTTAAAATATTAAACGTAATTAAAGACATTTTTCGGTTTGAATCGCGTGGTTTTTATTACTTTTAGCATTGTTACAACGCTCAACGTTTCGAGACCTTTCCAGGTCTCTTCTTCAGGATAGACTAAGATGTGATTTGTCATTCTAATGTATTAAAAAGTTACAGTGAGACTACCGTCTTATTTTAAAAACTATTAAAATGTTATCAAATACGTTCCTGTGTACGTAGGCTCTAAATTGCAATGATTATTATTAACTTTTTTGTTAAATTTTATTATTAAACTTTATTATTTAATTTTTACTCTATTACTTTTATTTACTTTATTATTATTTTACTTTATTATTTACATTTTATTTAGCCTATCATTACCAACTATGCACAAATCACCTTTCCAACGATTAATTTATCACTACGTGACTTCGCAAACGCGCCCCTTCATGAGAAGAAGTCACAAGAAACTCCTGGGGGTTGTTTTATGGTGACTCATGCTTACATCAAATTTATTCTAATCAAAAGCTAAAATAAAAAATACTATATTCTACAACCGGCAAAAGTGGCTGACAGTGTCCTGTTGTCTAGCAGTAGTTGTTGGCTGGGCCTGGGACTTAATCAAATGTAGTACTGGGTCCCAGACAGGCGGCACCTTCCAGCCCTATTGAAATTGTTGGGGTGTTTCTGAATTTCAATGGCTTCCCGAAGCATTCTAGGTACATACCGCTTATCAGTGGCCAGTATCCGTGCCTGATCGAAGCGGAGGTAGTGGTTTGGCTTGTCCAGCATGTGTTCACAAACTGCAGACTTCAGAGACCGTCTATGCTTCACATCAGCTATATGTTCCTTAATCCGAACGGCAACACTTCGTTGGGTTTGCCCTATGTAACTAGCGCCACACTCACAGTCGATTTTGTAGATACCAACATCCTCCAGGGGTATGTTACACTTGACAGGTCTTAATAATTGTTGGATCTTCTTGTGCGGCTTATAATATGTTTTGATTGAAGCTCGTCTCAAGATTCCTCCAATTTTGTCGGTGACCCCCTTGAATGGTAGGATAGCCGGGACTCTCTCGACCGTAGGTGGTTTTGGGCGGCTTCTGTGAACGTGGCGCGGCACTTGGAGGTTGTTGCGACGTAGGACTTGTTTCACGTGCTTGACCTCCTCTGCCAGTTGGGCCTCGTCACAGATGCCATGTGCTCTCTGCAACCAAGTTTTACCAACAGTAGCTAACTGTGAGGGATGGTGGTGCGAACGACCGTTCAGATACCTATCCGTATGTGTGGGTTTCCTAAAAACTGTGTGTCCCAGTGACCCGTCTGCACTTCACTGTAACTGTTTAATACATTAGAATGACAAATCACATCTTAGTCTATCCTGAAGAAGAGACCTGGAAAGGTCTCGAAACGTTGAGCGTTGTAACAATGCTAAAAGTAATAAAAACCACGCGATTCAAACCGAAAAATGTCTTTAATTTCGATACAACATCGCGAAAACAGAAGAAGAATCTATATTAAACGTAACTCAATTTCGCCGTCATATCTTCGGTTGTGATTTCTAAATACACACGACTCATTTGTCTAGCTAGAGTCTATATTTCAATTTTGATTTCGAAGGGTTCCCGCCTTGTCGTGGCGTGGTAGCCGTGGCCTGGACACCCACGGTGAACCAAGAGGAACCCACCCGAGAGGCCACTCTGTACCTTCTGTATTATATATTCAAAAGACTCTTTAATCATCTTTTATAAAAACAGCCCGATAACAAAGATACCACTTACCGCGAAAGGAATTATAAAGTATAAATCTCCCCTATATTTTCATTTTTTAGGAATATTGCAGAGAACCATGAACGGTTCAATATTCCCAGTAACGGTACATCACTAATTTTATACCTATTGTTATGAATAAGGTATGTTCGCTCAATAAGGGCCGGTTCCAAATAAGAGCCACCATTTCAAAAATCGCGCTCCGGATACTAAATTGAAATCAAAATTCGCGCCGACGCTCCTCACTGACCAATCGTTGAGGTGCATTGGCATTACTTGAGTTTGACGCTGCCATTTTGTCAGAATTCCTGTCAGTGCAGATCACGTCACGATGCGTAGTGCGATTTATTAAATTTGTTGGTGTTATTTTGTCAAAATTAAATGTTTGTGTTTTGTTTTTGCTGGTAAGTTTATTGAAAACACTGTTTTTTTTTTAAGATTTAGATTGTGTTTCTCCAACGTGGCGAAGTTCCTAAGAAGGTCCACTTCCTTATCACCAAATAAGGACCGGACCTTATTAGGTGTATAAATTATAAACGGCCTGTTTACATAATTTGATGAACACTAACAAAACTTTTTAAACTAACATACTACCTATACACTACTATTAACTCCTATTAACTAAACTTTGCTTACTATTGCTACTAACTACATTTACCATTTTGTTTTAGTAAAGCGAGAAGTATGGAACCCGCCAAAGAAAAAAAAGCGTAGTTTAGGATGGTCTCAAAAGTATATGGAGAATGCTTTAAAAGAAATATCGAATAGCCAGATGTCGGAGCGTGCGATCGCTTTGAAATACAATATACCACGACGAACTTTAAAGAATCATATAAAGTCTGGAAGCACAGAAAAGAGGATGGGTAGAAAAGCTATTTTCACAGAAGCACAAGAAAAGGATTTGGCGGAAAGAAAAAAGAGGTTTTCAAAAATAGGAGTTCCCTTAACCCCAAAACTTATACGTAAACACGCGTATTTGTTTTGTGAGAAGCACAATATCCAAAACTGTTTTAGTGACCAAAAATCGACAGCTGGCAGAAAATGGCTGAAAAACTTCCTTGCAAGAAACAAAGATATAGCAAAACGTAAAGCGCAATTCATGAACCCAGCAAGGGCTCAAAAGCTGAATAAGCCTATAGTCGAACAATACTTCAAAGCAATTCGGGAAATCTTTGACGAACTTAACATAGATGAAAATCCAGAACGTCTGTACAATATTGATGAAAAGGGGTGCAGGCTGACTGTTCATCGGCAACCACAAGTTCTGGCTGAAAAAGGTTCTCGCAGGGTCCATCTAATAGCTCAAGAACACGCCGAAAATGTGACTGTAGCTATCTGCGTGAATGCCGCTGGGATGGCAATACCCCCAATGATACTTTTTAAGGGCAAGAGGATGCGTGATGAGTTTAAAGAAAATTTACCCCCGGGGACCTTGGTTAAAATGGCCCCGAAAGGCTCTATGACCACTGAACTTTTCGTTGATTTCATCAACCACTTGGCCAAATCTTCAGGTAAATGTCTTCTTGTTTTCGACGGCGCTTCATCGCATTTAGATTGTGACATTGTTGATGCGGCGGAAAAAAAGGACATAATCCTTTATTGCTTACCGTCGAACACTACCCATGAGCTGCAACCTCTGGACAAGTCTATCAACAAGTCATTCGAGCACTTTTGGGACGAAGAAGTTTTACACTTTAATTACCAAAACCCACAGAAGAAGCTCACTAAAGCTCGTTTCAATAAAATCTTTACTAAGGTCTGGTCAAAGTGCATGACGCAAAGTAATATTGTGAACGGTTTCAGAGCTACCGGTCTTATCCCTGGGACCCAAGTGCGATCCCAGAAGATGCTTTCGCACCGTCTATACTGACTTATTTAACTGTAGCGCCTTCTATTACTGAAAATTCAGTAACAACACCAAAATCTCCCGAATGTATTGTATTCCCACATGACACTTTTGACTCGGACGACACTTTCTGTGATGATGATAACTCAGCTCAAAATTTAACTCCAGCAATAAAAATTGTAGATTACAGCTCTTCTACAGAATCAGCACTAAAGGAAATAGATACAATCGCAACCAATACACCAATGGAGAATATTCGCTACAGTACTCCTGAACCTGGCCCTTCAGGATTGCATGTACGCTACAGCACTCCTGAACCTGGACCTTCAGGATTGCATGTGCGCTACAGTACTCCTGAACCTGGACCTTCAGGATTGCATGTGCGCTACAATAGTCCCGTTTTTCGTCCACCTACCCTTTTATCTTCTACGTCTGAAGGTTCAGACATTGAATATCATCAACCAATACATCGAAATTATCCAGTAAGGAATATCAGAACTTATACGTCATCCTCTTCGGAATCTGATGAAGAACAAAATAAGATTCAGAAACAAGTTACATCAAAGGCGATCGAGACAGACTCGTCCGACGATGATAATATCACATTATCAAGAATAAGCCAAATTCAAAAACTCTCTCGTGTTCAAAAGACACCTTTTCAAGAATTCATTCCGACTCCTAATTATGCCCAAACTAAGGCTACCCCAAGGCGCAAAGCATTAAATTACATAGGGCAACGAATAACCAAAGATTTATTCAAAGATAAGGAAGCAAAGAAAATAAAAGAGAAGTCAAAAAAACAAACCAAAAAAGTGAAGAAAACCGTTAAAACTAACAAACAGAAGAATACTACGAGATCTACAACTACGAAAACTAAACAACAAAATAAAACCAAAGAGAATTCGACACGGAAGAAGAGAGAAGAAAGGAAGAAAACTAAGGAAGACTGATACTGTCCTGCTTGCAAAAAAAATGACGAAGCAGATATGCGACGGTGCAAAAAGTGCCTAAAATGAGGAATGCGTGGGTTTAATTAAAGAAGATTTAGATGACTTTATATGTCCAGATTGCTCTTTTAAGTTGTAATTTTCTGTCTTTTTATTTCTGACGTCATTAAAGTTAAGTAAGAAGTGATCTGATTTGTTAAGTTTTGTTTTGAGTTTATTAGCCTAGACTTTTATCGCTAAGACGAGCTCTATTTTTACTTCTCTTTACTTATATGTTATGTTATTAAAGTTAATAAGTATTATTATAGGTAAGGTTTGGTTTGATATGATATTGATCTTTTTCTGATCTGTTTTTTTTTTTGTTTTCTGTTTAGAAGTTCCTAATATTATGTTCAATAATAAGTACAAGAACTGAGCAAAGAGTTAGTGACAAGAGGTTGGTACGAGTATTTTTGGTCGTAGCATGTGCAAACGAATATCTTGATTTGTTCTCAATATTTTGTTGCTGTTGATTACGTAGACAATTTTGAGTCACATAGTTTCCCGAGTTCACTTCATACTTATTATTTGATAGTCCAAATAAGGCTCAGTGCCAAAAATTTGATTTCTATAGACTTAATAAGGCCCAAAGGGTGATGACTGAAAATGTTCCTAAATATGTTACTTTTGTGATTAAAATTATTTTACTTAGTAAACAATAATACAAAAACGAACTGTGTTTTATTGTAAGACATAAATCTAATCCATTACTCTGCATTTAAGTTTCTATAGTCTTTATAAGGCCCATCACTTCAATTCTTATTAATTTTTGGATTATTCTATCGGGAATGACAAAAATATTGAAACAGTTTAAAACTATCTTGAAATAAAAACATAAAATTATTTAGTTTCGGAAATATCTACAGAATAGGAATGACCCTTATTGAGATCATCTGTTTTTAATAAGGTCCATTGACAAGCTTTTTAAAAACAAATTTTTGCCATTAATTAACTTGTGATGCATAAGTTTTGATAAATATTTTTACATCAAATATAGATTATTTGTACACTTTAAATGTGTTTTGTATGAAAATACTTCTTAAATTAGAATTATAAGGATTTGTAAAATCGTGGTCCTTATTAGGCGAACTTACCTTATAATGAGATATATTTACCCACCAAAACCATATTTAGGTATAAGGGTTTACATGGGATACAACAGTTTGTTGTCGAAACTCACAAAAATTTACATTATGCAGAAGCATGTTGCGAAATTGTTCTAGTAACTTTATTTTTTCATGGCCGTTGAATTTTAATATTTATACAAAGTAGGTAATAATAACATACACACATACTTGTATAAATTCAGCTATATCTGGTATCTATAATCTTCAGTGAACATGCAGTGAACATGAATTAAATATTTTTGGAATAAGTTCATACATACTTACATATTATAACTACATATTTTATTATAGAATTTGAATAAAATTATTTAAACGTAGGTACCTACATATTTACTGAAGTCTCTCTAACCTACCTATTAAAATTAACATATGTTTGGCCTAAAATCTAGCCCTTTAATTTGTCTGGCCACGACCCTATTGACTAACGCAAATACGCGAAGTTGAACTATTAAGGTGCATTTAGACCAAACGAAAGAATGCTCATTCTAGCCGCACTACGTCATATTCTTTTAATGTAAACGGACGTAGAGCATTATTTCGTTGTTCTGTCTATGTTCGAGGAGATTCTACACATCAAGCGCAAGAACGAGAAGGCGAGAAATTCCTCACATTCACGCTTTTCGGGTGTTTTCGGAGATTTTCGTCGTGAATCGGGACGGTATAAGAATGCTCGCTCGCTTGATGTAAACGGCACTAGAGCGCGCGAACAGTAGATTAGAGCGTTTTTGGGAGTTCGGACGGGCTCGCTCCATGGAGCGAGCGGTTTCTTGTGTTCTAGCACAGTTTACCTAGTAGTTGATACCTAGGCGCTTCTTAATCTTAAGTACTTAAATAAAGGGGGGGGGGGATTTGAAAGAATATTTTTTGATTTATATTTTAAAGTGTTTCCTAAACTTTTGGATTACTACCTAGCTGTTAAAAAAAGAAAAAAAAAAGAAAATTTTCACCCGACAGGAGCTAAACCTGCAACCTTAAAAACCGTTGTATTGCGCTAACCCATTGAGCCACAGGTGCCAGTCCTGCCGAGATGAAATTTAGGATTGCACTCTTTCGTTTTTGCGCCTGAGGCACGTAGCGACATCTACCGGTAACAATCACAGGTTACGAGCAACATATCTTCCTTTTTTTCTTTGGGAGCGTTTGAGACAAAAATTAAAAACCGACTTAAATAAGCATAAAATAACCTCACTTACATACAGTGCCACCGACTTATCTATTATCTAATCTGAAGCCGGCATGAAGCTGAATCGGGCAGCCGAAGTTCAATACAATCTTTATCGTGGGAAAACACCAGGGGAGAGCGGCCCGGTGTGTGGGGTGTCCTCTGGTCCTCCGGTGTCCCTCTGGCCTGAGATGTTAGGCGGCCAGAGGTTTACCCAATAAACCCCTCGGTGTCCAGCACTCCGCTATTACCAGAGTACAATACAATCTGGACCCACCCAGTAAAACTGCCCGACTTCAGATTACATAACAGTTAGGTCGGTGGCACTATATGTAGGTAAGTGAGGTTAATTTATGCTTTTTAGAAGTCGATATTTTTTTAATTTTCTTTATATTTCATCATTTTTAGTGTAGGTACTTTCAACTAAGTACACAAAATTTATTATAAAATATATCATTATATTAATCATTAAGGAGTTTTCTGATAAGAAATCGATATAATAATATTACGGAGTTATTTTACTGGTGGTAATTAAAAACTGAGCAATTTACTGCACTCTCGAGGTTCAATAATTCTGTTAATTACTTAAATTCAAATTGAGAACCTCCTTTTTTAGAAGCAATACCTATTTTCTGAAAACGGTCTTTGACAATTCTAATTTCAAATAAGTGTCAAGTTTCGTTTCGGGATAGGGTTGTCTATTTAAAGTTTTTTACCGGAATACGCCAAAAAGGAGGGTATGGTTTTGATGAATAAAAAGCGGTTTTTTTTTTTATTTTTACTATTTCCACATCCATCCCGCGCACCATAGGCCATCCGACATCAATGCAGTCTCCACATGCTGGCTCATATTAGTGGGCTAGCATCATGCAGCTAGGCCATAGAATCGATAATTCGTGTGTTCTTTTGACATAATGACATTATTTTCATGCATGTTTGACAAAAACTAGTCAATAATTTTCTGACTAATTAGCTATAGGCAGGTAGGTAAGTTACTTTTTTTTACCTCTTATGTCTTTCAGCAGCGTGAAAAACATGAGGTTCGGATGCTTATGACTATTATTTAGGCAAACAAAAGCGATACAATATGACTGATATGCTATAAATATAATTTAGACCTCATTTTGTAAGGTTCCGTACCCAAACGGTAAAAACGGGACCCTATTACTGAGTCTTCGCTGTCTGTCCGTCCGTCATCAGGATATATCTCATAAACCGTAATAGCTATGCGGTTGTTATTTTCATAGATGATGTATTTCCGTTGCCGCTATAACAACAAATACTAAAAAAAAACAAATACTTGTCCCATACAGCAAACGTGATTTTTGACATTAAAACGCAACGATACTGCTATGTATTTTTACCACTATCGCCATAGCGATGGAGTGATAGATTTAACGTTCGTGTTGCGTTCATGGATTGGTTGGTCTAGTGTGCATTTTAGGGTTCCGTATCCAAAGTGGTACGGAAACGGAACCCTTCATGCGCGAATCCGACTCGCACTTGGCTGGTTTTTCTTATGAAAAACCAGCCAAGTGCGAGTGCGATGAAGGGTTTTCCGGTTATCCGACGTGACACAGGAATATTTTATATACGTGAAACACAGCCTGCAAGCTACGGCACACTAGCGAGGCGAGCTTGACAACCGGCGTACATGCACTTTACGCAGTGCAGTTGTCGTTTCATGACAGATCGCGGAGTGGCATAGGCCTGGAGGGTTACTGCGGTTCGCAGTCACCATACTACACCGATCAGGATAACCAACAGATAGAGCATTTCTATTTCGAACGGAATTCACCAAATTTAGAAGTAGGGCCGGGTAGCGGGGGGCGTAACTACAGCGGTCATAGTGATGGTAATATATAATAACTAGATATCGATACCGAAATATTTTATCGATGTTTTGTGTTATAAAATTATTGAAAAAAGAAAAATGAATTGCTCTATCTGTTGGTTATCTGATCGGTGTAGTGACAGTGACAGTATCGTTGTCGTGTCGAAACGAACCGCAGTAACCCTCCTGGGTTCTAATAAAATTGTATAGTGCGGTCAATACAGACATATAAGCTTAGTCGCTTACCACGGGGCTAGATGGCGCTGTGTGTTGTTCACAGAATTTATTATTTTATATAAAATAACAAAAAATCCCAGGAAGCCAAATATTGGTGGAGAGCTGGGGTTTACTATTACATATAAAGTTTTAAAAGTCCCCATTGATCCTAAGTGTGCTACAAAAATTATTCGGGGTCAAAGGCTGAAATAAAGTATTTTTGATTTTTTCTCGACAACGGTAAGTTTTATCAATAAAACCCTCTAATTAAAGTTGTATATCTTAAAATTCTCTACAAAAATGGTACCATTATTTTTTTGGAAAAACTTACAGTTTTCGAGAACCAGAATCTGAGTTTAACCAATATTAGGCTCTCCGGGATTTTGTATCGTTTGACCGGGGTCCCTCCTTTTCGATTAAACTTTTTTGTCATAAACGTAAAAGGCATTACGATTATAGCATAAACACTTTAGTCATAATAGTCATTCGGCATAAAAACTTCTGGCATAAATATTTCAGGCATAACCGACATTTGGGATAAACATTCTAACATAGGTACTCATTACGCATCAAAAAGTTCGGTATAAATATTTAACGCTTAATAGAAATTCGGCTAGTTTTACTAGAACTTCGAAAAAAACTATGCGGAGCACTGAGTGATGTATAGAGTGATGTATAGAATACCGGGCAAAACAAAAAAAAAGCCAAATCTATTAGCAGAAGGTATGGTATTAACCAACCATACCTTCTGCTAATAGATAATAGATGACTTACCTACTGCACCAACCCCAAATATTTGGGTTTAGCAGACCCCGGGCTCCCGAGAGGGATGCCACTGGGAACATCGCTCATACGAGGGAGACGTGATGAAAAAAATAATGATTTTTGATGTTAGGCTTCATGATTATTATGCCATAAAAATATTGCGCCTTAAAATTTTATGCGTTTTGAGATTTTTATGTCGGAAAAGTTTATGCGTTATGTGTTTATGGTTTGTGAATATGCGTTAAAATTGTATACCTACGCTACGTTTTATGTTTTTTGAATATATGACAAAAAAGTTTGTACCTTACGGAGGGGACCCGTTTGACCAATATTTTTTTGTCTATGTTGATCGGACTATAGTTCTTTCTTTGTTGCTCGTTGCCCGTTGCTCGGGTGTCGTTTACACTAAACATTCACGATAGAATGCTCGTGTTCTAGCTCTAGCTCTGTGTTCGTTTGGTCTAAATGCACCTTTACGTGAAAAAAAACTTCTGAAATTGAATTTGAAATTGTTACAGTGTATTTTGTAGTTTTGTTTTGACATTGATTTGTATTGACATTTTGAATATCAGATATTTTATAGATTTAATTTTATGTATATTTAATTTTATGTCAGGTTTTTGTTGATTTCTTGACATTACTGTAAAATTGACAAGCATTATGAGCTAATAGTAAAATGAAATATTTAATGGTATCTTACGACCGAACTATGTAAATTTTGCATGCTGTAAAGTAAGACATGGCCTGATCTTTTATAATCCTAATTGTATCTTTGAATTACCCATGTTTCGCAAAATAATTATTATGAATTATGAATTACTTGCTTACGACGACGACAGCTGACGGCCATGGATTCGCGGTGTCAAAATTGAAAACCCCGCTGTCAAAGATACCGCGTCGCGGTAGCCTCCCTGAAACTATCGTTGGCAGCCGGAGACAAAAACCCATCGTGGATTCCATAACCATAATGTCTCAACTATGCCTCAGCTCTGTAGGTACATTGAAAACGGTTGAACATTTTTGTGTATCTGTATCGTTTTCGAAAACTTAAACAGTGCCAAGGCATAGTTGAGACATTTAGTAATATAATAGGTGCGCAGGCCGTTCTGCAACTTATAATAGGTAGGTCCCCCTATCCTCTAACAAAATAAAACAAAATAATAAAGATTATAAATAATGCATCGTATATACACAGGAAGGATGGCAGGAGGTGCATTGTTTGCAATTCCATTTTTTTATTTTTTACGATTCTTATCTCTTTGAGCAAGCCAGTTGGTGTGTAGACTGACATATAAAAAGATCTAGGTATCCAATTCAGTTTTTATCAATAAAATTATCATAACTAATTAGGCTATTTAGTAATTCTGTATATTATATTCGTTTTCAGTTAAGGATCCGTGTATTTTTAGGTTTCTGTGGTCTACATGAGCCCTATTTAGGATGTTAGGTATGTCTGCTGTCTGTCTGTCCGCTTAGGTTATTTATTCCTTAGTAGGTACTAAGGTCTCTACGACCTTAGTAGCCTACTAGATCATTTTACTTTGGTTTGGTTTATAGGTAGGTACATATTATTTAAGATTTATGGACCACGGTTAAGTTAAGATCTAAACTGTCATACCAGACAACATATCACTCTATTTTTATCAGCTGCAAAATTAATATCGATTATTACCTAATGCAACATTTCAGGAAGAACCTTGCTTGTCTACTTACATTACTTTTTATTTCTAATTAAACTGCAGACAGTTTAAGTACTGTTTAGGCCTTTTCAATGAGACATGTTACAATTTAAAATTAGTAACTGACCTACGTAGATTAGGTATCTAAAAGTAGGTAAGTACTTACCTAGCTACAAAGTTAGTTCAAGATCTTTGTCTTAAACTAGAATAATGTGTTTTTTTTACCCATTGGACTGTTCTGTTTGTAAGGATATGAATGTTTGCTTATGTTGATAATGGGCAGAAAATAAAATAAATGTGACAATGCATTTCACAGGAAATTATTGTTGTACTGTTAGTACGAGTACATAACAATAATGGTACATATCTCCAGTGTTGTGTGTTCTTATCATATTAGTAACTTTTACAAGTATTTAAATACTGTATGTAGGTCACTGACCTCCATTACAACTGGACAGGACATAGCGCACTGAATTTTGTGCCTATTTGATCTGCGCCATGTTGCGTTGTTCATGGAATTAATAGTTCCAGAGACGGTCATCACTTTCAATAGAAAACGCGCGACAACAGCGCAACATGGCGCAAATCAAATCGGTACAAAGATCTAATGTCATTTTGTATGGTAAAGCAATTCCAGCGTGCTGGAAAGTTTCATTTCAGTGATGTAGGTATTGTTCCAGTTTACCTAGTAGTTGGCACCTCGTAGCGCGTATTGGTTAACTTATTTTAAATTAGCTGCGCCCCGCGGTTCCACCTGCGGAGTATTAATCCAGTGGAAAGCCTGATGTTTCCATGGGCGGGTGCCTGGCTCAGTCTTTCGTTGATAACTTGGGTTCTACTTGTTGGATTTTTATATAGGGTTAACCACGACCATACCTACTTTTAAAAAGAGCTATCCAAATTTCAATCGATTCAGTAGTTTTTGAATGCATAAGACTAAAATAACAGATAAAAAGGCAAACAGACATGAATTTTTGAAACTATAAATTCTTGTTCCAAATACAGACATTTTCTTCCCTCTTCCTATTATAATTATAGAAGATCAAACTAATTAGGTACGTACACTATGTTATGTACTTACTAGTTATTATGTTCTCTGACTTCGATAAGTTTATATGGAAAGATATTTGAATATCTACACTATAAGTATATTTAATATAGGTACCTACGATATAATACACCAACTGTAATAGGTCTTCAAGGTCGTTTTTAGGGTTCCGTAGCCAAATGGCAAAAAACGAAACCCTTATAGATTCGTCATGTCTGTCTGTCCGTCTGTCCGTCCGTCCGTGTGTCACAGCCACTTTTTTCCGAAACTATAAGAGCTATACTGTTGAAACTTGGCAAGTAGATGTATTCGGTGAACCGCATTAAAATTTTCACACAAAAATAGAAAAGAAAACAATACATTTTTGGGGTTCCCTATACTTAGAACTAAAACTAAAAAAAAAAAGTTCATCAAACCTATACGTGTGGGGTATCTTAGATAGGTCTTCAAAAATGATATTGAGGTTTCTAATATCATTTTTTTCTAAACTGAATAGTTTGCGCGAGACACCCTTCCAAAGAGGTAAAATGTGTCCTCCCCCTGTAACTTCTAAAATAAGAGAATGATAAAACTATAGATAATGGTACGGAACCCTTCGTGCGCGAGTCCAACTCGCACTTGGCCGGTTTTTAATTCTTTTTTAATCGTATTAAAAGTTTATCTAGCTAGATTCTATAGTAGATTGTTACTGTATACTAACATAATATCTATATTATGTAGCGTACTTTAGCACCGAATACTCGTAGATAGTGCCTACGAATATTATAGTAAAACCGGGTCGAACCTAATAAAACTTTTTTTATGTCATAAAAATATATGAAGAGGCTCTTTATTATAAGTTGAATAATAAAGGTTTATGCTAACATCATCATCATCCGAGCGTTGTTCCCGGTTGCATCTCTCTCGAGAGCCCGGGGTCCGCTTTCCTACTTTTACGTCTCCACTTCGCACGATCTTCGGCATCCCGTGTGGTGAGGCCATTTGCACGCATATCCGATCTTACAACGTCAAGCCAGCACTTCTTGGGTCTTCCCAATCAGCCGCGGCCGGGCGGAGGCGCCATAGCAAGACATTTGTTTCCCACGTAACTAGCCGGTTTTCGTAGAACGTGGCCGTACCACCGTAAGCGGCATTCTTGCAGTTTGTCTGCAATGTCTCGGACATGAAGGCTGCCCCTGATGCGGGAGTTTCTGACGCAGTCTTTTCGCGTCACTCCACACATCCAGCGCAGCATCTTCATCTCCGTGACACGCAGCTCCTGCTTATGTCGCTCAAGCAATGGCCACGCCTCACTACCATACAAAAGGACAGGTCTAATGATCGTTTTATAGACCTGTCCCTTCAGTTTAACCGGCATTTTTGGGTCACAGATGACACAAGTTACCTCCCGCCACTTGGCCCAAGCTGCCGAAATGCGGGACTAGACGTCACAATCGATGTCGCCGGACTCGTGAAGCACAGATCCCAAGTACTTAAACTGGTCTGTCCGCTCGACCATGTGCATGTCTACGCAGACAGGTGTGGGATCTGTGGTATTGCTAGCCAAGTATTCGGTCTTCGCTACGTTGAGTTGCAAACCGCCGTTCTCAAGCGACTCTTTCCACGCATTTACACGCCTTCCAAGCCGTCCCTTATCCGAGTCCGCTAGCGCAATATCATCAGCATACATGAGCATCCACGGGCGCTGTTCGTGTGCATCTCGGATGATTACGGACAATGCATCCAGTATTACGCTAAACAGGAACGGACTTAGTACGGATCCTTGGTGGACTCCGACTGTAATGGGGAAAGATTTAGTGTCACCAACAGCAGTTCGCACCACTGAATCGGAATTTCGGTACATGTCCCTGATGGTTTCAATATAAGTTTCTGGCACCCCTTTGGACCGCAGCGCCCACCAGATCATCACGCGAGGAACACAGTCAAAGGCCTTCTGCAAGTCCAGGAACAGAAAATGCAGAGGCGTATTCGTCGTTCTGTATTTCTCCATAACGATCCTTAGGGCGAAAACAGGGTCCATGGTACCATGACCGGGGTGGAAACCATACTGGCCCTCCGAGACAGTGCACTCCTGCCGGATCCGAGAGTCAACTATACGCTCGTAGAGCTTCATGGTGTGAGACATGATCTTTATACTACGATAACTTCCACACTCCTGGACAGATCCCTTGCCCTTGAAAATAGGTATCAATTTATTATCATCATCTAATACTGATTGAGCAAATAAAAAACAGCGTGCATGCATAGATAGAACTAATTCACCCAAAAATCTTTTCTGTCACAAAAAAGACAATGGGGTGATGGGTGCGATAAGGTTTTGTGAGCGAAGCGAGCCCTTGGTTTAACCTTCAAGAGGTTCTTATTTTTAAACTATATTCAAAAAGTTAGGATTTTCGATGCTGTGCTTCAAAATTAAGAACAAAACAAAATACAGGGTAGTCTTTGGACAACCAAAGTACCTTAACTATATCAACGCAATTAACAACCCTCTTATTTATTTATAAACGACTTTTAAATAAATAAAATATCTTAAAAAAAACGTATTTCATAAAGTCATAGAACATAAGTTGTTTGCAGTAGAACAACATACCGGAACATTCAGATATTTTATTATCTGCACATATACCTAATGTTATCATATCACAACGCACAATAAGTAAGTAATAATAAGTTTTCATTCGATAAATAGTCAGTGGTTTCATAACTCAAGTTCAGTCTGTACGTACAGCGTTTAGCGAATACGAGTGTGTATAATTAAGACAATGATCTTCTATTTAATATCCATATTAACGTTCCTAATATTACTTCACTTAATTTTAAATTACAATGAACGAGCGCGATTGGTCAGAAAAATTCCAGGACCTAAGGACGCATTTATAATTGGAAATGCTTTATGTCTTACCACGTCTCCGGGTAAATATAAATAACAATAATTATGTAATGAATAAATTGTAAACAAGCGTAGATTTTTATTGTACAAATCGATATACCATTCGTAGAGTCAGTAACAAAACTGCAGAAATTTTCTACAAAATCTATGTCTTTTATGTCTTAAAAGTGCCTCCGCCTTGTTCTTTTTTTCTTTCGAAAACGGTTTATCAATTCTCTTCATTTTTGGAAAGTTCGCTGAAGTTTTTGAAGTGTAGGTAAGTGATTTTTAAAAATTTAGAACAATTGCCGAACCGAAACAGGGCTGTGGCGTGTTTAAGACATCTTCCAGAATCCAGAATTCTACAGTTCTGGCAGATTCTATTTGTTTTAAAATTTGATTTTGAACATTTATTTTCAAAATTGCTTTATTTCACTAAAGCCACCTACTGTCACCTACTGTGCTTGGGGCCAAGCATTTTACCTGCCACCATGCTGGGGTCTCTTTCAGATCCTTTAGTTTCCTTTTACGAAACCCCGGAATGAGACGGAGTAACCCTTTTCAGTGCCGTGCTATACGGTTTAATAAATTAGTTATTATATTAGATTCTTCTTCTGTTTTCGCGATGTTGTATTGAAATTAAAGACATTTTTCGGTTTGAATCGCGTGGTTTTTATTACTTTTAGCATTGTTAAATTTAGCATAATTTTTAAAAGTGATAAAAACCACGCGATTCAAACCGAAAAATGTCTTTAATTTCAATAGTTATTATATTACTGATTATATTACATATTTTATTTTAGTGGAGCTTATGAGGCTAGGGAGGGAGTTTAGCAAAAAATGGGACAACATTTATCGAATTTGGAGTTATCCCATCGGTTGCGTGAATGTTTATAATCCTGAAGATATTGAGGTTGGTTTTTTTTTACAATGATATTTATGTCATTCGCCACTATTTACAGTAGGAACTAATAAATCATATTGTAGATTGTAGGTAATAATTAACACATCCCTATTTTTTCGTCGAGGGTTAAATAACGGCTCGACGAAGCACTAAAGACAAAATAAAAATATATGGTAGATACTGGATAAATAAGTTTATTAAATTCGCACTTAATATGTCGTAACTTCAGGTAGCAACTTACGAAATTACAACCTTCTTATTATGTTATCCACGAATTTAAACGTTTTCAGACATTAATATCGGGCACAAAATATAACGAAAAAAGCGTGGTTTACAGCTTTTTGAAGCCGTGGCTACAGAAAGGATTGCTCCTTAGCAATGGTGAGTAATTTTAAGTACATTTATTATTTTATTAAACTACTTGCGTTTTGGAATAACTGAAAAACTGCACAGCGATACAAATAAATGAAGAAATGGTCGTTTGCCTCTACTGATAGAAGTAGGTATACCTACTAGATTAATAAAATTATTGGATAATAAACTAATTTTACTTAGTTGTGCCAAACTTGTGTCGTAAAGAATATAACGAGTTGTGCCCTAAAAAGTTTCTCTAAAGTAAGCTATTAAGCTATTTCTCTATCGTATTAGATATACGGTGGTAGTGTTAAGGAAGTGCTACTTCTTCTCATCTGAGCGATGTTCCCGGTTGCATTCCTCTTGGCACAGTAGGTCATCTACTTATTATTGACCATATCTTCTGCAAATAGATTTGGCAATTTGCGGCCGGCTGCCTCCATCCTGACATCGACCCTCCTAGGGACCAAGCAGTTTATCCGCCACCGCGCGGGGAGAACTCTAGGTTTGCTAGTCTGATCACTAAGTCGCCCTTTACACCCACGGGAAGAGAAGGGGTAACCCTATTCTATGCCGGGGATACACGCTATAATAAGGATTCGACGCAAGAAAACGAAAACGTAGTAACCGACAATAATGTAATTGTTCACCAGAGCCAAAACACTTTTCGGATTTTGAAAAATAAATCATATTTCGGTATTTGTAGATCCTAGAATAATCATATTGGGACAGTACCTCCAGATTAAATAGGAGAATCTATTACTGTGCATCAATTTTATTTAAAGTTATTTTAAAATGTACTTTTTGTCAGTTACAGCATTTGATATATTTTTTACAAGCAGAAGAAATGTTGTAACTACAGTCCAAAATGTATGACTACCATTGATCAAGAATTTAAAAATGATGTAACTGATTTCACTTCTTCCTACACCAGTGTAAATGCTATTAACAAGTTTAAGACTACTTTACCATCAATAATACAGTTGTAATGGATTTGTTTATTATTTCCCTATACATCGATTGCGATGCAATTGCCAGGCAATAAATAATAACAAACGAAAAACAGTGTGCTGACAAAATCACGGGCAGTAAGAACGTCGTAACCCGCAACATTTTATAATAAGGATGTTTACATAAGCGACGTAACCCCACATGTAATAATTTTTACTAGAACACATTTGACTTATTTAAAAACAACAAAAAATCACCGATTTTTTTGTTAGTTAGGTACAGAATTTTGTAGTCATAAAAAATGACACTCAACGTTACTTGTGAAAATCTTAAAATCGTTAATATTCATCGTAGAGCTATGGGACCTACACCATTCGACGCACAAAAAATCGCTGATTTTAATGACGTTAAAAAAGCATTTTAGCCAAGGGTGTCGGTTACTACGTTATCGTTTTCCTTCGTCGATGTGCTACTTACATTCTTTATAATTATAATCAATTATTATAAAATATGTTATTTATGGACCTCGTTTCCTGAATTAAATGTTTTTATTTATTTATAACATTAAAGTGGTGAAGAAATAGTTGTGCCTTGAGAAAACCCTGAGCTTCACTTTGAACATGTCTGTTCTGCTCAAGATCTTTATACAAATAAATCAAAAAATTAACAAAATTACACCTTCCAAATAAGAATCATTCTCCTTCATTTCTTTGATAAAGCAAATTCATTGCAACATATACCTAATTATATTTTAAGTAGGTGAGCAATGAGCAAAATAAGTTATGCATAATATGTACCTATGCATAGGTAGGTACCGAAGTAATAAAATACAAAGTAGATTAAAATGTTCGAGATTATTTTAATTTATTACCTACTAGCTGCGTCCCGCGGTTTCACCCGCGTAAGTTCCGATCCCGTGGGAATATCATATCAAAAGACTCCTCGATAATGTAGCTTTCCATTGGTGAAAGAATTTTTGTAATAGTAGTAGTTTCGGAGATTACCCCCAATATGCATTACCTTTCTATACTATATAGAAAGCTAAATTATCCAGGAGTAACATAGGACACTTTTGATCGGGACTTACGCGGGTGAAACTGCGAGGCGCTTCTAGTTTATAATATTAGTATAGATTCCCAATGATTACATGTTTCGTTTTCAAGGTGAACTCTGGCATCAGCGCAGAAAACTTCTCACTCCTGCCTTCCATTTCAACATCCTACAAAAGTTCTTCATAACCCTTCAAGAGAACACGCAACGTTTACTGGGGAACTTAAAGGAAAGCGACGGAGCCTCGATTGATATAGTTCCAGTGATCTCCGAGTTTACACTACACTCTATTTGTGGTAAATACTATTGCATATTTGTGGTAAATAGTATAAATTTCATGTATTTTAATTTGACAAAGCTTTAATTTTCAAAAATAAAAAAATACCGTTCTCAGGTTCTTTAATTACTTCCACGATCTCAAATTTTTAAACGGGCTATTTTACGAGAAACAATAAGAATGATCTAAATCGGTCCAGGCATCTTCGAGTAATCGGGGAACATACATTAAAAAACCGGCCAAGTGCGAGTCGGACCCGCCCACGAAGGGTTCCGTACCATTATCTATACCACAGATTTTGTTTTAAAAGGTAAATTGTGGTTTACGATTTATGACGTTTTAAAAAAACTACTTAATAGATCTCGTTCAAACCAATTTTCGTTGGAAGTTTGCATAATAATGTACATCATATATAATTTTTACTTTTATCATTCCATTATTTTAGAAGTTACACATATTTTACCACTTTGTGAGCGTCTCTCGCGCAAACTATTCAGTTTAGAAAAAAATGAAATGAGAAACCTCAATATCATTTTTGAAGACCTATCCATAGATACCCCACATGTATAGGTTTGATGAAAAAAAAAATCTTGAGTTTCAGTTCTAAGTATAGGGAACCCCAAAAATTTGGTACTTTTTTCTATTTTTGTATGAAAATCTAAATGCGGTTCACCGAATACATCTACTTACCAAGTTTCAACAGTATAGCTCTTATAGTTTCGGAAAAAAGTGGCTGTGACATACGGACGGACGGACAGACAGACGGACAGACAGACATGACGAATCTATAAGGGTTCCGTTTTTTGCCATTTGGCTACGGAACCCTAAAAAAATCCCGACGAATTGAGAACCTCCTCCTTTTTTGGAAGTCGGTTGAAAATTAATTGAAATGTGGTCCACAGTTGAAATTATTCAATCGTTTAGTGTATGACGTTACATGGTTCTTACGTCTTTTTAGAATGAACGATATTAAACATCTATAGGAAAAAGACAGAATATTGAAATAAAACTAAAAATATGTACCGGGTACCCTAATTTTTGGTCTAGTTTCATAAAAAACAATAAAAATAATACTTATGTAAAAAAATGTAACCTTGTCAATTCTTACCTCCAGTATTTGATTGGTTGACAAACATAAAGTTAGCTATTTACCGAGTATAGTTTCGTTCCAAGCCTAAATTTTATGGAGGATTATAAATCTATCACTAACTGGAAACTATAAAGACATTCATTAGAATAGGACTAAGTTCAAAATAAGTTAAATATTTATGAGAGTCCTTTAATATGAATCACTAGATGGCGCCACTCACATAAACGGAGATCGTCTGAATCGCGGTATCGTTGTCGAACCCGGCGGATAGACTTGGCTCGGTACTTTGTAGTGAAGTCACACTTAACAGGCGTAGGGGTTACCGTGGCCATTATGGCCGGGTTTCCCCCAGAGGATGGCCTCTGCGAATATTCTTAAAGAGAATCAAGCTCGTACGCGTAATTTTTGGGTGAAAAAAAAACCCCTAAATACTGAAATCAATACATATAACAAAAAAATGAAGCATTTACATTTCGTGCATACACAATTCGCGACTACGCTACGGGTATTAGGGTATAGAACCGGGAAATTCCGGCACCGAAAAACCCGGGGATTTCCTGGTTCTTTTGCTGTTTAAAAGAACCGGGAAATCCCGGGAATAAAAAACTGAGAACCGGGATTTTCGGGAAAAATATATCTCGTGTGATGGAAAGCAAAAATAATGTATTTTTTACTAATTTTACACTTAATTCTTATTTACTAACTTGTTTTATATTTAAACCATATTTTAGTACTAATTGATTTACTTCATTTAAATGATTAGTCTAATTTTAAACTAGATTTTATGCCAGATACTACTAAACGATGGATGAGAGACTACGCAATTGTGTGATTTTAGAATTTGATTTTGTCTAGCTAATGTAAATAGAGACTAATATTTGTTAAATTATAATTTGTGATTAAATTATTGATTTATGACGTAAAAAACCGGTCAAGTACGAGTTGGACTCGCGCATAAAGGGTTCCGTACCATTATAACAAATGGGTACGGAACTCTAAAATGAACACTGGACCAATCGAAATTCGTGCACGCAATGTTATTAATTTCTACTACTGGCGCGAGTATATTACTAGATGGCGCTAGTGGTAAAAATAAATCGCACTAATGTTGTTGTTGATATAGCGGCAACGATGATACATACATAATGTTTATCAAATTTTATACATGAAAAACACTATGTATAAAAACTTTAACTGTCTAGCTATCACGGTTCATGATACTGGTGTGGTGACAGACAGACGGACAGTGGAGTCTTAGTAAAAGAATACCGTGTTTACCCTTGGGATACGGAAACCTAATAAAAGGGTATTTATTTCAATAAAAAAAATAAAGCTAAATATAGCATCGTACAGATGTTACAAAGCAAATCTTAAAGCATCTTACAGAGGTTTACACAAAATCCCGAAAGTACGGATAATCCCGGTTCTTTATTAGGCTGGTACCGAAAATCCCGGTTCTCAAAAAAGTTCCCGGTTCTCGATACCCTAACGGGTATAAGAAAAACAGGAATAAATTAATTATTTAAAGTTATATAAGATACATATAGCGAGTTAGGTGGCGAATGGGCCCCTTCAAAACTGGGAGCGGGCCCACATCTAAAGTAAATAAAAAAATCGAAAGACGTTCGAAACGAAAACAAAAGACGATCGTTACGAAAACAAAAGACGATCGTTACGAAAACAAAAGACGATCGAAATGGAAACAAAAGACAATCGAAATGGAAACAAAAGACGATCGTTACGAAAACAAAAGACGATCGAAATGGAAACAAAAGACGATCTTTACGAAAACAAAAGACGATCGGAATGGAAACAAAAGACAATCGAATTGGAAACAAAAGACGATCGAAATGGAAACTGATGACGATCGAAATAGGCACAAAATATGACAGCCAGACAGCCTGTCAAACCGGAACTGATAATATCTCGGAAACTATTGACCCTAGACCACTACTTCCCTAGGATAAGTGATAGTGCTTTTTAAGATCTTCAATTTAGATGACAGCTGTCAAACTTAAAACGTTAATATCTCTGAAACTATTGACCCTAGACCACTACTTCCTTAGCAGAAGTGATAGAGCTCTTCAAGATCTTCATTTCGGATGACAGCTGTCAAACATAAAACGTCAATATCTCGGAAACCATTGACCCTAGACCACTACTTTGTTAGCATAAGTGATAGAGCTCTTCAATATCTTCAGTTTAGATGACAGCTGTCAAATTTAAAACGTTAATATCTCTGAAACTATTGACCCTAGACCACTACTTCCTTAGCAGAAGTGATAGAGCTCTTCAAGATCTTCATTTCAGATGACAGCTGTCAAACTTAAAACTTTAATATCTCAGAAACTATTGACCTTAGACCACTACTTCCTTAGCAGAAGTGAAAGAGCTCTTCAAGATCTTCATTTCGGATGACAGCTGTCAAACTTAAAACGTCAGTATCTTGAAAACTACCGCCATAACACTTAAGCTAAGGTAGTAATGGCATAGGGTCAATAGTTTCCGAGATATTGACATTTTAAATTTGACAGCTGTCATCCAGAATTAAGATCTTTAAGAGCACTATCACTTATGCTAACAAAGTAGTGGTCTAGGGTCAATAGTTTCCGAGATATTAACGTTTTAAATTTGACAGCTGTCATCTAAAATGAAGATATTGAAGAGCTCTATCACTTATGCTAACAAAGTAGTGGTCTAGGGTCAATAGTTTCCGAGATATTAACGTTTTAAGTTTGACAGCTGTCATCTAAAATGAAGATCTTGAAGAGCACTATCACTTATGCTGAGGAAGTAGTGGTCTAGGGTCAATGCTTTCCGAGATATTGACGTTTTAAGTTTGACAGCTGTCATCCAAAACGAAGAGCTTGAAGAGCTCTATCACTTATGCTAACAAAGTAGTGGTCTAGGGTCAATGGTTTCCGAGATATTGCCTTTTTAAGTTTGACAGCTGTCATCCAAAACGAAGAGCTTGAAGAGCTCTATCACTTATGCTAACTAAGTAGTGGTCTAAGGTCAATAGTTTCAGAGATATTAACGTTTTAAGTTTGACAGCTGTCAAATAAAATGAAGATCTTGAAGAGCACTATCACTTATCCTAAGGAAGTAGTGGTCTAGGGTCAATAGTTTCCGAGATATTATCAGTTCCGGTTTGACAGGCTGTCTGGCTGTCATATTTTGTGCCTATTTCGATCGTCATCAGTTTCCATTTCGATCGTCTTTTGTTTTCGTAACGATCGTCTTTTGTTTCCATTTCGATCGTCTTTTGTTTTTGTAACGATCGTCTTTTGTTTTCGTTTCGATCGTCTTCCGATTTTTTATTTACTTTAGATGTGGGCCCAGTCGCCACTGCAAAATTTTTGGTGGCGTCGACTGGGCCCACGTTTACTTAGGATGTGGGCCCAGTCGACGCCACCAAAATTTTGGAGTGGCGACTGGGCCCCGGTCCCAGTTTTGAAGGGGCCCATTCGCCACCTAACTCCATACCTACCTACTACAAATATTTTACAAGGAGTTTAAATACATCATCAAAAATTATCCCATGACAGGATTCGAACCTGGGCCCCTCGGCTTGGTTTGCTAGGTTGGAATCCTGTCATTGGAGATTTTTTGATTATGTATTTCTCCTTGTAAAATATTTCTAGTAAACATGCCTTAGCAATAAAAACTTAAGAAATCCTACTTGATATTATAAACGCGAAAGTTTGTATGTCTGTATGTGACTTTGTTACTACCGCATTGTTACTTCACGCAAAAACTACAGAACCGATTGCGATGAAACTTGGAATACAGATAGCTGAAGACCGAGAATAACAAATAGGCTACTTTTTATTCCGATATTTCTGCGGGATCGGGACTTATGCGGGTGAAACCGCGGGGCGCAGCTAGTATTACATATATGAGTAGTATTTATTTAATTTGATGTTTGCACAGAAACGGCAATGGGAACCCAGCTCAGCGAAGAAACTGCTGGAACAGGACGACGGTATAAAGAGGCAATATATAAAATGACAAGATTACTACTCGAGAGATTCACAAGAATGTATTTGTATTTGGACCAAGTATTTTATTTGACTTCTATATGGAGAGCAACAAAAAAAGAACTAGCCGTCGTACACGGGTTTACCCAAAATGTGATAAACCAACGGAGGGAATATATCAATAAACACGGTATAACTACGATAGAAACAGAAGAAGAAGATGTTTATAAGAAAAGAAAAAAAACCGCCATGCTAGATCTGTTGTTACTCGCTGAGAAAGATGGTCAGATTGACAATGCTGGGATTCAGGAGGAAGTTGATACATTCATGTTCGAGGTAAATATCAGATTACCTGGTCTTATTATGAGCTCACGTAGAACTAGGTTTTGTACATACTACAAAACCGAAATGGACAGATTATAATATGCACTAGATAGTGGTTAAAAATAGTTTTGACTAAAATCTTCAGTTAAAACTAGTTATGATTAATGATTTATCAGTCAAAACTAGTTATGACCGATTTAGAGTTTTAATTGTTTATACTGACTAGCTGCGTCCCGCGGTTTCACCGCGTAGGTCCCAATCCTGTGGGAATATTAAGATCAAAAGTAGCCTATGTTACTCCTCGAAAATGTAGCTTTCTTTTGGTGAAAGAATTTTTGAAATCGGTCAAGTAGTTTTAGAGTTTATTCATTACAAATATACGACTCACACACAAAATTACATATCTTTCCTCTTTAAAATTTTAGTGTAGATGACGATATTTCAATTATTGTATAGTAGGTACGTAACGTATCATACAAATCACAATTATACCATGATGGTTCCCATTAATTTGACGAGGCTTTATAATTACGCGCAATTTTATTAAGTGCCATCGTTGAATTAAAAATTACCTACCTAACTGTGGACGCAATAGATTACCAAAGGTACAAAGTTCGAAATGCGTAGGTTGTCAGGGCTTAGATAGGGCTAAGTTATAAATAACTTGGCCAATCGTATCACGCAGAAAATAATTGAAAACGACGGCATAATATGCTTAACGGTCGCGGACTCCTCGGTAGGAAATACAACTAGTAATTAGGAAACTATTTTTAGTGAAACCATTCTTTGTGTCAAACATTTGTTACAAAAGCAGGGTCTGGTTCTCTTTTTGACAAAATAAAAAACAAACAATGATGTAGCACGTTGAATGGGCCTTTAGAATCTTTTACCCTTATTAATAAGCGTGGAGTAAGGTCGGGATAATTTTACTCCTTTTTGTTTCTGTCTGTCAAGTCAACTTTGAAAGTTCTTGTCACGGAAAAAGACAAAGCATGTTTTCACTACTCCGACCTTACTCCACGTTTATTAATAAGCCTATATGAGTTTGTTTGACACTCACACCTACACCTGGCGATATTCTATGCCGACGACGCGAATACGCGTCGTTTTGTTAAAATTGGTTCAGTAATTTATACTCCGAGGTCACACAGTCCCATGGTTAACATCGAAACAAAAACTTTTCAAGTTATTGAGTATAAACCAAACAAACCGATCATCATTATTGTATAGCACGCCAAGAATGAAGCGAATAGCTTATTTAAGATAATTAAAATGCATTAATTATTATTTATTGTACGAATTCGAAAATAGAAATAATTACGATTTCTTTGTTTTAGGGGCACGATACAACAGCAGCAGCGTTAACCTTTACTTTAATGGAATTAGCAAACCACAAACATATTCAGGTAAATTTAAAATGAAAATGGCATTACAGAATGAAAATTTAACTAATAAATAACTTACCTAATTGTTGAAATGTTATGTCGTTGTCGTTTTGATAACTTAACCGTTAGAAAACGAAAGAACCGATGATAAATCTTTAATTTACAAATACTTTTATCTTCAGTGCCGAGCGACGCGACTTGACATAAGTCCTTGTCTGAACTGCACATATTGACCTGTGTGTGTAGTTTGGCTTCTCTAGACGAATTTTGTTTTGATGTTTTAGGACAATATTTACACCGAGCTTAAAGAGATATACGGGGATTCATCTCGACCGGCTACCACGGAAGATTTGACAAAGATGCGGTACTTGGAGTGCTGCATAAAGGAATCTATGAGACTCTATCCACCAGTTCACTTCATCAGTCGCGCTATCAACGAACCTGTGGTTCTAAGTAAGTGGATCTAAAAACTTGTGTTCTTTTTATTTGAGATTTTGATTAGGCACTAAATAGATGTTATAGTAGAGTAGAGCATTCAAAGTTACAGAGCACCTAGGTACTAATAATTGTTGGCCATAGTATAATTGTTGCAGATTGTGCCGCTGAATTTATACGCGTCGATATACATATTTATCATTCAGTGAGTAGGTTTCTACAGGCCAACTAATCAAAGCAAGCAATTATGTATCTACTTTAATACAAGTGAGTCTAGCTACAAATTGACTTCTTCATTAATTGGTCTTTTTTTTCGCAACTTGCATTTTTTATTGAATTATTTATCTAATGTTTAGTCCATACAATTAGCATAGGTACATAACTACGATAACTTTGCTACAAATACGTGTGTCTTGTATTTAATTACTTCTTTACTTTACTTCTACTAACAATAGCTGAATTGCCAATTATTATTTTTTGTAGTAGTTAGGTACCTTACCACATCCGCCGTGCAGCCCCGGCATAGAATAGGGCTACCTCATCTCTTCCCGTGGGTGTCGTGAAAGGCGAATAAGGGATCTGAGGGAGACTAGCAAACCTTAGGTTCTCTCCGCGCGGTGGCGGATAAACTGCTTGGTCCCTAGGAGGGTTGGTGTCAGGCAAGCGGCCGGCCGTAAAAATATTGCCAAATCTATTTGCAGAAGGTATGGTCAATGAAAACTTACCTACTGCGCCGACCCCAAATTAATTTGGGGTTTAGCGGACCCCGGGCTCCCGAGAGGCAGCCGTAACCGTATAAAGTTAAAACCAAAAAAATCTAAAAGTTGAAACATTAAGGGATGGCTATTGGTATGAGACTTTTGATGCTAGAGGTATAGAACTCCTTATTATAGATAATAAAATACAGAATTTCAGGATTTTTAGTATAATTCACCCTCTACCCTTTAAATTAGGGCATAGAATTAAACGCGCGCACAACACCTAATGTGTATTAAAGATGCTAGAGGTATGAAAATCGATTGATAATTAGAAAGGTTTACCGCTGTCGTACAGGAGATGAAATCCTCCCAAAAACATTTCGGATTAAATGTAGCCAACACGAGAGCGAGATATCATAATGATGTGCACTACCAAAAAGTTATCAGATGACATGTATACCCAATCTTAGTCAAAATATAAGACTGGCCGTGTCGCTACCTTCTCATCCGAACGATGTTCCCAGTTGCCCTGGGCTCCCTCTCGGGAGCCCAGGGTCCGCCGTTTCGCTACCATGCATGGGTTTTCTGTTAACCAATAGTTCTTATAGCGGTAATGAAACGGCCAAGCCCATTATATTTTGGCTAATATGTTGAGTTTGTGAAGTAAGGCGCTTGTGGAGTTGAGTTTTTGGTGGGATAAATATTGTCGGAAGTTGCACACAGCACAATGTAGCGAAACTAAGCCACCAGGCTACTATTGGTAGGTACTAGTATTACTAGCTAACGGATTTTCTACAGTTGTACCCTCAATTTTTTTTATAAATACATACACATCATGATACATGTAGAAAACACACAGAATCAACAGTCAGCAGTTAGCAGCCATTTACAGTCAACATAGACACTTGTCCCCAGCGGGAATCGAACCCGCAACATTCTGCGTCGAGGGTTCACCCTAAGGACCACAGAAGTCTATCATACTTTGTTATCTTACAGGTGGATACAAGTTATGCGCTGGTGTTTTCTGCCACGTCCACATATTGGATCTGCACCGAAATCCTAAGCTGTACAAAGACCCCCTGGTCTTCGATCCAGATCGCTTTTTGCCAGAGAACAGCAAAGGCAGGCATCCCTATGCCTACATACCTTTCAGCGCTGGACCTAGGAATTGCATAGGTAATGTAATGAACTAACAAGTCATTATGAACGTGCCGCTCCATCATAAATCGCATTTTGTATAAATAATTTTGTATTAATCTTATCAGATAAATCGTCGGATATTAGCTGTTTTAATAATCTTCAGAAAATTACTGATAGATACATATCGTATACACACATCAACATCGTCTAGGGATATTTTATATAAAGTTCTTAAACTTAAAAAATACTGGCCGATTTAAAAATATTTTCATGGAACCTTATTGTGTAGGCCTTATTGTATGATTCCAAATTTGAATTTTAAAAAATTAATTAAAAACATAAGGTTAGCGCGGCAATTATTGTAGCGAGTTCGAAGGTTTAAATTTACTTAACGCAGTTTTAAGCATTTTGTTTAAACAAATTGAAGTTTTAATATTTTTTTTTGATTAATTACAATTTAATACAACTGTATGCATCATGCAGCGGCGTCATTTAACAAGAAACGAAATGTTAAGGGCAGTAGGAATGCTCCAAGCTGGGGCTACTCAACGGAGTATTGCCAAGGAGATTGGAACAAGACAAAACGTGATATCAAGATTGTGGTCACGTTATCGTGCTACTGGTGAAGTGGCTGAAAGGCATCCAGGCGGAAAGCGGATAACTACCCAAAGACAAGACCGATTTTTGCAAGTGGCCGCGAGAAGACAACCAAATGTTACGGCCATGCAGTTGGTTCAAACGCTCCAATCAGACCACCAGGTGCTTGTCAGTGACCAAACTGTGAGGAGAAGACTGCACGAGGCTAACCTTCATTCTCGCAGGCCGCTTCGTACTCTAGCACTACGCAGAGGAAATCGTGGACGAAGATTACAGTGGGCTAGAGAACATTTGCCTTGGGAAGATATCGAGTGGTCGGTAGTGTTGTTTACCGATGAGTCCCGATTCGGATTTCATCCTGATTCACGTAGAGTACGCGTATGGCGAGCTTCTGGTCGTGACAACCGTCTGCAACACCCTCAGGAGGCCAATCCATACCATGGCGGAACAATTATGGTTTGGGCGGGAATTCGTATTGGTGGAAGAACAGACCTCGTTTGGATCAGAAACACTATGACTGCCGAAAAATTCCGTAATCAGGTGCTAGCACCAATAACCTATCCCCATCGACTGCAAATGGGCCAAGTTTTCACGCTCATGCACGACAACGCCCGTCCGCACACTGCGCGAGTGGTGACCAGCTGGCTAGAGGAGCACGACGTGTCGGTCTTAGACTGGCCCGCGCAGTCACCAGACCTAAACCCCATAGAGCACGCGTGGGATATGCTTCAAAGAAGGGCTTTGAGGAATTTGCCTCCAAATGTTGCGACTGAAGAGCAACTTTTTTTGCATCTTAGCAGGACCTGGGACAATATTCCGCAGCAAGATATTGACAACCTGATTCAAAGCATGAAAAACCGTTGCAGGGCCGTGATTAACGTCATGGGTGGTTTCACTGACTACTAATTTTAACTTCAAATAAAAAAACCTAATAATTTCGTTTTACTTTATTTTTTTCCTTAGATAGACATTTTATCTTAAATTTAACATTATTTCACTTTTTGCGTTTTTTAAAATAAAAAAATATTTAAGCATAAAACAATATTTTGTTGTATTCTAAATCATAGTCTGATAAGTAGGCTTTACAAAAATATATACATGTTGTTTGTTAGTAAACACAATTTTTGAGTAAATTGAGAAATTCTGAATATCCCTAGACGGTGTTGATGTGTGTATTTGCTTGCCATTTTGGTAACTATTAGCTATTCCATTGACGCATTCTCTTACCGATTTGACCAATTACGAACTATTTTATAATATAGGTAATATGTATATTCAATACTGGAAACCAGGTGTCTAACTTGTATTCCTATTTTGCGTCATTATGTATGACTGAGACGCCCACTAATTTTTGTCACTAATTATTATGTTACCAATGATGACCAAAACAGTTTCTTCATCTTCTTCTTCTTATATTATTTTAGGTTCCAACGGGCCAACTACCACAGCCACCGTCAGCAGGCAGTTCACACGATTTTTCTTTTTGTTAAGCACGTTGCCAGTGGGGGGTCACTGCCACGCGATGTTAGACAGCGTATGTCGCTGGTCACCACCGTTGGCTGTGGTCGGTGGCCCGTTTACGTTGAGCCTTAATGCCAGCTTTCCACTGCGAGCGGAGCGGAGTCATTAATGTGTCCTATTTATATTTTCCCGGGTCTTTATCGCGTATTATTTATTTTCTTACCTCGACGTTTCAACCATGTTACAATGGTCTTGGTCGCGAGGGGACTGGAGAAGCGGCGGGCGACGTCTTCTTATATACTACTGGATGTGGACCGTTGGTGAAACTACCCACATTTTTACTGTCCGCGGGTAGGTCAACTACCCACATTTTTCCGTCATAGTTCGTAAACAAGTCTAAGGGGTGCGACACACCACACGCAACATTAAGGGGCACGACATACCACACTCACAATATCCGTAGACACGACCGGAGTTTTTTCGCGACACTTACACATTCCTATTACCGGATTCCACGTAGACGAGAGCTTGTATCCGTTTTCCCGGTTGAAATTTGTATGTTTCTTAATTTCAACCGCTTCACGAACAATCCTGGAGTAGTATCATCGTTCAGTGGAAAGGACACGGGGTGCATGCAACTCAATCCAATGGTTTGATCCTGATAATAGGAGGACCGTCAGGTGGAAAAATCGGCGATTGCAGAACACCTCCGGGAAAATATAAATATGATAACAAATCGTGTGAATTTAAAAAGTTTATTAATGTGTCCGTTTAACATACAACGGTTGTTTTCACAGTCATACAACTCTTTTGCGCTATGGAAACAACCGTTGTATGTTAAAAACTGACACATTTTTAACCCCGCTTCGCTCGGAGTGGAAAGCCGGAATAAGTTTTTTTTTTTCGTTTTATTTTATAACCATTTTCTTATTTGTGTTTCAGGACAAAAATTCGCGATGATGGAGATGAAATTAGCTATTTCAGAAATCATAAGAAAATTCCAACTCCAAGAAGTGACTAATCGCGATGACATAGAGTTTACGGCAGATTTAGTTTTAAGAAATTCAGGACCTGTAAAAGTTTCTTTCGTGAGAAGATGAATACTATAAAAATATGATATAAACAACAAAATATATCTTATAATATATATACTTTCTTAGAAATAATAATAATAAACTGTTTTATTCAGTCTTAGGCCATGATATGAACATACAACTTAATTTACTCAATCTAAACTAACTCGCACAATAGGGACTCGACCCAACTAGGACTAGACAGGGAAGAGTGGAGATAAGGGTGGTGGTAGGCCTTCGCCCTGCAGTGGGACAAAATAGGCTAAAATTAATATTAGGTCATTACATATGAAATTGGCGTTTTGTAAGGGAGGAACATAGTCTTTTTTTTTTATAATAATATATTTATTTAATAAAAGTATGTACCATTGCTATCTATGCACTTTTGCCATCTCATAGGTAGTTCATTGATCCCTTTACTAAAAAAACCATTAGGACGAGAATCAATGAAATCTTTGAAGGCGCTTTGGACTGCCCCATCGGAGTTGAATTTTTTCCCTTGCAAGAAGTTATCCAAATTTCGAAAAAAATGGTAATCTGTTGGAGCAGGTCCGGGGAGTACGGTGGATGTCTTAGACATTCCAATTGAAGCTCCTCTAATTTGGCAGCCGTCTGTTGTGCAGTGTGTGGTCTAGCGTTGTCCTGAAGCAGCAGTGGCCTAATGCGATTGACCAACCTCGGTTGTTTAGCAGCTAGCTTTTCCATCATGGTTTGCAGTTGCTGACAATAGATATCTGCTGTAATCGTCTGGCCAGATTTAAGAAAGCTGTAGGGAACGACACCGGCACTAGTCCACCAAACGCTCACAAGTAACTTTTTTTGAGTCAATTTTCGCTTGGGGCAGGATTTGGCTGGTTCGCCAGGATTCAGCCATTGCAATGAGCGTTTCCGATTATCGTACAGGATCCACTTTTCATCACAGGTAATGATCCGATTTAAAATCCCTTCATTATTGTGCCGGTTGAGTAATGTAACGCAGCAGTTTACGCGCGTTTGTCGGTTTGCTGCACTCAATTCATGAGGTACCCACCTTTCAAGCTTTTTCACCTTTCCAATTTGCTTCAAGTGGATTAAAACAGTTTTATCACTAACACCGCAGCCTGCAGCTAACTCGGACGTGGTTTGCGATGGATCTGCTTCCACAATAGCTTTCAATTCTTCATTAGCAACTTTAGTCTCCGGCCGTCCACGGGGCTTGTTCTGCAGGTCGAAATTTCCAGAACGAAAACGTTGGAACCAAAAACGCACTGTGTTTTCTTTTGCGACCCCGCCGCCATATACATCATTAATCCTTCGAGCCGTTTCTGCAGCACTGGTACCACGGTGGAACTCGTACTCGTAAATAACGCGATATTTCAAGTTTTCCATTTTGTAAACTGCGTGACGCAAAGAAAAAACAAAACGAGGACAAAACAAATGAATTACGGTTTTCGAAATACAAATGTATGAATAAATAGCTGTATAAATTTGAAATTGGAATCCCTAACCAAAGAAGAGATATTTGAGATCAAAGTGGCCAGTACGACAAAACGCCAATTTCATATGTAAGGACCTAATATAAACTAACCAACCAAAAAAAATCTAATAAATAATTCAAAAATCTAAAACCAAGTTTCATCGCAATCTTTGGTCCAGTAGGATCCAAGATTCCAGCTATAAATAATAAACTGTTTTATTCAGTCTTAGGCCATGATATGAACATACAACTTAATTTACTCAATCTAAACTAACTCGCACAATAGGGACTCGACCCAACTAGGACTAGACAGGGAAGAGTGAAGAGAAGGGTGGTGGTAGGCCTTCGCCCTGCAGTGGGACAAAATAGGCTAAAATAAATATAAACTAACCAACCAAAACGCTAGACAAATTGTAATAAAAGTTGTATATGTAGTTTATTTAGGGAATACGCGTGTGAAAACGGTTACAGTCACAGTTAATTCTAAAAATATAGGTAGAATTTGAATATTGAACATTTAAAACCGTATTAACCAATGCCAAAACCAAATGAAAGCACGGTAAGCGTTCTTGTGAACATTTTACATAGGTATATTATTTACGTAGTAAACAACTGCTGGACTAATATAATAACATTTGGCTCTGGCTCATTGTATATTTATAAACGACAAGTGAAAAATGTCTCAGTGTAACGCGCTGGGAAGGAGAGTACGAACCGTAGGCGCTCGACAACAGTTTGCGCGACCGCCGTCGCAGGCGCAACTATCTGTGCCGCAATTGAAAGTGATGAGAACTATTTCTAATTCAAGTGAATATCAAGATTTCGTTATGGAATGTGACGGTGGATTTGAGGTAATGATCGAGTATGCAAAATAACCATAAAACTGGGGTTTTGTAGACTAACACTAAATCCGTCTCAACAACGAGGAGCATTGTCAGATTTTTCTCCAAAACGGTTCAGCAATTTTGTAATTGGTAATTTTTTTAAGAAATTACTAACACTTCAAAACCTTTAGCGAAACTTTGCCAAATTTACGAAAAGTTTTGAACCTAAAATAATCTAAGTAATCTTGTTGAGGAATTGTTAAACCGTTTTAGTAATATAATACGTGTCCAGTAACTACATAATAGATTAACGAGTACAAGTACAACTAGATAGAAATTTATTGAAAATAATTTTATTCGCAATTTTCGTAGTCTTTCATTTCAGTTGTTTTCTATGTCACACCTTCAGATTTTTGTCCCAATCAGGGTTCAATCTACTATGTATTTATTATTTACATTTAGAAAAATATAGGTACGACAATTAAAATACATTTGTAATGTAATGTAGTTATTAAATCATATAGATTGAAAGAGCAATTTTATGCCTGTGATTTAATTATAAATAGATAATAGCCAAGTTAGTAATAATTAAGTTTTTCAATTATATCTGCATGAAGGTTATGCATAGAAACCGCTACGCCTGAGTTTATTCCAGTAGTGTGGGTATACTTGAGATATTCCCACAGGATCACGATTTACGCGGGTGAGACCGCGGGATGTAGCGAGTATTATATAAAATACCAAACTACTATCGTTCCTACGCTGAGATTACCTAAATAATATCAAGTAAGAATGATCTAATCGCAAATATATCCATCATTACCAAAACCACAGAATACATAAATAGCCAAACTAAGATTTACAGGAAAAATACGTGAAAAATTAATGTACTGTTTCCGATAAAAATATGGAATGCCATTTAGTATAGCAATATAGCAAACTAGCGCCCCGCGGTTTCCCCGCGTAAGTCCCGATTCCGCGGAATTAACGGGAGCAAAAGTAGCATAAGCCCTTCTCGCAGGTCATATCTATACCCAAATTCATCAAAATCGGTTCAGCGGTTTAGGCGTGAAAGCGTAACAGCCAGACAGCGTTACTTTTGCATTTTTAATATTAGTATGATTGGTACAATATTTTGAGAAACATGGTACCTACTCCTTTCGAGAAAAACTCTACAATCTTTTTGAATTTCAGTTCGCGACCATTTGATAGTGGTCGCAAATCAAATCAAATCAAAAATCATTTATTCATTTAGAACGTATGTTATACACACATACGTGCGTTTTGAAACGTCGAGATTTTATTTTACTATCGCATCGCGTAGGTGTGTATTGACTAAGTACATATTATATTGCCTACCGTGTGACGCGACAGTCGTGACACGCACCTTACCTTTGTACTATTATACCTACTAGGTACAAAGTAGAAAATACATCATTAAAAATCCTGAATCCGTGACAGTTTCGAATCCCGTCACGGGGTTTTTACCCAACTCATCACTCCCGAGAAGGAGTGATGATGATGATTGTTGATAGGTACATTTTTCCTTGAGTTTTTTTTAGTAAAATGGCTTGAGCAATATTAAATACAAAGTAATCAAATAATAACAAACAAGACATAAATACGAAGCTAACAGTAAATATAAGACACCAAGATGTTCTTGCAAAGTGGAAATTTAGGAAAGATACCATACAAATCTCATTCAATCTACTTTTAATAGTTTTACAGCCGAATACAGAAACGCCACTTAAATGTAGGGCATACTTAAATAATTGAGCAGCCTCTAAAATTAACAATAGTTTGGGAATTTTTGAATTTGAGAGGTGCTAGTATAAGTAGAACTCAAATTTTAAGTTGCGTTTCTGTATCCGGCCGTTTGTTCTATCAATTTTTCTGAAAAAAATGTTACGCTTAAGGTTTAAATACACAACGGACACTTAGAGGTACACAACGATCCAACGTCGCGCGTCGTGTGTAGGGTAGACTGGGTACGATTGTGCCTCAGGACGAAAGTGACAGTCGCTATATTATCGAAACTATAAGAGATAGCGTGGGGGGTGCAAGGGAATAGAGGAGCGGTAAGAGCATTTGATTACGTGTCACAGTATTGCGTCAGCCATTGTGCGACTTTGACGAGTCAGTCTATGCTATCTACGTAAATAGTTTTGTATTTTCTTGACGATTGTTTTTTTACGAAAGAGTATTTTGGGGATAGTTGTGCCATTGTTGCTGGGTACGGTTGTGACCAAAGGTAAGCTTATTATTTTTTCTTTTTAGTGACCAGAAAGCTCACGAGCAAAATCAATTAAGGCAAGGCTAAGGCTATACTCGCAATTATCAGTCGTGGCGAAGGCATGTTGTCGTCTCATCCCGAATTCCGTCGACATAACAATAAAATAGGTGAATCACAAAGAAATTCGCGACGTTACGACGACGCGCCTCCGCCACAACTTATCAGTGCTCAAATAGCCTAATAATAAGCCAGCATTAGGACACATACATACATTTAAAAAGCAGCACTTCATGGCCCAGTGCTGCCACCAAAATAATCAAATGTCCTTATCGAGGTACATCCGAAAATGCAATGAAGCTGACACGAATATTAGGGAAATGAGATTAAAGGCAGAGTATCTTACATTAAAACCACTTTGTAATCATTTTGGTGTATTTTTGTACCTGTCACAATCATCCCCAGGCACTGTCACAAATGTCCTTGGGGTCAGGGCGGTTGTGACATTTTCTTTTTTTTTTTTCAACTGGCTCCTGTGAGTTTACCGTTGAACTTAGGAACACAAATTTAGTATTCAGATGTAGCCAGATGTTTATATTTATATATGAACGTTACTTCTTTTAGCTAAGTATCATATTTTCAGAATTATGGTCGGTCAAATGAAAATTGGCACATCTGTACCCAGTCTACCCTACACCGCGCCAGCGCCGCAATCTACTTGCAGATGTATCAGCTGTGTCGCTCGACATCTCACATAATCTTACCTTGTTTTACCAAATCACCAAACTACACGTTCATTGCAACGGAATGTGAGTAGGTCGACATCAAGACGACACAAAAGTATTGCTACCGTGTGGACGCTATATCGACACTATGGTGCAATTTGTGTCAGTGTCGTCGTGTATTTTAAGCTTTATGGTTCTATTTCTATAGGACCCCCTCAGTGATATCAATTAAAAATAAAATGGACATCGAGTTTGATCGATTACGCCTCGCCTCCAAAGTAAACATATATTTTCTAGAGGCCATAATAGGTATTCCATTGCGTAGGTGCTACGCCAACAGACAGAATATACATTACGATCGTGTTTACGTCGACTTATGATTTTCCCGTAAAGACGTCACATGTAAACACTGAAAGTAAGTGATGATAAGAGGCAGAGGCGTGTGGGAGTTGGCAGTTAGCGTCTGCGCGTTACGTTTGCACGGTACCTCGCCGGCGCTCCAGTGGCAGCCGATCGTCAGTCAGGGTGCTACGAAGGAGTCCAGTGCCCGTCATGAATACCCGGCAGCTTCGCCGGCTGGCCAACCCGGCATTTAAACCCTCTACGTGCCTCTGTTACCGACAATACAGCCAAGTTAGACCTGTGTATGTTATAGAAGGCCAGCGAGATGTGAGTGTCTTTACCATGATAAATATTAGGATCACATTTTACCGCTAAGTAAAAACCTAAGTCTTTAAAAATTCAAACCCTTTGTTATTATAATATAACTGAAAACTTTTCGTATTTACAGAAATGGCGCAACTCGGCTCCGCATTTCTACTCGATCCAATCCATCGATATGAGGTATGCATCATTCTTATAAATCAATGCACATGTGACTTATTATTACTAACAAATTGTCGTCAATAGACACTCGTATTGATTTACATTAAACTCTGGCCGGCGCCTCTCGGATGCTGCTTCAATTCATATAACAAGTCATTGTATTTACCAGAACAATCTTAGAATAAGAGATCTAAATTAAAAGCTATCTAGAAAATGTAACAATACCTTACGTATTTAAGTACTCGTAGTGCGAAGGTTACGCAATCAGACAAACATTAGACATTATTAAGTACTACAATAAATAATGCCATAAATTGATATAGCAAGGACCAATATGGTAATAAGTAATTGATCACTGTAATACAAAAACTTCAGGCAAATTCCTACCAAATACATTTTACATTGTAATCTACATAATGAAGTAGCGATAAGATAAGATGTTTATGTTTGTAATACAACATTTGTAAATTTTCACATGGTGCAGACATTACTCGTTCGTCCATAACATCGACCCAACATCGTGAGTACCGGTACTGCCAGAGACATAGCTCCATCGCAGCTTTTACTGCGATTTATGCATGTTTTTTTTAATTATTTGCATTTATTAGGACAGTCTACCTACTCTTTTCTCCATATAAACTTTACAAACGTAGTCGACTGTTTCTTCCCTGGATAAAGATATTAGAAAAAATATGTGTCCTATATCAGCCATGACTCATGACCAATTTGACCATGCCCCTACGTTTTGATTTTTTCGTTTTCTAATTTTTCTGACTTTTTTTTCTATTTTAATTAGAAAATTAAATTAGAAATTTGCTCTAATGTCTTTATACAGGGGGAAACAATCGACTACGTTTGTATGGAGAAAGAGTTAGGTAGACTGTCGTTTTAATATTTATTTATATACGTCGCTTTATAATTAAATACCTTCGATAAACACGAAATCGTTAAAGCTGTAGCTTATAGCTTTTCAGTGTGCAGTTTGATTTTGGTTTGGAATTTAAGAACGTGTGTTAACTTGGTATTTTGATTTTCTATAAGTAGATTAGTCTTTATGTTTGGTTTTTGTAAAAACCATAATTTAACGAATTATTCTCTTAAGACTATAATAGGCTTATTAATTAAAGTGGAATAAGGTCGGAGTAGTGAGAACATGCTTTGTCTTTTTCCGTGAAAGAACTTTCAAAGATGACAGACAGAAACAAAAAGTGGAAAATTATTCCAACCTGACTCCACGTTTATTAATAGTCAAAGTATTAAAATGGTTTTTTCATTACTTTTCGCTAATTATACAACCACGTGATTGTAAACAGCTGCATGTTACGTAGGAGTGTTTGTACGGACACACCCGCCTGTACGTCAACATCATCCTACGTACTTTTATTATTAAACACAATTCGTGACATAGTCATTGACACATCTCATAATGGTAGCACCAAATATTTACCGGTTCTATTATTTCTCATCTTGCAATAATCAGAGTTTGATGAGTTGGTCACGCATGACAAAATCTATTATGGAGAGATACGTAGACTAGACACAAACTTAATTTATTTCGGACACTGGTTACTCCCTTTCACCGCCTTTCTTATCTAAACAGGGTACGCACTGGTACACACAAAAATGCAGATGATGTCCTATTTGATATGTTCAAGAATGAAGACACAGGTCTGCTACCGGTTGGGAAATTTCTGGCCGTAAGTTCTATTTTCACTTTGTTTTTAGGCAGCAAATATGCTAATCTTAGTTCGTTCCAATTTAATAATTTGATCTGGCACTAGTATTCATGTCACCATAATCAGATCGTCCAGTCTAGACGTCTTAAACGTTTTTAAATAACAGCATTGCTTTGGTTACAGGCCTTGAGAACTACAGGCATTCGTAAAAACGATTCAAGAGTTAAAGAAGTGATGCACAATTTGTACAAAGCTCACAAGGAATCCAATTTTGAAGGTGGATCACCTGAAACTCTGAAACTGGACAGGAAGACATTTAAAGAAGTAATAGCACCAAATATTGTACTGATTACTAGAGCCTTCCGTAGCCAATTTGTAATCCCAGATTTTCAAGATTTCACTAAAGATATAGAGGAAATGTATTGGGCGTGCAAAAGTATATCTGATGGTAAAGTTGCCAGTTATATTCCTCAGCTGGCAAGAGCAAGCCCTGATAATTGGGGAATAAGTGTGTGTACAATAGACGGTCAAAGATTTTCTATCGGTTAGTAAATTGATTTTGTCTGTAGGTTTAATTGTCACTATGTCGGTCGGTTTGCGAATAATTTTAAAAGATTTTTGCTTTTGCAGGTGACGTGGCAGTTCCATTCACTCTACAGTCATGCAGCAAACCACTAACCTATGCGATGGCCCTTGAAACGTTGGGGCCTGACGTGGTACATAAATATGTTGGCACTGAGCCTAGCGGCCGAAATTTCAATGAACTCGTCTTGGATCATAATAGTGAGTATTACTTTGTATATTTCTTAGTTTAGCTAATAGGATGGCGTCGTTATTTTTTGTTTTGAGACGCATTAATCTATTCTAAGTCAATTTATTCCAATTACCACTTGACAGATTAGGCTCGTCATGTATAAGACAAAAATACATTAATTGTCCAATTGCTAATTGTTCATTTTTTTGCAGTGAAGCCTCACAATCCCATGATTAACGCCGGCGCCATTCTTGTTTGCTCTTTACTCAAAAGTTTGGATAAACCCGAAATGACACTTGCTGAGAAATTCGACTACGTCATGTCTTTCTTCAGTCGACTAGCTGGCAATGAAGTATTCGGTTTCAACAATGCAGTATTTTTATCAGAACGCGAGGCCGCCGATCGTAACTATGCACTTGGCTTTTATATGCGAGAATATAAATGCTACCCTGAGAAAACTAATTTGCGCGAATGCATGGACTTTTATTTCCAGGTACGCACTTCCAACATTTTAAAATAAATTCTAGCCGTCGCTATGGGTTATAATTCCTTGTTTATCTTACAGTGTTGTTCGATGGAAGCAAACTGTGAGATCATGTCAATAATGGCAGCCACTCTTGCAAATGGAGGAATCTGTCCAATCACCGACGAAAAAGTTCTTCGACCGGATTCTGTGCGTAATGTGTTATCTCTGATGCACAGCTGTGGCATGTACGATTATTCAGGACAATTCGCTTTCAAAGTCGGACTCCCCGCTAAGTCAGGTGTATCAGGAGCAATGCTTATAGTTGTACCAAATGTGATGGGAATTTGCACATGGTCACCACCACTAGATCCACTTGGAAATAGCTGCAGAGGACTTCAATTCTGTGAGGTAAGTATTAAGAAACATTAACAAAAAATAACGAGCTCAATTTTTTTTCCAAATTCGATTTTTATATAAATCTTCTTCATTTCGCAGGAATTAATAAACCGGTTCAACTTCCACAAATATGACAATATACGCTATGCCAGTCACAAGAAAGATCCACGTCGTTACAAGTTCGAATCCACTGGACTCAACATCGTCAATCTCCTGTTCTCTGCTGCAAGCGGTGATCTTAGCGCTCTCAGAAGGTAATTTATTTTCTATGCTGCTGCATGATTTCTTTACGTTTAATTGCATGAGTTTCAAGTGTATCTTGTTCCATCAGCGCTCAATCTTCCAGTAATACGGAAACAAATGCAAATCTTCCAGTTCCGGTGAATTCTTAAAATTGATTCTACACGACGGGTTTGGTAGATAAAATTATAATAAAGCTTAAAAAATTCACAGCCCTGTTCCAATACTGTCGTAGTTTCAGTAGGTATTTGAGAGCAAGCTAACATCGTCACGATTGATGCTTCGTTTAGCTAAATGCTTGGTTATTAATCATTAGTTCTACAGAGAATGATTGGCGAAACTCGTAGATTTATAGACTCGTTTTAACGATGTTGTCAATAAGTAGGTACATCATTAATTAGTTTATTTTACACTAAAAGAAAGTCAATTGTGACATACTTAATATTATTTTTTCAGGCACCATCTCTCTGGAATGGACATGACACTATCGGACTATGATGGCCGCACAGCGTTACACTTAGCTGCCGCCGAAGGACACCTCGCATGCATAGATTTTCTGTTAGCACAGTGCTCCGTCCCTCACGACCCGCGCGATCGATGGGGTAGCCGGCCACTCAACGAAGCTGAGACCTTCGGACACTCCTCGGTCGTTCAATATCTCAAAGAATATGAGCAAGCTCATCCACAAACTGATACAATTGAGCCCACGACAAACGTAGACGATATCCTCGAGGCAAAACCTGACGCCAATGATGCAGTCAAAGATCCAAGTATTCAAGAAATTGTCACCAGAAACGGTGACAAAGACAAAGCATAAAAACAGATAAGAATCTCATTGGAATTTTAAACCAAAGATCTCAGGATTTCTTTCCAAGGTGCATCATTGATTGAATTATGCACCAAAGAAGTCTCGTCAGTAGATACTTGTTGTATCGCACTATACCATTATGGTACTAACAGCCTCTGTTATAATAATAAGTAGGTACTAAATAGGTGCAACATTTTATACCTCTGGGGTACCTACTCTCAGGTTTGTTTGTTCACCTTACAAGATTAGTTGCAAAATATACACAATACACATAATATATATAATGTGATCAATGAATAGTCACCCATTTAATACTTATTGAACTTATCCTTACATAATTCAAACAGTTTACATAAGATACACTATAATCTTTTGAATGTCAGATATTTGGCTTGACCTTGCCTTGGTGCAAGAGTTTAATAGTTATAGTTATAGCAAACAATAGATACAGAATAATGATTATGAATATCAGGATGAATTCGTTGTTTTACAGTAGGTGTTATTTATTTTGAGTATTTGCATGAAATGTAGGTTTGAGCTTGGTGTATTGAATATTTTATACTCATATTTAGCTTGTAGTAGTTCAATTATTATGAAAGAATAAAGTTCTTTGGATAAATCTACAAATTATAATTACATTTTTGGTATATTTTCATGTTTTTACAACATTCCAATTTATGTATTCATATTTATATACTGATGCACCTTTATGTATCAGTTTAATCCTGTTTTTTTAAATATAGGTATATTGTTACTGTTACTCTAAACTACTCAATTTAAACAACTGTTTGTATTGTTCTGTGTTTATATCTAAACTTAAGTAAGAAATGATAAAGTACTGATAAGAATATTATGTACATCCTTCAGAAAAAGACAATAAGTAAATAAATCTCTCAGAGATATTTGATGTAGTTTAGGAACAAATTGTAGTTATCAAAATGGATGTTGTTCAAGTACATAAAGTCAATTAAATGTTACCATGATTTTTGCATTTTTATTAGGTGGCAAACTTTCTATAGTTAACTATGTAGTTATTATAATCTACATAGTAACCTACCTCAGCATATTTGTAGTAGAAATTAATTGTGTAGGTATATCTTACCAGTACCTAATGGAGAATTATGTTCTCTAAGCCACTGACAATGCTGTGTTAAGGAATAAGATCATCTGTTTCAGAGCTGCTTGCTATCAATTTGAAACTGAAAACTACTTTAAAACATGAATAACAATAAATAAATTCAAATAATTAACCAACCATCACCATACTACAAGGTACTATTAATAGTTGTATTAATAGAAAATATTTTTCAAATCAACTAAATTTTATTTACTTAATACTGCATTACATACTAAACAACACTACTTACTACTTACTGTTGGCCGAACAGGGGAGGAGACTATCCCCAGGAGTTTACAATCAGCTTCAAGCAATGTTAGGTCCGTGCTGGAGCCTAAGAATCGGGATGAGAGCTCCAAGTCCTTGATCTGAAGTCTCACTCTTGTTCCTCGGACATAGTCAGCTCCATTATTTGTTGGTCGGGTGCAAACACAGTGGAATTTCCAACCAAAATCAATATACAGGTCATCTTCTACTACGTGGAATATTTTACCAATTACTATCTTGTTTTCTGGATCTCCTAACTGTGAACAATAAAACACGTTTTATTTTGATAACTAGAATAGGTCTATAGATATAGCAAGCGGCATGAGATGTGATCCGACTGTTCTTTGCTTTAACTGTGGCACCCAAGGTACGTTCTATTCAAGTACTTACATCCATGAGCTTCGAATGTCGCAGTAAAGAGGCAAAAGTGTGGTTCTCTACTTCATTTGTAGTGTCGGTGATTTGAGACTGTTTTTCAAATGCCTTGGCAAATCCACCAACTTTAGCGGTCTCTATGGTCACCTGGTTACTTGATTCCGTATTCGTAGGCTCCGTGGTAGATGAATAAGCACGATTTACCATCATTTGCCGAGCGTAATTTACGCCAGGTGCTCCAAGAGTTGTTCTCATTTTTCCAAGTATTTTGTGGCAGATCATGATCGCAAATCGATTGGTGTAGGCGGTTCTATGTCTCAGATGGAATAATTGTTTAATATTCAATACATTGAAAGTAAATTTCAAAGAGTTTTTCGGTGGTTTTTAGATCTAAATCCAAAGAAAAACAAAACTTAACCTATTTTTTTGACTGACGGAATTGACGGTCACGGGTCAATCGACATTCGACTGACTGACAGAGAAGAGAATTTCATTTTTAGGGTAAGAACATTTTTTTCTGGCCCACTTGAAGAAGTTTTGCTTTTGGCCATTTTTGAGCAATCGAACCAGACGAACCTGTCACTGCCAAAAGCTTCTTTCAATAGTTTTTGTCACTGTCAACAAAAAAACTTTCAGAAATGTCAAAAGATCACCCACCACGCACGACACAGATTTTTGGATAATGCTTGGAAATTTTGTTGAAAACTTGTAAAGTAAATGCAAAAATGACCGAGGATCAAGATGCAAAAGAATCACAATCTGATTCGGGCACTAAAATATTTGTTAACAAATCCAAGGATAAGAAATTAAAAGCACAACGGCCTCTGACAAAAGTATGCTTACCTTTTTTTTCACTTTACAGCTGTTTACATCCTAGAAGCGCAGTTATTTTAAGTGTTTATGCATTGTTACAGATAATACTTCGACGCTTGCCGCCTACCATGACGGAAGAGTCATTTTTAGAACAAGTTTCACCAATACCTGAACATGACCACTTCTACTTTGCCAAACCTGATCCGTCTCTTGGCAACAATCTATATTCTAGGGCTTACATAAACTTCGTAAATGTGGAAGATATATTTTTGTTTAGGGATAAGTTTGATGGCTACATATTTCTTGATGAACGAGGTAAGATTGTTTGTTGAAAGTGATACTACTTGTCATAGAAGGTGCATACTTACTGCCATAGCATACAAAATCAGGCCTCCTAACAATATGGTATCAAATTCATAGTGTTCTTTTGGACAATATATCATAATATACTTCCTAATGGACTTCCAAGTAAATTCATATTGGATTATTTAATATTTGTGTGTTCAATCTCATTACCTGACACATAATTTTTGAAAGTAAAACAATGTTTATCTAAGACATACCTAATAAAGATCATTAAACCTGGGTCCCAAATCTGCTTTCACAATTGTGTCACAATAGTCAATAGAATAGTTATTGTCATATTATGTGTCTGTGGGTAAAGTGTTGATTGAATAGTAATTGTCATATTTTATGTGTATTTGATCATATTTGTCCACTAAATGTGTACTAAATACTTGGTTTATCTATTCAGACAATTTTGAGAGCAGACTTGGGACACAGTTATGACAATATTGTCAAAATATTGTTCTGAATTTTCAGGTTATTATTCTATCCTTACATTTTTAAATGAACATTAGTCCTATTGGGAAATATCTGTTAGTCTGGTGTATTTTCTGTCATTATACCCATACATTGCAAGAATTATTTAGGACAGCACTGATACTCTGAGTAACTGCTAAGTCTGATTACTGAGGACCGCCTATCTCGTTTTGATAATATGCAAGAAAATATACATTGTTATTGTGACCTAATTGGAATCTATACATATAAATTTTATTTTTATTCTTTCATGCTACAATTTTACTGTCAAAAGTCCTGATTCTGGGGAAATATCAAACTTAAGAAATGTAATGTAACCTGTGTGTAATTCTAGTCTCCACAATTTTCATTACAATCTGTTCAGTATTTTTCATGTGAAGAACCTAGACCTCACATAAACACAAACTTTCATATTTAAAATGTTAAATTGTATTGGTATTTAAATTATTTTACTTTATCAAGCTTCTAAAACAACCAATCTTTAACTTTCAGGTGTTGAATATGTTGGTATTGTGGAGTACGCACCTTTCCAAAGAATTCCCAAGAAGAAAAAGAAGAAAGATCCAAAATGTGGCACTATTGAGAGTGATCCCATATTCCAGGAATTTATTGAAAACCTGGACAAGGATCCGGAACCAGAAAATCAACCAAAGCTGGAGTATTCGTATCCTATCAATGATGGTAAGTACCTACTTATTATAAAAAAAATATTAAAATCACAGTTCATCTTGCATACCTCGTGTGCAAATAACATACACTTGCCATAGATCTCACATATAATAGAATGGCTAAAATAATATGGGGATTTCCAAGAACAATTCTGAGAAAAATAAAAGTCCCAGTGCAGTGGTTTATTACACTGTACATTGTTCTTTGAGTAGGAAAATAATCTCTTAGCTATGTAAATATACTTACCTAATTATTATACAAATACTGCTTTTTATCATCCTCTTCCTCCTCATCTGAGAGCTGTTCCCAGTGGTTTCCCTCGGGAGCCCAGGAACCACTAAAACCCTAAATTATTTGAGGTTGGCACAGTTGGTGAGTCATCAAGTCATTGTTGACCATGCCTACTGCAAATAGATTTTGCAATATTTTTACAGCCAGCCGCCTGCCTGACACCAACCCTCATTGGCAGCCAGTAGTTTACGTGCCACCACGCTCGGTCTTGGTTCGCTTATCTCCCCCCTTAGAGCCCTGGTCGCCTTTTAGGGGAAGAGATTGAGTAGACCTTTTTGTTTTATTTTCTACAAGGGAAATTTTGATTAAGACCATCAGGCCGAGAGTGGCCCGGTTAGTGGGGGTCCTCTCTGCCTCTGGGATGATACGTGGTAGTACCAGAGGTAAACCCACAAAAACCCCCCTGGTGTCCTTCACATTGCTGTGCCAGATTAACCAAACACTAGCGTTTGGAGATACAATCTGTCTATAACTGATCCCGGGATGTGCCCTTGGGGGTGGCCAACCAGTACAACCGACCCTGCCTAAAACACATTGAGGTCATCAAGTGGGGATGCTATAACATATATTGTTAGTTCAGTTTGTTCTAATGGTTGTGCCAGTGCAACATAGGCAGCTGTTGGCAGTACATCAGCATGAAAGATGGGGTAGACCCAATTTGCAATTGGTAGGCAATAACATGCTTCATTATTTTTTCTTATTTTTATTGCTCAAGGCATTGTACTAAGAACACGAAAGAATCCATGTCGCCAGATGAATGTGTTTGTGTTTGAATTCTGTCACGGAAGCATTTTTATTTTAATAATGCATGTTTCCTTGTAAAATGTTTATATACTTACTTTATTATTTCAGTGAATGACAAAAAGGTGCAGTCAACACCCTTGCTAGATTATCTCGCAGCTCGTAAACAAGATAAGCGCGGGAGAGACGAGCGCCGCCGACGCGAAAATGATAAAAGGAAGATGAGAATTGAACGAAAAACTAAGGAAGGACCTATTAAGGTAAGTACTATTCTTATATTAGTTAGGTAGGTACCTACCCAGACCCACATACGGCTATATTTGGCTCTTTAAACCAGTTAATTGAGTTTCACAAGTATCTGTACTGGGCCCTGTCTTGTATAACATGTATACCTACCTGTTTCTCCAGGTATTATCATGAATCTTGGTAGATTAAACATAAAAGTTGCTCTATAATTATATTTTCGTCTTCAGACTAGTATGAGGCCAGATGAATTTATTAGTACCGATTCTGACTGGGACACGCATTTCCCTGCGCTTTCCTTGAAAACACATAACACGTTTACTTTAAAATCGGGTAAACTTTGTGACAAGAAGGATGTACAGGAAGCCAGCCAGAAAAGTGGTGGTGATACAGTTTTTAAGGTTTTAACGAAGATTTCCAAATATTTATTTGTCATAGTTTGATTTCATCATATTACTTAATTTGACTCTGAGTCACTAAAAATGTATATAGATAGGTTCTGATAGATAAGTAATGCTTTTTACTTAAGTAGTAAGTATACATTACATCACCTAGGTTAAAATTTCTTATTCATTTTAGTTATGTTGGTTTAGTTCTTGTTAATTAATAGATCTCACATAAAATTTGAAGGTGTAGGACTCTAATACTTAATTTTTAAAATTATTAAAAATATTATTAGAATTTGATGATTGCTTTGCAGCACGAATTTTATACATCTCTGGTGCTGCGTAAATGTCGCACAGTCCCGCTCATCTGTTTGTTTTGTTTTTAGGGGGGGAAAAAATGATTATCCACAAAAATATTTCTAAAAACCGAGCACGCTCATTTCGATTAAGTCAATATTAAGATAGAGAACTTTTTTTTTTTTTTTTTGTATCTCCCTTTTTCTGGCGATCTGTCTATTGACATTATGCCGGAGTTTTGTCCTCGCTGTGTCTATATGGCGTGCATGGCACTCGTCCTGTGACAAGTCCATATGTGGTCAACTCTATATGAGGTCCTGGGGTGCTCGTCTTTTAAGTCTAATAAAAGTTTTGTTCGGCTGTTCGGCCATCACATCCTTAGCAAGTTGGTTTGGGTGGAGGTTGATTCGATAGCTGTATGCTTTTATGGAGTTCGAAACTTCTTCTTTCACAGTTGTGATGTCAAGATCGCGATGCAGCTGTTTGTTGGTGACATACCATGGAGCTTGCGTTATTTGTCGTAAAGTTTTTGACTGGAAACGTTGCAAGATCTCCAGGTTTGAGTTTGAAGCAGTACCCCACAGTTGGACGCCATAAGTCCATATAGGTTTGAGTATTGATTTGTAAACCAAAAGTTTATTTTCTAGGCTCAGTTTGGATTTTCGGCCTAGCAGCCAGTCCAAGTTGTGAAGTTTTATGTTAAGTGACTTCTTTTTAGTGAGTATATGATCAGTCCATGTGAGTCGCCTGTCTAAGTGAATGCCCAGGTATCTGACTTTTGGAGACTGCGGAATCGTCACTTGATTTATTTTGACCTCAGGACATGTATCGCGTCTCAAGGCGAACGTCACATGCACTGATTTTGACTCATTTGCCTTTATGCGCCAGTCCATGAGCCACATTGAGATCTCATCAAGATTTCTCTGGAGTTTTCTTGATGCTTCCACTGGATTTTTATCTACCGCTAATACAGCCGTGTCGTCAGCAAATGTTCCTGTTAAGCAGCTTTCCGAGCATGGTAAATCAGAAGTGTAGATGAGGTACAGGATTGGACCCATCACGCTTCCCTGAGGGACACCTGCTTTAATTTTGTTTAATTGCGTTATGCTGTCACCATGCCTTACATAAAAATGTCTGTCGTTTAGGTACGACTTTATAAACATGTAGAAGTTTATGGGTAGATTTCTTCTGATTTTGTATAGTAGAGCTTCGTGCCACACTCGGTCGAATGCCTGAGAGATATCCAAAAATGCTGCAGAGCAGTACTGTTGTTGTTCGAATGCGAGGTTTATTTTATTCACCAGTCTATGAACTTGCTCTATTATGCCATGAGCTTGTCTAAATCCAAACTGATGGTCTGGTATTATCTTGGCATTAACAATTTCTGGAGTTAGTCGATTTATGAACAGAATCTCAAGTATCTTGGAAGCTATTGGGAGAAGGCTTATTGGGCGGTAAGATTTGACGTCATTGGGATCTTTGCCGGGTTTGGGGATCAATATTATTTCGGCCACTTTCCATTGAGGTGGGACGAAGGTTCTGCGTAGAGCTGCATTGTATACTTGTAACAGGAACTTTACACCATTGCCTGGCAGTTCTCTTAGTATTTTGGCAGTGATGAGATCGTATCCTGGGGCCTTATGTATGCTCAGTTTTCTTATAGCTAACAGTACTTCTTGTTTGGTAAACTTTCTCAAAGGCAAGTCTAGTTGGTGTGTTTGCTGTAGTTTTTCAACAACTTCCTTAATTTTTGAAGACCCAAGGTCATCATTTGGAATGAATACATTGGCGAGATGCATTGCGAAGACTTCAGCTTTGTCGGCGTCGGTTTTAGCCCAAGCATTATCCGATGCCTTGATAGGAGGTTGATGAGCTATTGGTCTGCTCAGTGTCTTGGTTGCTCTCCAGAGTGAATAGGATGTTGCTTGAGTTGCATCGAGGTTTTCGAGGTACTTTTCAATTCCGCGATTTCTATGGGCTTGAAGGGCTACTTTTAGTTGAGCAGTCAATTTATTGAACTTTGTTTTGTCCTCCCTATACTTTGTTCTTTGCCAAATCTTTCTAGCTTTACGTTTTTCTTTTACCAGCTGGATTATTGAGGTTGAGTAAGAATGGGGTTTAATTTTTTTCGATTGCTCCGGTGTCGCTGCCCATGCAGCCTCTTGCACCCTTGTGTTAAAATACTCTATGGCTTCAATTATCTCTGAGTCAGTCTTTAGAGGAATTTTAGTTTCAAGTGAACTCTCAAGTAATTCATAATATACATTTTGAAGGTTTGTAGTCGACCTTGGAATTTAGTATCGCCACAACCGGTGAGTGATCTGATGACAGTTCAAAACTGGACTTGCACTGTATGTCGGATGCTTGCAGGCCTTTGGTAACAAAGAAGTCCACCAGATCCGGCCTTTTCAATTTATCGGCTGGCCAGTAAGTCGGCTCGCCCGTTGATACTACTGCCAGCTTAAGTTCTTGAACGGTTTGTAGCAACTGGCGTCCCTTTGTCGTCGATACTCTAGAGCCCCAGTCAGTGTGTTTTGCGTTATAATCTCCTCCAGCTATGAATCGGTGTCCTAGTGTTGAGAAGAAATCAGCATAATCAGTGCTTTTCATATTATGTTTCGGAGGTATGTAAAGAGCTGATACGGTTAGTGGTCCATACGAGTCACTGATGGTTAAAATTGTTGCTTGGATTTGTTCTGTTTGGTATGGTTCCAACACATTGTGTTTGATTCTCTCTTTTATTAGAATAGCTGAACCCGCGTGTGCGCTTCCATCCGGATGCATACATTGATAGAATCTATATTTGGGTATTTCAAAATGACTTATGTCAGTGAAGTGTGTCTCTGATACCAGTAGGATATCAACGTCGTTTGTTTCGAGGTAAAGTTTTGCTTCTAGGAAGCGGTGTGATAGCCCATTGGCATTCCAAAGTACTATTTTGAATTGATCGAATTTTTAGCGATCACAGACGTAAGATTTGTTAGGAGGTTGGTCATTGCGCACATCTGGTTCATGATTTCTCTGAACATTTGCATAAGCTGTTTCATATCGGTTTGTTCATCTGGGTTGTAATCGCTTTTATTTCTGTAAAACTCTTGGTTGGGGATGGGCTTTTCTCTGTTTTGAAGGACCCCCGCGTAGGTGGCAGGTTTTTGTTCATTAGTTTGTTTTGGCTGTGGCGTTGGGTCCTTTTGGACTGGTTTTGTTTGCTGAGCATTTTGAGTTCGTATTCTTAAGGGTGGGTATTGATGTTTTTGCAGTTCTTTGTAAACACTGCATCCCTTGTAGTTAGCGGGGTGATTTTCTTCACAGAGCACACACCTCACAGCGTCTGATTTCTCTTTTCGGCTGCATTTTGAAGACAAGTGGTCTCCTGCACATTTAATACACTTTGGCTTCCTACGACAGTAAGCCTTTGTGTGACCATATTGCTGGCAGTTGGCACATTGTGGTATTGTACGCGCTGGTCTTGGCGGTTCAAATTTGATACGGCATTGTAGCAGGTATTGCATATCGTATATATTTTTGTTGTTGCTTTTGGGAGTCAATTCAATAATAAACATGTGTAGTGGTTTCTTAGTAACTCTTTGTTTTATGTTCCATACACTAAAGGGGTCATGTCCGGCATCTTTGAGAGCTTGTTTTATCTCCTCTGGGTCTGTGGATGGGTGGAGGTTTTTCAGCACTACTTTGAATGTCCTCTCTTGCTTTGGCTTGTATGTATAAAATTCTGTGTCTTTTGTTTCCAAATGCTTGACTATGTCTCTAAATGTGTCAGAGGTTTTGGTTTGGATTTTAACTCTATTATTATTAAGAAATCTAAGCTCATAATGACCAGATGCAATTTCATTCAAGAGATCTTGTAGAGGCTTTATGTTTTCGACCCTGTCAACGAAGATAGGTGGTGGTTTTGGGACATGTACCCGTTTTTCGGTCTGAGCAGGCTCAACGTTTTCGTCTATGCTTAGTTCAGCAAATGAGTTTGAGGTTGGTATTGGTTGACTCAGCCAGTACTTGGTTTGCTTGTGGGCTTTTTCTGTGCTATTTGGACTGTTTCTGAGGCGTTTTCTATTTTGTGTTGCTTGTAAACCTTGGTCAGGATTTTCGACTGTTTTGGAATTTGACTTTAACTGAGAAGCATTTTCATCTGATTGAGTATTTACCTGTTTCGATGGGTTACTTTGCCGGGAATTATTGGTGAACATACCCTTGTGAAATATTTGTTGTGTTAAATTTTTACCGCTGCCTTCTCCTTTCTTTCCTCTGTAGTTGCTAGGTGATGATTGCGAATTTGTGCCCCCCCCAGATACGGTAGGGCTTCCCGAGACTTGCTCGGGGAGGGATTCTCCGTTGCCGGTACCCTCCTGGAAAGATAGAGAACTAACCAAACGTTTCTAAATATTATTTTTCTATTCGCAACGATTACAGGAGGAAGATGGCGGGGATAATGAAGTTAAGAAAATCAAGTCTAGAGACTGGGAAAAGAATACGGAATCAAAAGATGATTACGAGAAAGAAGGATCTGTTTATGAATCTAAAGTTTACAAGACTAAGGTTAACTACAACGACAAGAAGAAAAAAGAAAATGATAAAAGGGATACCTTTCCAAATGACGACGACGATGATTCTGACAGAGGATCTAAGAAAGATAAACGGGATAAAGCAAAGGACTCTCCTCGAGAAACCAAAAGTAAGAAGTACAGTGATACGAGAAAGGAGAGGCTGAAAAATGATACTATTAAATCTGAAAAGCAAGTGGCTATTAACAAAATCATGTCATCTGATAAAACCAAGTCTCTCAATGATGATATCAAGCCGTTCACTCAACTGCCGCAAGTGAAGACTGACGATTTGAGTAGGATCATCGAAAGCATGGATAAGATGAAGATGAAAATTGAAGACAACAACAATAAAATTAAAGTAACGAGAGAGGCTAAAGAGGACGTTGTTGAGAAAATAGTGACGAAACCTCGCAGAAACAGTATGGATTCCGAACCCTCTGTGAAAGAGGAGAGCACGCTTAAAAGGCAGAAATCTTTGAACGCGGACTATCGAGACAAGTCTACAGATAGAGAAGGGTCGGAAGAAAAAGATAACGTTGATCGTCGTCCTGAGAGGAGAATTAGGAATAAGGTAAAACTTGTTGACTTTGATGAAATGTTCCGGTATTTTATTGTTATTGTGTTGAAATTAAAGACATTTTTCGGTTTTAATCGCGTGGTGTTTATTACTTTTAGCATTGTTTCAACGCTCCGGGTCCCTTCTTCAGGATAGAAGAAAACAATCCAATCCTGAAGAAGGGGCATGGAAAGGTCTCGAAAGGTTGAGCGTTGGAACAATGCTAAAAGTAAGTAAACACCACGCGATTAAAACCGAAAAATGTCTTTAATTTCAATACAACATCGCGAAAACAGAAGAAAAATCTATGTTATTGTGTTTTTAGGGTTCCGTACCTAAAGGTAAAAACGGGACCCTATTACTGAGACTTCGCTGTCTGTCTGTCTGTCTGTCTGTCTGTCCGTCTGTCCGTCCGTCCGTCCGTCCGTCCGTCCGTCCGTCCGTCCGTCCGTCCGTCCGTCCGTCCGTCCGTCCGTCTGTCCGTCTGTCACCAGGCTGTATCTCATGAACCGTAATAGCTAGAAGGTTGAAATTTTCACAGAAGATGTATTTCGGTTGCCGCTACAACAACAAATACTAAAAACAAAATAAAACAATTATTTAAAAGGGGCTCCCATACAACAAACGTGTTTCAAACATAACAAGGAGTCAGGACAGGAAGAGGGACAGGAGGACAAATCGAGTTGGTCATGGAATTCAAAATGGCTGCCCTATCTGTCAAATATACCAGTCTGCCTTCACTTACCAAAGAGTTTCTTTTATGTTTCAGATTTTCTTTGTGCCAAGGTTTTTTTTTTTTGAGTGATTCGGTCGTTTGATGGGAGTAAGAATCGAAGATAAATATTTCATATTTTCCTATAAAATTTAAAAATTGGTTGTTGTAAACCATTTTAGGGTTCCGTATCCAATTGTGATAGTGGTACGGAACCCTTTATGCGCGAGTGTCGCACTTGCCCCGTTTTTTTATACATGAAATGCTTTCGTTACAGGATCGCCCAAGCCTCGTAATCTACCAACCGGGCATGGGCAAGTTCAGTAAACAACGTTTAGCCAAAGAGAAAGAGTCACAGTTGCCGACATCGAAGTCAGTCAATGAAAGTGAAAAGAAAGACACTTGAGATAAATCCCGAGACTTGGACAACAATCGACGGAATCACCTGACGCTGGCATTCTGACGTGTCCTTGTCGACAGTAGAGGGGACAACTGAATGTGCCACAACGATTTATAAAGTACCAACGTCTTTAATAAATGCTCTGTATGTACTTGTACCTTTATAATATGTTTTGTTTATTTTGAACATTATTTTCAGTTGGAAGAGAAATCGGAATACCATTTATTTTCGTATAATTAGCTTGTGCCCATTATAATTCAGTTTGTTATTTTCATTTTAATATAATTCATTTTCCTCAATTGATTTTTGTTTTTATTTATTCGTCGTTTTATTTATTTTGTTAGGATAAAGTGTTGACTGGAAATTTCTCATTTCTGTTTCTATATCTGACTTAAGAACTCCTACGAACTTAAGAACTAAGACTTAAGACATAGATTTTGTTAAAAATATCCATTAAAACTTCCATAGATGTTGTTAAATATAGTAGATATATTTTATTTATTTTCTATCACAGTGTTTTAAACTTACGGTTACAAATATACACACATTCGTGATGTTAATTTTGTGAAGTCTTATTTACTAAACAACGTCTTTGGCAAGAGAAGTTATTCCTTTAAACTTATACCTACCTACTTAAATATAAAAAAACACAAAAAATAATGAAATGCGGGAAGGAAAAATTAGATTTAGAATCTAGTCAGACTTGTCAAGCCTCTGTAAAGAATAACACTATGTACTACTCAAACTAAACATAAATTTTAAACTCAACAGCTGCCAATTAACTAGCCGTACTTCATTGATTGGAGTGAATAATGTTTGTAACGTCCAATACATTTACCCGTATTTGACGTTGTTCTTTACTTCGATACCGCTCATAAGAGTTAATTAAAAGCCTCACTTGACTAATTTTTAACAAAAACAAAAAAAAACATTTTCCGGATCTTTATGGATCTCCGAACCTATCTTCGGATCAACGCCCAGACTCCCATGATACACTTTGCAGTTTAAAAGAATAATTTACACACTCTATTTTTAGAGTAACTGCGACGCTTATTTAAAAGTTCTATCTTTATCAGTATTAAGCTGCATTATTAAGCAGGACAGCACTAGCGGTCTTATCCCCGTCCTTCGGTGTCTGTTGCTTGATCTTCTCGGCCGTGGTCTTTGTTCGTGCGACATTGTGCCGATGCATCACGTACAGTAGGAGTATGAAACCCACTAGAAATCCAGCCAGCCCACCGCCGATTGTGAGCCACGTGCGACGGGACGCTCTTATATTTTGGACCTGGAAAACAAGTTAAAGTTACGTAAATGGCTCAATTTATTATCCCAAAGTCGAAGCGTATCGAGGCTCATGGTATGGTATACCTAATGTGAATGAATAACATACCTGCAAAAATTCATTTTTGCATTGATTATACGTTGTATTATAACGATCCAAACTGTCGTCCAGTGGGCAGTCTTGGAAATCTGTAAAAAGACAACTTATATTAACTTCTTAAAAACGGGTTGCATAAACAATTTGAAGATTTAGGTATTCGGAAACTCACTATTTGTATTCAGCCTTGAATAGTCGGCCAATTGGAAGTAAATCTTTTTAGCTTGGAACCAAGATACGGCTGGTCGTAAGTCGCACAGCCTCATTTTATCTAAGGACTCGGTCAAATCCAATTTCCCCAAATTACACATTCCCGCAAAATGCTCTGGATCTAAGGACGTCAATGGATTGTGAGATATGTTGTAGAAAACTAATTGTGGAAGATTGCCCCAATTCGGCAGTTCTCTAATCTTGCAATCTGACAAATCTAAATGTTCTATCGGTGCTCTGATCGGCTGTGATATCTCAAGACCGCTGAAGCTCTTGTGGAGTAGAGGATTGCCTTTTAGATACAGTTTCCTCAAAGACTGTAATTGGAAGAGTGAACTCGGGAGCTCTAGTATGACATTGTTTGACAGATCCAAAGTTTGCAGGCTCTTGAGGGACGTCAATGCATCTTCTTCTATTAGGTAGATTTGGTTGTCAGCTAAATACAAATATTGTATGCTCGTGTAGCCGGCAAACGTTTCGCTGGTCAATTCTTGCAACTTGTTGTCACTGAAGTCAAGAATCTGTAACATAATTAATAGGTACGTTTAGTTGCTGTTTCAAAACATAACTATAAGCTTATAGGCGCAAGTTCTTCTTTTAATGGCGCTCCTATATTTCAGTGGTTTAAAATGCCTATCTAGGCTTTATCTTATTGTGTATAACGTTATAAATTTTAAAACTATAACGACTCTGGAAAAAGTATTGCATAGTTATTATAGATGGGCCGACTAGTAGATTAGCCGACTAGTCGGCAATGAAGATCATTTTAATTCGGCGATGTTTGGATTAGTCGTCATCACTCGTCATGCTCGCACTTGCGTAGGTACCGATCATCGTGCGCTCACGCCCGCGCCCGTTCGCGCCCTCAGGCAGGACACCTAACTATTTTAATAATTACAACTAAAACGTTAATTATTTTTCGAAAACGATTCACCAATTCTTGGCATTTTTGCAAGAATTCGCTTTTGCAAAATACCAAGAATCGCAATGCTGGACATAGTTGGGACATATTATTTATGCAATAGGTTCCTTGATTGTGACGTTTCGTTTCTATAACTAGCCTCCTTCTAACTCATTTCTAACTGTACTACTAATTTATTAAATTTTGGATCTATTGCATAATTGTGAGTGGAGGACTAGTCGGGACATACCGACTAGCCGGTAAAGCTGCCGACTAGTCGGAACATCACTAATAGTTATCAACATATCAATGCTTATTACCAAATCCTTTCATGTTTTCGTAATCAATGTTTACCATCATACTTTTATAGTTTTCAATAGGCAGAGTTATCTACGATTGCGTTATCTTTAAGAAAGAGGACTATTATTGTGGGTGTATTAGTCTGGGACTAGTGTATTAATCTTGGCTCGTGTCCACTTCATGTGTATAGTTTGGGAGTAAAATTGTTATTGAAAACTCTACGTGTTGGCTTCGGCCCCCCGCACGCCTTTTAAAATTCCGACAGTCCCGAGTATCAGAAATGGTAACAAAATAATAATATTTACATTTAGTTCCGGTAAACTAATACCTATAATAAAACCGGCCAAGTGCGAGTGGGACTCGCGCACGAAGGGTTCCGTACATTTTTGAATTGAATGAAAGGAAAATTGCGATTTACGGTTTATGATGTATTAAAAAAACTACTAGCTAGATCTCGTTCAAACCAATTTTCGTTGGAAGTTTGTATGGTAATGTACATCATATATATTTTTTGTTTTATCATTATCTTATTTTAGAAGTTACAGGGGGGGGGGGGGGGGGGGGGGACACACATTTTACCACTTTGGAAGTGTCTCTCGAGCAAACTATTCAGATTAGAAAAAAATGATATTAGAAACCTCAACATCATTTTTGAAGACCTATCCATAGGTCGTATAGGTTTGATGAAAAAAAAAATTTTATGTTTCAGATCTATTATATGGGGAATTGGGGACAGACGGACAGACAGACAGACAGACAGTCAGACATGACGAATCTATAAGGGTTCCGTTTTTTGCCATTTGGCTATATGGCTTGGTGACGTAAATAGGTAGTTATATTCAAGACGCTCTTGGTTCCCAGTTAGCTATTTATTCATATTGGTTCCCGATATGTGTTCTGAATAGATCGTTAAACCTAGGTTTTTACCTCGATTCCTCCTCGAAGACTCGGTAGTTTGTTGAGACGGAGTCCCGCGCAGTGGGCACCGTACATTTCGTAAGCATATTCATAGGTGCAGTGCTTCGGGTTGGACGATAGCACCTCTATCTCTGTCAGCTCCTTCGCAAGATTGCAGGAAATGCAGAGAACCACCAGTACCAATAAATTATTTCTGAAAATGAAAAAGGAAAGTGCATAAATAAATGTCCCATCATCTATCTATTCTGATAATTTGAATCTAACGATCGAAGGTACCTTAAGAGGACAGTCTCCATTCTCTTTCTCCATACAAACGTAGTTGACGTTTTCCTCCCTGGATAAAGACATTAGAGCAAATATGTTTATGCCATTAAACCTATATCTGTCATGACTATACTTACATCTACCTTTTGATTTTTTTCATTTTCTAATTAGAATAGTAATTAAAAATAAAAAATCAAAAGGTAGATGCATAGTCATGCATGACAGATATAGGTTTTATGGCATAAACATATTTGCTTTAATGTCTTTATTCAGGGAGGAAAACGTCGACTACGTTTGTATGGAGAAGGAGAATGGAGACTGTCCTCTTAATATATGGCGAATAAAGTAGGGACCGAAATTGAAATGGTGACAGGTTCGATTTCTGCCTCGACTAATCGGGTAAGAGTAGCTTCCTTGAGATAAAATAAGACCCTATTCTAATTTGTAAGTTGTTCCCATAACTTCTACCTAAATTGGTATTTCGTACCATATTTAGTTCGAATTGCCAACTCTTTCCCATGTCTTATCTCGCCTGGACTCACAAGAGGAGTCACGAGGTTATTGAATAAATACAAACACGGATATTAATAATGTTTTCGGAGTAAGAGCATAGCGGGGTTATCTTTCTCGGTTTGACCTATGTGACTGTGAATAGAGACAGTATCGATTGTAGTACTATTCAATACTTGCATAGCATAATCTTTATGCAAATGTAGGTATTGTATTGAGCGTTACTAGTCGCGCCCCACAGTTTCACCCGTGTAAATCCGAAATGGGGATGCTGGGTCTGTACCACAGATTTCTGCTCTCTGGTCCCTACCTCGATTGTACCGGAACTTTTTGTTAAAAAATGAGTCTTAAGTATTCCATGAGTCCATAATTACATCTTTACTTTATTAAATCTTTAGTTTGGGATGATTGAGATCAATGATTGAAATTCTTTTTTTTTTTCAGTAAAGACAATTATAATACCAGACGAATAGGAGATCAAGTTCATCTCATTTATAGATGTTATCTTAGTAACTTGGTGTATTTATTTAGGTAAGGTAATTTACTATTACAATTTAATTTCAATTTGAGTACTTTAGTTGCGTAATATCATCGTGTTAATTTCTCAGTGTGTTACGATAACTGTGTCATTCTTGAGTTGAGATAAGTCGAGATAAATGTGGCAAAGATGATAGGAGGACACTTAATTAGGCACATGACGAACAGCGCCAACCTAAATAATAATGATTAATTAGTAACTAGGTAGGCAGGTACTATCTACGTACCTGTTTTTTTACATGAAATAATACAGCCGAATACAGAAACGCAACTTAAAATTTGAGGGCTATGTAAGTACTTAAATAATTGAGCAGCTTCTAATTTTAAAATTAGTATGAGATTTTTCGAGTTTGAGAGCTGCTCAGTTGTTTAAGTAAATCTCAACTTTTGAGTAGTGTTTCTGTATTCGGCCGACAGGTTTGCATTCGACCTCATCTTACCTAATGGGAAGCTACGCTTTGAAGTCGACGATGTCACATGCTTGCCTAGAAGAAGCCTATTCACTCTGGACTTGAAGACTCCTAGGTTGTAATTAGAATAATAGGGGAATCGACGCGAGCATCAAGTTCCACATCTTAGCAGAACCTTATGAGAAAGGTGGATACGTGGCGCTTATGGTACGCAAAAAGGAAAGGGCACCCTAAAAAATTGACATTTGTATCTAGGGTTCCCTCGTTGTCTTGTAGTAAAATGGGCATCTCCTGCCCAAGATCGTGGAGTTCCCGAAAGCATTCTCCGAAATTAATACGAAAGAAGACCGACTGGCGACCTCATGGTGTGCCTATGTAGCTTAGACTTAATTATCAGTAGTAGGTATAGTATCTTGTTAGTGGAAGAACCTAAAAAAGTCCAACATTACACAAGATGGTCAACAGTTGATTAGTTTATGTCTTGTAACTGTTGTTCGCAGACAAGGTTTATGTACCTACCGGTGGATATAATCAAATGATAAAAAGTCCTAGGCACTCAGTCGTATCTACAATTTTATTTGTTGTTTTGCACTTATTGTTCTACTTATGTGGACATAGGTACTTATTAACACAATATACACTTAATGTTATCAACTCAAGTGCATTTATCAAGAGCGCAAATAGTGCAGTCCATTAGGGTCTTGTATCGCATCAAAGATTCACGTTTCTAGGTCTTTGTCCTGGAAACCTTATACTTCAATAATAGGTAAATTGAGTAAGATATTCCGTGATAGACATAGTGATCGATAAGATATTCTATTCCTTTAGAATTTATTTCATAACACTTCTACTGTATATAGCATGTGAATGTAATTTTCTTCCAATGTATTTCGAGTATTTGTTCTACTTATTATTTGCATTTTTTTAAACGAACCGCGATGCGGCAACATCAAAAGGGTAAAGTACGAAATGCGATTGGAATTATTACCTAGATACAAATATTGTATTAGCAATTATACTATTGTTGTACTCCATTACAGATATCTATGTTGATGTCACAACGTTTCTCTATATCTGCTTTAATTTATAGTCGTAGGCTATAGAAGCGTTGAAGCGTAACATAAAGGTATCTACTTTTAATGACAAATGATACCTAAGTCCGGAAATCATTTTCAGAAAAAAGGACTGTTCAAATACAGGTTGTGAACATAAACAACACCGCACCTATAATTTTCTCCACAGTGACAATGTAAAACTTTATTCTTAACGTTATGTCAGCAGAGATAATGAAAATAATGGAGGTGAAATAATATACAAATTAGAGGGTTTAAAGTAATGCAATAATAGTGTGCAGTTGATAATAAGTGGCGTCCTCGTGATACGATGTCCATCATGTCTCTCACATGTTTACGTCAACTTTATACTGTCTGCCTTTGTTAGGAAATTGCTTTTAAATAGTCAGGTAGGTTACATACAGAGTTAATGTCTGTATACGTACGGTACGCACCACCTTGGGTTGGTACCTATAGATAGGCCTAATATCAATGATGAAACTGACGAGTTGGTGAAACTGGCTAATTATTTAGGGAATTGAAGAGTGATGATAACCGCCAACCACCGATCTTAGAATAATTTGGGATATTCTCGAATATTTTAAACCGAGGATAAAAAATACCAACACTAACCAAGAATAGATCACTTGCAGTACTTTTCAATGTCTTAATTAAAGGGCTTGGTCAAATTGACCATGACCTAATTGAGTCAGGGATTGACTTCTCATCGTTACATTAGGGCGTGTTCTAAGATCGCGATAGCTATTGTTTTGATAGCAAGATAACTAAGTATATATTTTACAAATAATTTGTTGATGATAAATCATTCAAGGTAAATGTGGAGATAGCATACCCACTTACATACTGCTTGAAAATTTTATATTGATAACACGAAGACGACTCCGCAGTAGAGCTAGCGAGTAGGTACGTACGTAAAATGGAATCAATTGAGATGATTCATTGAAATTTACTTCTGTATCACTTCTGAGCTAGTTTGCTGCGTTCAATGACTGCGCACAAACAGTCTTGTTTCGATCGGAAATATATTTCTTCTATATTCATTTATTGAACAAAAAAGTATCTAGATACAAATAAACTAAAAGCATAAATAAGGTTTGTTGGGCTGTAGGTTACTTGACTTTGATAAAGGCAGAAACATATGCACATGTACCTATCTACTTATCAAATAAGGATAGTTAATGCAAATCTCCAACTAAAACTCATCTACGACATATATCTAATTTGAAAATTATGACCAGTTATTGGTACACATGCAGCTTTGAACCCTAAGACTGCGTGGGATTCTTAATTGTCTGAGGTCAAACTAATTCCTTTTAATTGATGACTTAGCTCCTCGAGGAAAACTTCGCGACTTGGCAGAATTAAAGAGTTATTTGCCAATTGAAGAAGATTGAAGGGTGCCTGGTATTGGAATCCAAAATAGTTGTGTGAAATTAGAAGCAGATGATTTCTTCAAAGAGTAGGTAGGTACTACAACGAAAAACTGGGAGAGCGTTATTCACAGAATTCCTAATTGTAGGTAGGGTACCTACAGGTACGGGTGATTACCGTGAAATGTCATTTACACCTTATTAATTTTCTTTTTATGTTAGCCATAACTAAATATTGTTTGCACCTATACTGTACATAAAAGGTGGGTAATTTAGTTAGCTAACGATCGATAATTATAACATTTTGGTCATGTTTTAAACAGATAGCTATTGTTTATAGTCCTTCCTGTTTACATCTTGAGATTTTACCACTAGTGTGCTAAACTTACGTCTAAATATTGTTATTATACTTATTAGGTCACTTAGTTAACAAAGGTAATCGAATAAAATTTAAATGAATTTGAAAACATAAACTAAAAACAAACTCTTGACTAACAATAAAGAAATAGCGCCGCTAGTTGTACCTAAATCCTGCGTTTTATTTTTAGTTGACCGAGCGAGGGAAGAGTCTGTGCTTCAAGTCTGGCATAATTTCCTTTTGTCTGTCAGTCTGTTGGTACTCTCTTCCTCTACAGCACCCGTATTATCTGGATATACTTAATACGGGTGCTGATAAGGTGCAGCCCGTATTTCTCAACCGATCTTGATAAAACTTGGTTTAGATTTTATTGTCGTGGGGATTTTTTGATTGGTGGGATATTTCACCCACAAAATGGAGTTACTTGATGTCTCCTCAGTAGGATTTCAATGATTCTTGGTCTCATCAAAATTCCGTGAAAATCTGGTGAGGATCTTCGAAGTGATGAGCAGAATAAATAAATAAATAAATACATTCCGTGAACAACACACAGCGCCATCTAGCCCCGTGGTAAGCGACAATAATAGAAATAGCTAAATAAGAAGGGGATGTACCTACCCACCGTGGAATAGCTTTTGTAAATACAGTAAATTGCTAAAATTTGACCTATCTTTAGAATAGGCTCTTTATCGACAAGGTATTACATTGATGGTGCTCAAGGAATCACCTTTTCATCATAGACTCCATAATTAAAAAACTGTTTTAGAGGATAGTTTTAAATGCCGATTAGGTCCTTTCAATAAAGTGATAGCAATACTCGGGTAACGTGGTGTTTTGTTTGCAGAACAACTACCTAGGTAGTCCATAGGTAAACAAGGATTCTATGAACCGATCGATCAGTTAAGCGGAAACATAGTGTGCATCTGTACATTGTGAGAGACACTCCTGCGCATCGTGCGTGGCGACCCCAATTGTCTGAATGATCTTTATGATGCGACAACGCCCTCGCGGCACAAACGATGCCCAAAGAATTGTTAGAAGTAGCTACCTACACTCGATTTGATTCAGTTGTCTCCAATTACTTATCATTTAGCTACAAACATAGAGATAGTAAAATGGCTTTCAGGATAAGTTGGTAAGTAATACTTAATAAAAATTTAAAAGGTTATTAGGCCAATAACTGGAGAAATTCGCCTTGCAAAAGGTGGTGTAACAAATTTTATGATTTAATGTTATTTAGGTTTATTAGCTTAATATAAATCTCAGTTTTCGACCTCGGGGCACGACGGGGTATGTCCGATATTTTGACTTTTATGTGTTAAAATGCCGTTTTTTTTTAATATTGTCTCAACAGTAGGTCGTATTACAAAAGAGTCTTACAAAGGTATGTAAATGATAAAAAACCTTACATTCCGTCCTTAGATGTCAATTCTGTAAGTCTAACATATTAAAAGTATAATCAAAAAAAGGAAAAAATCATCTAAATAAGTCGTCAAAATATGATTAAATTTTTTACGAAATGTATTCTCTAATCGCCTTTATATACAGCAACAACAAATTTATTTGTGTTTGTAAACCCAAAAGGCATCCTCTTCGAGGATATCACGTCTGCCTCCATCGAAACCTCCAACCCACCTGAGTCACATCGGCTGAAGCCAATCTCCGTATGCCTTGCGGGTATGATCGCAGAGAAGAACAGGCTGGAAAGCCTGCCAAATCACCAGAGACCCTTTGTTGAATTGATTGATTGATTGAAAAAAAGCAAATCTGCGTAAGTCTGGGTAAGTATAAAATGTGTATACCTCAAAATTGTACCTAGTTCTTTACCTTCGCTACGCTACGAAGAGCTACGAAACTCTTTTCCGAAATATCCCGGAACCGGAACGCACCTGCGTGTGCGTCTACGACTTGACGTCAGTTTCGGGCATCGTAAACATAAATTAAATGAGTAAACTGTGTTTTTGATAACTGCCAAAGAAAATTAATCACGCGTAGTTTGATAAAGAAAGACTGATAAAATTGTAGGTAAGTAGGTACTTATTGTTGTATGATTCAGTCGGAATTAATGTTTTTTTCCTGAAAGACGACAGCCTCAATTGTTTGTGTAGAAAAATGACAAGTCTTCCTAGTATTTATTGACTACATTATCTAGACTAGACGTGTATTAATGTTTTGCATAGTGGGAGTGGACATTTACCGCGAACGCATTTACTAGACACAGGCGACCTCTATGGCCCAGTTAGTCGGTGGGTACATCCCCTTCTGTCTTATATCAATAGGGTCAAGGGAATTACACCTCGTACTTAATTTGGCCCAAAATTAGTAAAACAGCGTTGTCGGTGGCCTTTTGGGTTCGGCTACGATACAACAGCAGACCGTCAGACGTGTGCCATAATTGGGCAGATCGAATATTTCTTCCACCCAGCGGGTATAACTTACATATGGTTAGTTAGGTCTGTATACAATACACATCATTAGGTAGTTGATAGCTTAATAAGTTCATTAAAATATTCCATTTAGTAATTAATTAAGCAACTGGTTTTAGTGTCTTAATGACTGGTTGGTGAATCGGATCCTATTAAAAGTTGATAATTAAGTATTTTGGACTAGTGACGTCTTGCAGTTATACCTGCATAGTGGTGCAATGCCATACCCTGATCTTTTGTTAGATTCTTATAGAAATTCACTAATAATCGTGTCCTCTCTTAATAATTGTGTAGGTAGATAAGTCTTTAAGTATAGATTAATTGATTAACCGTTTAATGAGAAATGATAAGTCTGATATTATTTTAAAATGAAATGATAAAGGTAATGATTAAATATATTTGACTCATTTGACTTCTGATTTGATTAAACAGAAATATAGCATTATGTTCTTTATACTCTAACCCTATTCTCTATACATGCAAGGTGGATATATCTACACCCTATCTAAGATACTCAAATCTAGATATTTGATACCTATTTTTAATCTTACAGAAACGTAGATACCCATAAAACAAACCCTTTAAACTCTTTAAAAAAATAAACAACCACTGCGAATCGACCACAACTTTTAAATAAATAAAAACAAAAGGTCATCATTACCTGCACATCGTGTTTTTGAAAAAGAAAACTATCACTTTATCATCATCCCTTCGAAATCCTTATAGTTTCACATCACCGCACTATCACACACCACAAATCGTGACCGACTCAGCATGCTCGTTGCAATCCGCGACGGAAGACGTTGAATTGATTCAATTAGTGGAACTCGGCTCTGGGCAGCTACCGTTCAGCTCGTCAATTAACCAGGGACCTCTTTCCCCTACGATGGATCAACTGATACTGTGCTGCCATAACGCTGTAATCTTTTATCAGCTGCGCTTGAGCACCCTATCAACGAAGACAATGCGACGGCAATTGAATATTTCGACTTTGTCCGATTGATTTCGTCTATTTACTTAAGTAGGTATGTTTGGGTAGAAATAGTTTGATAAGTAATTACTAAATTGATATTAGTTGTGTTGGTAAAACTATCGTTCGATGACTGTATAGAGTAGGTACTGGCGTTTTTCAAAACGTTAATGGATGAACAATAACGTTTTGAAAAAAAGTACCTCAGGAGGTAAGAGGGTCGGGTTAAATTCGATAGTATGTTATTAAGTGTGCCATTGATATGGTAACAACCAGACCAAAAATAAATATCCCGCGCAAGTCCCGATCCCGTGAGAATATCGGGATCAAAAGTAGCATGTTACTCAGGGTGAATGTAGCTATCTAATGGTGAAATAATTTTTTCACCTCACAACCTCGGAAAGGATCGTTTTGCACGCTGATTTCTGCGTGCAAAATCGCATTTTGCGCCCTAGCGTGGAAAAAGATTTTAAAATTCGAATCTGTCTTCTCGATACTTTTATTAGAGCAAGTCCTTTGAAAATGCGCTAACCGGAACCTCATTTCTTTTTTTTTTGTTCATGGCATCGAACCACGAAGTATTGTTGCACATTGCCAATGTGTATTTATTGTTTAGTATCATTAGTATCAAGCAGGTTTTTTCATGAATTATTCAATTTAGAGATTGTTTGCTTATTTTTTTTATTATTTACGGTACAATAAGCGGTATATAATGCCGAATTGAGTTTTCTACCGGAAAAATGCACCTAGCGTTTTCCTCGCTGTAGTGAGGTGAAAAATTGTGTGTTTCTCTCGGCAGCAAAGTTTTTTGCATCTCGTACCTTTGAAACCTTTGCGACGCTCAGCATTCTGTATTTGAACCACTCGCTTGCGCTCGTGGTTCAATCCTACAGTGCTTCGCTAGCTCAGGTTTCAATACAAGTACTGGCTGCAAAAACCAACTTTGCAGCCTTGCATAACAAATAACTATTGAAATTGGTCCAGTAGTTTTTGAGTTTATTCATTACAAACATACATACACAGATACAAAAATATAAATCATTCCTCTTTATAATATTAGTGTAGATAAATATAAGTAAAACAAATAAGTTTTGATGTTGGACTCGAACCTGCAACATTTTGGTTTGCAGACGCGACGAGTATTGGCCAAGTCACAAAAGTCGTAAAATCGTAGCGAAATCGTAGGGATGGATGGACATCGTAGTTGCCTACGAAAATCTTTGTGGTGTCACAGAATACATAATAGGTAGTGGTAGCTGTGGCTAGCACGTAGTATCTATATACTTAGATCTAATCCAAGTAAATACAAAAGACCTAGGTATAGGTAGGTACCGCACACCTACCGACGACGACGCATATGCCACTTTGGTGGACTTTGTGAATGTACGTCGCGAATTTGCGTTCACTAAGATGTGCCCGGGGTTATGGTACTGGGCACGTATTCTATGACTAAAACGTCTCAAGCATGCCTCAGAATTGTTAGATTTTTCTCGAAACGGTTTTACTTACATTTTTTTGGAAATTTTGTAAAGTTTCGCTGTTCATGTATAAGTCAAATGCTAAGAACAAAAATGTCAGATAGGTAATATCCCGAAATTAAAAAAAAAACGGTCAAGTGCGAGTCGGACTCGCGCTAGAAAAAGGAAAGGATTCCGTACCATTACCACAATTGAATTGAGTACGGGACCGTAAAACAAACACTGGACCAATAAGCGAAATCCTACGCAACTACGACGACTCACGTTTATATTTAGGTACCTATCTTAATACCACTAACGCCATGTTTATGACTAGGTGGCGCAAGTGGTAAAAAAATAATCGTGCTCACGTTGCGTTTAACTTTAAATAATCGCGTTCGTTGTATGGTGAGCACCCGTATATTTATTTTATTTGATGTTGTTGTGGCTACATAAACGTGTTCTGTGAAAATTTTATCTACAGCCTGGTGACAGACGGACAGACAGGGGATTATCAATAACCGGGTCTCGATTTTACCCTTATTCGGAACCCTAAAAACGTTAACACTATAGATTTAGGTAGGTATGTTTTCGATAACATGCTCGGAATATAAAAGCAGTTTTCTAGAAAAAGCAAGCCTGGCGTCGCCAAAAATCATTTCCTCGAGCTCCCCCGTGCTTCGGAAGGCACGTTATGCAGGTGGTCCCAGTTGTTAGCTATGATAGAAGTCGTTACCTAGATCAAGATAGGCCTTAGGCGACCTGAAAACTCACTATATCTGTAGGTGAGCCACACCACTAGAGTGCGTTTCATCTTTAAATCCCTATGCCGTCATGTTGGTAGCAAAACAAAAAAGTAAAAATACAAAAAAAATAATGTGCTACTTTGAATTTAGGGGGATTTGTATATGTTATAGGCAATGTGTATAATCCGGCATTGTATAGAATGCCTAGGCATTGTATACATTAACTAAAACGTTCAGGCAATGTGTATAATACGATTCATTTCATACATTGCCTAGGTATTGTATAAAATGCCCGAAGCGCATCAGGCAATGTGTATAATAATAAACGAGCGCAGCGGTCGCCAAAGCGCCTTATTCTGTAAATAAAAAAGGCATGATGAATAAAAATCGAAACGCTGTCTACGCAAAATAACACGTTACATACATTACCTATGCGTCAACCGGCATTCTATACAATGCCTAGGTATTCCATACATTTCCTAGGTAAAGTGTAAAATAGTTTGAACATTCAATATCATTTCACACATTGCCTGGACGACCCCGGCATTCTATACAATACCTAGGAAATGTATAGAATGCCTGCATTATACACATTGCCTATAACATATATAAAGAATGAATACCTACACGAATCTTACTGTATTCAAGGTTTAGGGTATAGCACATTCAAAATATTAAGGCAAGACTTTTTGTTATGCTACCAACATGACGGCATAGGTAATTAATTAAAGATGAAACGCACTATACACCAAAATAATGAAGAAGAAGAAGAGTGACATATTCCTTTTTAACGGCTGTGGCCAGTCCATCAGTCCGATATATCTGGGGCTTTAAAAAGTTCTTCTATGAGATTCTTAAATAGAAATTCACAGCTTTTTGACAAGCTCACAATCATCGTTGCGCGCGCAACGACGGCATTTGATTTTGCAAGACAGACCTGTGCAGGACAGGTGGACAGTTATTTATTGTGATCGTATATTACGATCACAATAAGTAACCGGCCAAGTGCGAGTGGACTCGGGAACGAGGGGTTCCGTACCATTATCTATACAACGGGTTTTGTTTTGAAAGGTAAATTGCGGTTTACGATTTATGACGTATCAAAAAAAAACTACTTAAGTAAGTACTTGATCTTGCTTAAACCAATTTTCGGTGGAAGTTTGCATAGTAGGTAATCATATATTTTGTGTAGTTTTATCATTCTCTTAATTGAGAAGGTATTTTTTTTTAAACTGAATAGTTTGCGCGAGTTTCAGTTCTAAATAATGGTGTTACCCCAAAAATCTAAGTTTCAACAGTAATAGTTCATATATAGTTTCGGAAAAAAGGAGCTGTCACCCGACTGACGACTGGGACCGGGAAAATGTAACTATGCATTAGTTACATTTTCCCGGCCCCAGTCGGTTTTAGCAGTCCCCTCGCGACCAAGACTATTGTAACATGGTTGAAACGTCGAGGTAAGAAAAGAAATAATAATACGCGATAAAAAGACCCGGAAAAATGTAACTATTTTGTTCTTTTTTTCAAGTTTTTTTTTTTATTGCATAAAATACCAGTTTCAAGTTATTTTTACAGCCAGTTCGTCCAATTCATAAATAATACAAAGTAAGTAAAATAACATGAACGTTAGTACTGTTGCTATAATTATACTACTCTTTTACCGTACGATTTATGTATTCTGTTTTATTTTATTAGCTAAAAAACAAAGTTTTGGCCAAGCATTTGGCCATTTTTGACGGTTTTTTTTTGACATTGACAAATCGTTTGGTACAACGACATTGTCAATGTCACTCGATTGTCACTGTCATATTGGTGAATGAAAGCGTTTGTGCGGCTTTTCGACTGGCAGAGTGAAATAATATTTTTTTGTGTAAACAATTAATTTTGTTATTAAATGTTTTATGAAATTTACTCTATTTGCGCTGTACAATGAATGCCACGAGTTTGTACGTCTCAACATGTCGGTTAATTATCTTAGCCGACGCGGCAGATAAAAGTTCGTGGACGGATTTGTTTCGCTTGGTTCCGTATTTACGACAATCTCTCTCTTGTACTGTTTGTGGTAATTTGTTGAAAGAACCTTACACGCCGACCAGTTCCGGATGCCAACATCATGTTTGTAAAAAGTGCAAAGGTGGTCGCAAGAAACTTAAGCCTTCATGTAGTTGGTGCAAAGATTACGAAAACTATGCAGAAAATCTACAATTACGGATCCTGTTGCAATGTTACAAGAAACTTTGTGAATACTTTATTGATACGGATGTTTACAAAACCCTACTGGAGGAAGATGAAATAGCTGCCGGTGTAAATGGAGGCACGGTGGCCAGTTCAGGTCTTATAGACCTAATACAGGAAGGCGCAGGTTTCACGGACGATTACAAGTGCACTGCTGGTCTTTCTAAGTCTGCCTACAGCATACTACCCTGTGTTTATACAAATTCAGCTTCTACACAAACCCAAATGGCTTCAACATCCACTAATTCTAATTCAGAAGCAAGAACTGCAAAAGACTCTCCAAACTCTAGAGCTACTTCTAACGGGTCTCCTATGTATTCTGTTATGTATGCAGGATCGGGTAATAAAATAACAATTAAAAGGAAAGCCGTTGATGACATAGATTCATCACAAAGTGAATCTTCACACAGAGAAAGTAAAGTAAGTAATAATGTATTCACTTGTTCCCAAGCATTGTTGTACTTATTTTAAGTATTGCGACAGTCAAGATCAAAGATTAAAACTATGCTTTTATAACTATTTTCAGTCAAATCAATTAGGATTCAAGAAGCCTTCAAACAGGTCTCGCAACTCGACAGGTAACAAACGTAAAGGTTGTCGATGTGGTAACGCTACTGCCACTCCGGGGAAATTAACATGCTGCGGCCAAAGATGTCCGTGTTATGTGGAGAGCAAACCCTGTACGGAATGCAAGTGTAAAGGTTGTAGGAATCCCCATCGAGCAGATGGGATGAAGGTATGAAACTATTCTCATCAAAATATTACAAATGATACAAATCTTATTAGTTACCTTATCACTAAGAAAGAATATTTCCTCAAAAATTTATTATCCATTGTGTATTTTTATGGCTTATGTTTTAATTTATTTGTTTTTAAATTTTTAACATCTTATGTTTCGAGGGCTTTCCTCTCTTTCCTGTGCCTCTTAGTCATGAAAACCTCAGAAGAAATTACGGTAGATTAGTTTATTTCATAGCCTATAAAGTGAGTTTCACATTTCTGTTTATGTGAAACTTGTCTATAAAAATACAAAATCAACCCTACCTATTTTACATTGACTTCCCCGCAAGCAAGTTAATAAACAGAACAGAACATAAAAACGTAATTTTTCAAAGTGAAAACTAGTTTAAATAGCTGAACATTCAATTGTAAATACATATGTAAATAGCCAAAGCTGTAGTTACGAAAGAAATCTCATTCATACATCGTAATCTTTCAGGTGAGACCGCACATACCTCAGATAGATCTTCAACTGACATTAAATTCAAACCCAGATAGTTCACCCTCATGTTCAGGATCTATGGATAGTTTGGATACTGATACCCTCACAATGGAAGCTATGGAGGAGTCCCTTAACTATAGTGCAGATTTGAAGACTAATATTAAAGGTAACTTAACCACTAACTTAAATAAGACAATGAAATCTCATTCATACAGCATCCTGTATGTATCCTTACAGCATCATAGTAAAATAATCGAAATGATAACAGTTATTTTATCTTCAAGTATAAGTTCTGTGTCACATTTATCATCATCACATTTAGGTATCATAAATAACATAACAAAAACAATCCTACTAATATTAGTAAGATGAATGTTTGTGTGTATGATTTCTCCTTTATGCAAAAAACCGCAAAACCAATTGTGATGAAATTCGGTGTGTAGATTGTAGAAGATTGGAGACCTGGAATAAATACAGATACTTTCATCCTGATATTCCCGCAGGATCATAATATAAGAATCATTACATACGCGGATGAAACCGTGAGCTGCTGCTAGTTATTAAATAAAATCCTTACTATTATAAATGTGGAAGTTTGTATGTAACTAAACAAGTATGTTCGTTACTCCTTCACACGAACTAAACCAATTGCTATAAAACTTGGTATGCAAATAGCTGAAGATCTGGATGAACACATTTGTGACTTTGTATCTCGATATTCCCGCGGGATTGGGACACTGGTGAACCCGCTGGGCGCAGCTAGTAATTAAATATTTACAAAACTAAAGTCACATATAAAGATAAAGTTAAGGTCATTCATTAATAAGGTTGTAAGTCCTAGTTTCTTACTTTGAACCTAGATGACTCTAAGCGCAACGTCTTGTATTATCTATCATCTATTTGTATGCTGACTGACTGACTGATCAACGCAGAGTCCAAACCGCTGGTCCTAGAGACATGAAATTATCTATATGATGTAGGCATTGGTTATCCGATTTTTTACTCTTTTTCTTATGAAAGGGATTTTAAAAATTCCCACGGGATCAGGAATTACGCAGGTGACATCGCGGGACACAGCTAGTTTTTATATAAATTGGTTTTCCTTTGCAGTATACACAAGTCAATTACAAGAAGTGTCGCCATCACTACCAGCCACCATAATGATGGATGAGGATCTACCTGAAGGTTCACCCGGAGACGATGATACAAGTTCTCCTCAAGAATATGCCGGGTCCCCTCAGGACCTTAACGACGAGGGCTCCCCTCGGTCCACTGGTACACAGGAGATCAGCGATATCGAGGTAGATGTATGACATTCGTCTTCATCTGACAGTGACTAGGGACCTGTTCATGAAATGTTATTGACAATAACGGTAAAGACATTGTACCAATTTAGTGCATAAACTCTTGAGTGTCATGGTAGTACTGCTAGTCACAATTGTGTCTAACTGGTTTTAAGGTTAATTTATTTTTTTAAGGGGAAAGGATATGTTACCTACTATTTTCTATATTTAAACTTTCCAAACGTAGTTTACTGTTTCCTCCCTGGATAAAGACAGAGAAAATATGCTAAAGTTTATGCAATAAAACCTACTATATCAGCAATGATCATGCCCCTACGTTTTGGGTTTTTTTCATAGGTATGCTAGTTTTTCTAAATTTCATTTCTATTCTAAATTAATTAAAAAAAAACGCCCCTACGTTTGGCATGGCAAAAAAAGGTTTTATGGCATAAACATATTTGCTCTGTCTTTATCCAGGAAGGAAACAGTTGACTATGTTTGTATGGAGAACGAGTAGGTAGACTTAACTCTTAAGTAAGAATACAGAAAACATCACCAAATACTCACCTCTGTCTGTGGTCCTGCAGTCTTTTCATGCCAGCACAAGACACGTTATGTCGATCGACAAATATTTTCGTCAAACGACGCAAAAGAGACGAAAATCGACATAATTCAATTCGCCAAGTTGGTTGGGCAACCGAAAACTTAGTGAGATACAGCCACAAATAATGTTAGGTTAGGTTTGGCGTCTGGTTGAGGCGACCGTTTAAGGTCACAGGTTCGAATCGTTTTGTGGTGTTTTTTTAAATGCTTTCAGTGTACTTAAAAATGTTATTTTTTAAATATTATCGACTAGTGATTTACTTGTGTACACTTGTGTCTTTAAATGTAAAGTTTTAAATAAGTAGTAATGCTGCAAATAAGATATTTTTTTATAAGTAATGGACATAAATCCATTGAAGTTTATTGTTGAAGCCCCTGGCATGCTATGAAATGTGAAAATCATACAAACGAAATTATTTTTTCAAACCCATATTTGTGTTTGAAAAAATGCCTTCCAAAATTCTGCACTCGACAGGATTTGAAACTGGAACCCTTACAAATCCGTTGTAATGCGTCAAACCGCTTGCGCCACAGGTGCTTATCACATCGAGATGAAATCTGCATCTGTTCGTGTTTTCGACTGAGACACATAGCGACATCTACCGGATCTTTGCAGATTACCAGTTTAGTTTCCAGCTACCACTGAAACACGAAAAGATTCAGTCTGTAATGTCGCCTCGATGCGACGCACCCGTGGTGCCCAAGCGGATGGAAACATTACAACGGATTTGTAAGTGTTGCAGGTTCAAATCCTGTCGGGTGCAGAATTTCTTTTTTCAAAACGTATGTTTTCCAAGCGTGGGAACACTTTTTAATCAAATCAAAATGAAATACAGTTCTTTATGAAATCATCGCGTCGCAATAAAATTATGTCAAATCAATGATTTTTATCTACCATCATTAGTGAATGAAAGTAAGTTTTATGTTATTTTATCACGCATAAAACAGTATTTGAAATAATATCTTAAAAAAAAAAATGTTCTTTTATGTAATGCATATTTTTAATGGTATACTTTTCGTAAACACTTTTTGCATGCTTATTTCTGGTGTCAATATCAACGAACTCCGGATATAGTCAATATCTAGTTTCATTTATGTTCATAAAATTTCTTTCATAAATTAGGTAGGTAACTTATATAAGTATAATTCGCGAAAAATCTGTTGTCAAAGTGGTTTTAATTAGTACTTGACTATTGATATTTTTCACATTCTATACATTGCCAGAATTACAATTTTTGTATTTGGTGACTAAGGATATTTTTTTAATTTTTACAATGGGGTCCATTTTTGTATGTCATTTATTTTAACAGACTTATTAGAAGTCTGTCTCCGCTGGCGAACTGTTAATACATAGTTGATTTATATAATTATGTATATTAAAGCATATTTTAAAGCCCGACGTTTCGAGGTCTTTACAGACCTCGATAAAAACCGAAAAGATGTTTAATTTCGTGATACAGATTCTGATTTCAATAATAAAAAGTGAATAGGTTTCGCTATTCTCTATTCACTTATCAAATGGACTAAAATAGTAATTGTACGATATTACAATCACATGTTCGCCCAACGAGTGACATAGGTCGTCTTAGTTTCAATTGTATGGAAAACCAGTTAAAATAGAAGAAATAATCAGAAATAAAAAGCCATTAGACCTATACACAACCCATATATTATTTACACAGTGCGAGATAGTCCTGCCGAGTTAGTTGCATTGCACTGTTTCGACGTAACTTAGGAGTAAATCGTTCGTGCGAGTGCTATGCATCATGATGAGTATGATGATGATGACTAAGCCGAGCCGAGCTACTAGCGTACGAGTAGCTGTCCACTGGCTATTTTTATTGTTAATGTAGGTTTCTAAGACGCCACATCGACCAGTTACAGGCTATTGTGAATTGTGGCAACCCTTTTAGTTAATTACTAATTCCCGTTGAGCCCAGAAACTTGGACTCTATGGGCTGTTATGTTGTGTACCTCATTAGGCTGTGAGGTTGTAGCAACCCTTTATAGTTCATATATAATTCAACACAGCTCGCACTGTGTAAATGAGCTGTAAGTATGAGCTGCGTAGCATGATGGCTAGTGTGAATTTTGTAAAATAAAAAAAGCAGTGAAACTAGTTCTTAGCCAACAATGTACCATGATCAATTACTTTAGCTGTAAAACATATATTTTACTACATTTCTATGTAATAAATAGTAATAATATTAGCTAACAGTAAGTAGCAAGATTAAAGGGAAAAACGCTCCATATTGAAATATTTTCTTCAAGAACTATATCTGTGATGCATTTAGGTAATTGTAGTGTTTTGATCATCTAGCTCTTAACTGTGTCAAAATATTAGTTAATAACATTTATTTTTAAATACTTAACTAGATACCCGCTCTGTTTTCGCACGTATTGTATGTGTGTAATGAACACTTCATCAAAATCTGATAAACTAACAGTCTATGTACGTACAAATAACATGGATTCACCCGCGTTTGAATATATGTAATTATAAAATATAGTTTTATATCTTCCCGGGTCGTATAATTTTATATTTCCCTGGGTCATATAATTTTATATTTACCCGGGTCATATTTTTATATTTACCCGGGTCATATAATTTAATTTTTTCCCGGTTCCCGGGTCTGGACGTTGAGATAAGAAAATTATAAGTAAAAATCACGCGAACAAGACCCGGGAATATATAAAATTTGAGGTCTTCGTGTTGGTTTAACAATAACATAATCTGTTTCGTGTGCTAATAAATAAATATATCCATGTTAGAGATCCTTGAGTACTGAGCATGTCATACTAACAAACTTCCGCTTCTTAATATTTTATGAATAGAAATAAATAAAGAAGTTACAAGAAAGAAACGACTAGATATAATAGACTAGGTATTTTATACTAAACAAAGTTTTATTCTATTAGCTCCGCCCTGCGGTTTCACCCGCGGGAATATCGGTATAAGAGTTACCAATGTGTTAATCCAGGTCTCCAGCTATCTGCATACCTACCAAGTTTCATCGCAATCGGTTCATTCGTTTTTGAGTGAAGGAAAAACAAACATACTTTCACCTTTATAATTTAGTACGATGAAATGTACACTTATCGAAACCACTTCTGAACCTAATAAGAGGTAGGTAATCAAAGCAAGATACCTAAATAATGTTATTATTAGTATTACGCTTGACCATATCTACTTGTAACCGCAGGAATTTTACCTATGGCATGAATAAATGATCTAGTTTCTAGATTATAATACTTGCTGTAGAATACACAAGAAAGCGATAATAACTAACACTTTCTCGATTTCTATACAACATTGAATCCAAACCACAGGCCAATATATACTAATTGTACTTTTATTACTCTATCAAGACTAATTGATATAAGTATTCAAAGTTTTTGCACTTTTTATATCCATTGTATCTCAGTCAGTTTTCACAACTAAACCAATGAAATAGACGGGCCTTTTCATTGATTTAGATGTAAAACGATGTGTTGTTTTTTTATTTCGAACTTATGAGAAAACACGGGGCAGTGCTAGTTAATGTATAAAACAATGTTTGAAATATTAAGGTGCGAACAGACATCGCGAGGCATTCGTTGCAAATGCCTCACCATACATGCCTCAACCTGAGCATGCGTTCCGAACGACACATGCTCAGTAACCCTCCAGGAGGGTTACTGCGTTTCGTTTCGATACGACATCGATACTGTCATACGATGATTCTACTGTTACATTCTGATAGTAGGGTGACAGTAGAACCATCGTTAAGACAGTATCGTTGTCGTATCGAAACGAACCGAAGTAACCCTCCAGCTGAGCATGTGTCGTTGGTATCTCGGTTACTGCGATACAAGCTTGTGCTTAGTGTAGAACTGATTTATTATGTAATTTGAGAAATGTTTAATAAGTTTCATAATATTAAATAAATATTGTATTTTGTTGTTGGATTAAAAAACGCCTCTCAGTGATGCGTTCACAATTAACGTATGGGGTGAATGCTGACAGTAAGCATACACAACCTGTTACCCCGAGGCATGCGTGACGAACCATTCAAGGCATATGCCTCGCGATGTCTGGTCGCAGCTTTTACTATGTTATTTGTTTCACCCATGGAAAACAATAAATATGCCGAACATTTAAAATATAAACGAAGTTTACCTACCAAAACTTCGTTTATTTATCATAATAAGGTCGCTATATCTTTTTACCGAGTTTTATATTCGTTATTGCATTTAATCTATTTTTAATGTTCATGATTCGAGAAAAGTGATGTTGCCTATTATTTTTCAATTAATTCGTATCATTTGTTTTAATAGTTAGTTAGGTACCTACCTACTGTGAAATCTTAGATAAGTAGCTTTATTGGTAAAAATTGTTCTAAATTGTAAAAATGAATCTTAATAATTTTAGGCGTACACGCACTTGAGTACAAAAAATTAGGAAAACTATTACTTAAGTATTTATTTGTATGAAACTATTATTACCTACTTATTGTATCTTCCTACTGTATTTTCATAGGTTCCAGGATTTGTAATTAATTACTTACAATAAAATTATTTTAACGGGTCTAATCAGATCTATCCGTTAAATTAATTTTATTGAAAGATAATCTCACTAGGCAAAATAAAATCGAAATACGTTTTGTTAACTTGCATTTTTTATTTCAAAAAACTATTATTAAATCGAATTGTAAAATGTTAGATAGGTAATTTAATGGTTTCAAAATATTATTTAGTTTTATTTTAAGGATGTCATTCGGTTATCCCCACCGGAACTCCAGATTCTCTCAAATTCCTTGTTCAGTGTGGTGACCACTGCTATTTCCGATGTAAGCAGCGTGTTATCTCTGTTACAGTTGACCCGTGAGGTTTCATAGTCGAGAGACCCAATTATGGCAACCGCATCTAATTCCTTGCGAGCGACGCCGGCGTCGATAAGTATAAATTCATGTTCCAATCGTTCGACGGTTTTTATCACCTTCACTTCGATTCCGTTTTGAGCAAATGCTTCAAGATTGTGAAAGTCGTCGCTATTGTGAATGATCACTCTAACTTTGATGTCTCTATATGTTTTCAAGTTGATGAGACAGCTGGCTATGGTGCCACTGACGAGGCTAGGGACGCACGCGTCTATCGTTTGACTCGCGTGCAGTAACACGAAATGAATGCATAGTAGGTTGTTCATACCCAGTTTCTGCTTCTGAAGCTCGTCTTCGCCACCATAAAACAACACTTCGTTGATAGCCATGTCTTTTTCTTTCACTTCTCTGTTTAAAAATTTCCAGGGCGCACGCAAAAGCGACGCGCAAGCGGTCCAATTCCACTTCCACACCGAGATGTTCATTTTCAATACGTTTTTAATTAAATTTGTAATCAATTTCTAGTTAGGTATGTATTCAACTATAGTTCGTTGTCTTACTAGTCGAGGAACACGATTTATACTAATCACCGCTAGTAACCGTTCGTAGGTGCACCTACCTACTACGCTGGGCACAGGCAGCACGTTTTTTAGGGTTCCGTACTCAAAAACAGTAAAATACCCTTTTACTAAGACTCCACTGTCCGTCTGTCTGTCACCAGGCTGTATCTCATGAACCGTGATAGCTAGACAGTTAAAAAAATTTACAGATATATTTCTGTTGCTGCTATAACAAATATAATAAATATTCACGTGGGATCCAATACAACAAACTTAAAAAAAAATGTACCTTACCCAATAGGCAAAAACAAGACCCTTTTACTAAGACTCCGCTGTCCTTCTGTCTGTCACCAGTATGTTTTTTTTATTATGGCGATGGCCGGCGTAATGTGTAGGTACGGAACCCTCGACGCGAGAGCTCGACTCGTACATGACCGGTTTTTTTAATGTCTACCTTCATTTATATTTTTTATGTTACGTCACAGAATAAATGTTACGTTAAGAAATGGGAAAGTTAATTTGTTTTATTTTGTGTGTAAGATAGGTCAACATTACTTTTGCCAACGTCTGAATAGAAGTCTGATGAGGAGTTTCGCGGAGCAATAGGAAAAATCATAATTGTATTAAGTAGGTACCTGAGGTAGGTTTTAATTATATACCTTTACCCTTCTTTATATACCTAATAGAGATGGGCCGACTAGTCGCCGACTAGTCGAGAAAGCCGACTAGTCGGCAAATTGTGCCGACTAGTCGTCAACTAACAATTATGCAATAAAACCAATATTTAATTGAATTAATAATAGGTACAGTATGAAGGTGGATAGTCAGAAAAACGTAAACAAAACAAGTCATAGCCTACATACATCATCTTAACATTAAACATCTAAAATGTCATAACTATGCCTCAGCTCCATGAATTTTTTTTTGCAACTTTTATTTTTATTTCATCATTTTTTGGAAGTTTCGTTACAGCTTTCGAAGTGCAAATTTATCCAAAAATACCAACAATCGCCGAGTGGTCATGATTAACCCAAATATCTGGGAATTATAATGATCTGCATTGCCGACTAGTCGGCAATTTTGGAACCGACTAGTCGGCTAGTCTGCTAGTCGGCAGAACCCCTAGTCGGCCCATCTCTAATACCTAATTATATACCTTTACCTAGTATTTCGCGCGTGTCGGTGCTCGTATTCAGTTTTATTCACTGACCAAATAAATTAAAAATTGAAAAACTGATTTAAAAAAATACAAATTACCTCACCTACATACAATGCCACCGATCTTGTCTTAGTATGATGTAATCTGAAGTCGGGCAGCAAAACTACTAATCTGGACTTGCCCCGACCTCACAACCCCTCGATGGGATGGAGCTCAAAAGAGCAGAGATATCCGGTAACATACACACATACAGCCGAATTGATAAGCCTTTTTTGAAAGTTGGTTAAAATAGTTATCAAACAGTCCAAATTTAAAAAAAAATCAAGGAACTTTGAGGAATTTTCCAAGTACTCACCAAAAGAACCTACCCACCGAACTCACCAACCGAACACAGTCATTTACTTTTAATACGACCTCTGTGCCACCGAACGAAACTTTTTTTCTTAAATTGTGAAAAGAGTTCCAATCATTCGAAAAACCACCATGAAAAGTTGCGTCTGACGATGGTCTGACGGAACATTTTAAAAATCAAATCAAGATTATTTTGACAGTTTACCTATCTATGGACTTTCTTTTTTAACATTATTTTTAATGTTTTGTGAAGAAAGTTGAGTGGTTCTTTACCTAAAGTTAGAAGTATCGATGTGGCTGTAGGGTACAAGCACAAAGTGATGTCACAACAGCGAGTTCGCAAGCCTGCGGGTGTCGGAGACGCTCGCGCTGTCACACGCTCCTCGGTGGTGAAGGCCGCAGGAGACACGGTTTCCTGTGCTCGACCCAATGCAAGGAGCCGAAGTAAGAACAAGATATCCAAAAGCATACGTTATGACTTGGAAAGTGCTCTCGTTGGCGTAAGTTTGTTTCGATTTAAAGGTAGGCATTTGTCATTGCATTGTCCTTAAACAATAGGCAGGCGTTTTCAGCGGCAATAACTTAGCTGGACGAGTAGTCAAATGTCATTGGTCAGTATGATAAACCTAGTGTAAGTAGGTACCTACTTAATTAATGTTTGAAAGAAATGAAGGAGAAATCGGGTCTGACCTTATTCCATACTGTCTTCCTTCTTTAGATAAGTGTACTACATTTTAGAAAGTAGGTATCATCGCTTTCATCAGATGCGATAGTGGTCAAATGCTCATCCATCCTTTCCTTATAAAAAAAAGGCAACTGTTTCAGCTATGCGACGTGTGGTTCGAAGAGATCAAGCCGCACCTGATCCGCAACAACATAAAGCTCCATGTAGACGCGAGTCCAGCGGCCGGGGACCACGGGGCTCCAGCCGCGGTGCTGCCTTCCGTCCAAGCAAACTGCTGCGACCACCTCGACCCAGGTGCTGCCCCTGATGTACGAGGCCCGTACATATTTACTAACTACTCATAGTCAAGAGACTTATGCTCAGCAGTGGGTTCTACCCAAGCTTTGTGTAACTATGTTGAATGATGATAACTCATTGTCGAAGACTTCTGTGGTGCATCAAGTCAACCTGTGGCTGTGATGCAGACGTTTGCGGTTTCGATTCTACACGATCCAACAAGTAGCATCTGATTTAGAAGTCTGCAGTTTACCTACCACCGCGCCAATTTCAGCATTCATTTCAATTCAGCGTCATCCGCCGTGGACTGCAGACTATGCCGACTCCTGTTCAACGCGGCCAACAGCATCGAGAGCGCCGTATCGCAAGCAGCCAGTGTTGTCTCCCTCAGCCCACCTCCAGGCGCTAACAACGCGCAACGTGATATCGTTGGTAAGAACACATACCCAACCCAGTTCCGCAAATTCCGAGGCGTTGATTTATTTCACTGACCCTGTATAAATTAGCCCTTGCGGTCAGATAAATATACGAGTGTGTCTTCGAGATTGACTTTGACACCAAAGTGTGCGAGGAACCGGTAGGTTTCATAGATTCCCGTTGTTCTCCCTGGCATAGTAGTACAAGAATTAATGTTACCTGGCCTTTGTGATCAATACTTAGTGATCACAAAGGAAGGACCCCAGGAGTTTCGTAGATAAATGCAGGTAAATTAATAAAGGTATAGCAGCGATACCTACCAATGAAGATCTTACCATATGATATTTGTGTTACTCCGGCCAATGGAGCACATACTCCTGTGCTTATTTTGTCCTAACACATGTACCCCTCGTACATGCCACTAAATTAATCTCGTAATATTGTTTGCAGAATAAGAGGCGAGGAAGATCAGTAAAGCGTAAGCCCAGCAACCCTATGCCCACTTCGTCAGCGCGGTGTCCGCTGCGCGCGTGTCGCACGTACAGCGTGGTGCGCGCTCCGCCCGCGCCTAACGATTCAAAGGCAAACAAGATTCAAAGAAATAATGTAAGTATCTACCTACTTAGGGTTGCCAGGCCCAAAAATTAAAAAGCCTGACACTGATTCATATTTAGCCGGACATTTTGCCCTAAAAGCCTGACACATTGGTTTTTCATCTGTCTGTGGGAAATAAGCAGCAAGCAAAATGTGCCACGTTGCGGCATATTTGCTTAAAAAACGGTAATGTACCATTTAGGCGCACAATATCCCGTTAGCAAAATGCCCTTTCTCAAATAGTCCCTATCGCAAAATGTCCCTTTCTCAAATTGTTCCTTACAAAATTACATGTAAGTGGTCCGAATTAATAGTAAAATATGATGATTTGCCAAAAACCGGCCACATTATGAAAATTGGGTAAAAAAAACCATTAAAATTATTTTTTAATACTATTATTTGAAATTTCAATTTTATATTGTCATATTAAAAATGTCTGCCTGCTTTGAAGCCTACATCTCTGGACTGAGTTTATACAAAGCAAAATATCTACAGTTTCAAGAAGTTTATTAAAAACAAGTTTTACCGTGAAGTCTTCTATAGCGGCCTGAAACGTTAAAACTTAGCTAACAACATACCTGGAATGTTACCTATCTAACCGTTTCAGTCGTTTCTAACAAAATGGCTCACAGATACACAAATCTCTCATCTCAAACGGACATTTAGAGAAAGGGACATTTTTAAGAAACTAGTAAAGGGACATTTTGCGCACGGGACATTGTAAGCCTAAATGAAAGAACCTACAGAGTTAACAAGCTTACAATTTTTGTTCATTTTTTTAAAACTAACATACTGGATATACCTAACATAGGTACTGAGATTACTACTTATTTACTAATTATTATTAATTAACAATATTTGGCATTTGAACCAACTTTGTCCAGTTTTACGAAGATTTATGCGTGGCCGCGTGACTCTGACGGGGTTGACCAAAAGCCTAACAAAAGCCGGACAGGCCGGACTTGTATATATTGGCCGGACACGACTGTAAAAAGCCGGACATGTCCGGCTAAAGCCGGACGTCTGGCAACCCTATACCTACTATGCTTGTTCTATATGTGAACTATAGATATTAGATACCTACTTACTAGGGAATGCAAAATCGGAAGAAAAAAATCCGTTTTTTTTCGGGTTTTTCCTAAAAAAAAAACTTTTAAGCAGATATTCAGTATTGCCGTATGAAGAATACAAAAACCAAAAAAACCTGAAAAAAACCGGATTTTTTTTTCACATCACAAGCTTATTTACAAGCTATATTTTACTTGCCCTGTTAATTAGTGAGGGACAAACTTGCAAGTTAAACTTCTCTTAATTTAATTAGGATTTTGAGATTTGGCATAGGTACACTTCTTCAGTTCTGATGACAACGCATTTGTATGATAAGCATGACCTGATTGTATATAATACCCAGAGTTGAGTCCAAACATTGTCTAATATATTAATAGGACAAATGTACTGTCATACTTGATGGTACAATGCTGCGAAGACGTCCTTAGACGAAAAGCCAGCTGAGGGAAGCCGCCGGATTGCCGCCGCATTGCCGGTAGGCAATGGGCGGGCAATGGGATTTGTACATTGCAAAAAAAAACTATTTTACACTTCGTGTAACTTTTTTATATTCCAGAAAAAGTTAAAAAACCCACGTTGCAAAGTGAAAACAAAATGCAGTAACTGGACTCAGACCGAGCTACCCTACCCTCCAAACGACGCGAGCTCTAACATCACCAAACGCAACAGCAGTATACAGTGCAATCGTTGTCCTGCAAACACCACTATCAGTAACAAAACTAAACAGAAACTTCAACCAGTGCCCGATACTCTGAATCTTTATGATGCGGTACGTTTTAGTAAACTTTTTTGACTTACTTACCTGATTCTTTTTAGGTATTTTAGCTTGTCGTTTGGACCACATTTCGACCATGTTGGAGTAGTGTTGGTACAGTAACAAACACTATTGTAACATGGTCGATGATGATTTGTGTAAGTATGTAGGTATACTGGGATAGTATTTTTACAATGCACATTTTTTCTGCTGGTTATAATAAAGTGCAGGGGATAATGCAGTGAATAATATTTTTTTTGCTTTATTGTTTCACTATGCTCTCTAGACGAAAAAATAATCTTCTTTATTTCATTATTTTATGTAAAAAAATGACCTATTTTTTTAAAAGAAAGAACTGATATTCTTCTGGCATCTATCGCATGTAAAAAAAATAGTTACACAATGGTGTCAATTCGAGCAAGCCAAATTCCGACTTAACTTAACTTAAAATTAGTTAAGACGTGTCAAATTACAGATTGCTATTCAGAAAACGCCGACTTAACTTATTATGACAGGACTAAACCAAAATAAGTTAAGTCGAATTAAATTAGGTTAGAAAACGTTTTTAGCTATTCGCAACGACCACAAAACAACCAAAATAGTAAACGTCAAACTAAAATTAAGTCGCGACTAATTTTGTGTGGACTAAAATTGGTCGTTGAAGTAATTATCAACATTTATCGAATAAATAACGTTACGATTGACGAATTTGTAATTTTGGCTGTAGTACGGGCTGAAAGGTGTTCTGAGTGCCGGCCTTTATGGACAGATTTAGTGAAAACCCTCAGAAAAGCGTGTTTTGTTAAATGTTTTTGTTTAATTTTATTGCAGAAGCAATGACGAAGGGCTTAGATTAAAACGATTAAGAGACTGTTCCAATCCATTCGTATTGCCGGATCACAAATTTAAAAAACTGTTTTGTATACCTACCAAATGACTATGACCTGCTGGACTTTCACAAATTACTCAGTCGTGACACCAATGATCGTCTCAGAGGGCACCACCTCAAATTACGCACCGCCTTCTCGCACAACAACCCTCACGAACATTTCTTCAGCAACAGAGTGGTCAGAGCGTGGAACAAGCTACCAAAGGACATCATCTCGGCACAGTATCAACCAGTTCAAGAACAAACTCGACAAATACTTAGCCAATACAGAAACAGACTAAGAATAGCTGGATACAGGCATCTATCAATTGTATCAACTGCCTGCCTGATAAGTAAATAATAATAAAATACCTGTGGCAATATGCCTATTTGCACATACTAGGAGGCAACAATTATTTTCAATAAAAGTCATTTTATATCATTTACAAGTTTTATTCAAAATATATACTAGGTAGGTAGTTAAAATAGAATTTGATTCAGATTTGGCTAGAATTGTCTATACAGTTAAACCAGTTAGGAGTTTACTGTGCCTCTTCAACAAAAATTTCCTCAACTGTGTCTCCCCTCAACGCTTCAGCTAAAACTTGAGCTGCCCGCACCTTAGCACAGGCATTTTCTCTTAATGGCAGTGCAATATCTGCTCAGCTCAGCAGCCTAATATTTTCATTTAATGCTGCTGTCAGGCTATCGGCAACAGGTGGTCTTGGGGCTCGCACCCGCTCAGGCCGGCATATACAGGGGCGGTTGGGCAGCTCAGGTTGTTGTGGCGGTGGTTGATGAACTCATTGAGGATCTTCTAGCTAAGCAGGCACAGCAGGAGGAACTTCAGCAACAGCAGCAGCAGTATGTTCCATTTGGGGTCTGAAATTAACAATAAATAATTTAAGATATACAGCAAAAATATTTAATTATATGTATCACTTGGTTTTTAAAGGAAAACTTACCTGCTCTACAGTCGCAAAACCATACACAGAGGCAGGTCCTACAATTTCCAATATTTTATTGTCCAGATCTATTAAATCTGGACCTGGAGGACCTCCTCCAGTTCCGCTGATGGAGCCCATACTTTTCGAGCTTTTGTTTTTGTTTTGCTGCGCCAGACAACCCAATTCTAAAAATAAAAGAGGAAATACATTTCATACATAGTTAATCACGAAGTACTTGTAATGACAAACATTGAGCCGAGTAATAATTGGTATTTGGTTTCTTGGTAAAACTGGTACTCGACAACTTTAATCTTTACATAGTATAAAACAAAGTGACTTCCCTCTCTGTCGTGTCTGTTTGTATTTTCTATGTATGCTTAGATCTTTAAAACTAACCCTTACGCGGGTGAAACCGCAGGGTGCAGAGCTAGTAATTCTACTACTATTATAAAGCGGAAGAGTTTGTTTTTTTGTTTGAACGCACTAATCTCAGGACCAGCGGTTGCTGGTCCGAATTGAAAAATTCTTTCAGTGTTGGATAGTCCATTTATTGAGGAAGGCTATAGGCTACATTTGATCCCGATAGTCTCACGGGATCGGGACTTACGCGGGTGAAACCGCGGGACGCAGCTAGTTGATTCCATAAACTATGACTTGAAAGTTGAAAGTAATATCTTAGCAAAAATGTTTTTTCACAGAACAGAACAGGTTTAAAATTGCATTTTATGCAACACCTACTATATTCAGACCCTCTGTGTGGACCTATTTGCGTCGGTAAGGCTTAAATTTACTAGACTTAATCCATTTAACTTATCTAAACTAATGAATAGAAAGCTTATGAGATTTTTTAGTTTAGTTGAACGCGCTAATTTTAGGAACTTACTGGTCCGAATTGAAAATATATTTTTGTGTTTGATAGTCCACATATCGAAGAAGATTAAAGGCTAGTAATGATCCTGATATTCTCGCGGAATCGGGACCTGGGCGGGTAAAGCCGCAGGCACTAGTATCGGTAGATAAATAAATCTAATTCCTCTTACGCTATCGAAATAGCAATTAGCATAGGTAAATTGCGTCAAAAATAAGACCTACCTTTTGCCAACTGAGCATGAAGCCTCTCCACTCCACAAGCAGTTCCTTTTGCTGCGTTCGTTAGGTCTTATATACATTTTCCGACACAAAACTACAACAAAACTGATTCAGATTTGATTCAAACTACAAAAAGTAAACAAATAATCATAGAGAAATCTAGACGAATAAAGTACTACCAACCTCACAGCATAAACCATTCGTTCTCACTTTTTTATCTGTGAATCCAATTTAGTCCGTGTTTAGTCCTGTCATTTTCAAATTCTAAGTTTAGTTTGTGGACAAAACCGAATAGCATACAAACTTAACTTAACTAAAATAAGTCTGTTTTTGGTTAGGTTAAGGTTTAGTCGGTGGTTTGCTCGAATTGACCCCAATATCTCCCCAAATTCAAGATAACTATTTCGAACTAAGTTAGTTCGATGTAGCTGCGCAATCCAGCCTAATAGTTGCAACAACTGTTAGTAGTAACTAATAGTAGTTGTAGTAGTTAGTTAGTATTAGTAAGTAGGTAACTAAAACTCTTACACAGAAATTTTATTTGGTTACAGAATCTAGTCCAATTAATATCGGAACTCGAAGACAAACGCCTCCACCTGTTGTACCAAAGCCCTCACACAGACGAGGTACCGTCAGCGATGAACCTCCTTCCGATTCCGTACGCGATACCTTTCCTACGGAGACGGAGGGCGCGCGCACTCATACATCCTCCTTGGAAGTAAATATCACCATTTTATTTGTTAAAAACAGATTTTTAGTTATCGTGGTATAGGCTATATACTCTAGAGAGAACATAAGAACCTTTAGACGCGACTTTTCCATAGTGACTATTCACTGTAGTGGTTTGGTCCTAATGGCTTCTTGGAAATACCAAAATCCTTACAGAGACGAGGTAATCGTAAGCGATGTACCTTCTTCCTATACCGTATGCGATATCTACCAAGCGGCCATTGCGGTGCGTTTCTACTGAAATGGAGCTCGGTGGAGCGAGCAGTAAATTGGCCAATCACAGTGCTTAAAATCTCCACTCCGCGTCAGTGGAAACAGTGTAATTGGTCAATTCAGGGTTTACTCCGCTCCTCTCCGCTTCAGGAAAAACGCTACTTTTTATTCTAAAGCTAGTTTTCCCGCTGGTTTAACTGAATAGGTTCTTATGTTCTCTTTATTACAGTGTAATATTAAATAGCTTACCACTTTGACACCAAAATTGATCAAGCATGTTGCGAGTAGACGAAGTGGGCTAAATTCAAAACTATAGCAAAACTGATCTTCCTCAAATTAGGGTGAGCCTAAAAATAGTTTGGCGTTTAATAGAACTTACTTAGAATTTAAGGCGATTATGAGGCGGTAACTTTTTGCAATATAGCTCTGCGGTTATCAAAAATACACTGTATACAGAACTACTGCTTTGCTTAGAGTAATACATGATGAGTCACATAGACCATTGCAGCCTTCATTGCCTTTCCTAAACTATATTAGTTAGATATAACTACGTAAAGCGAATATGCTGAAGAGAGATACGTCCCTGATTTTGTCAAAAACTAAAATGGCATTTTTAGATGAACGAAAATGATTTGCCACATTAGCGGCCGAATACAGAAACGCTACTCAAAAGTTGAGATCTACTTAAACAACTGAGCAGCTCTCAAACTTGAAAAATCTCAAACTAATTTTAAAATTAGAAGCTGGTCAATTATTTAAGTAGCCCTCAAATTTTAAGTTGCGTTTCTGTATTCGGCTGTTAGCATGATTTGATCTCTTTCACCAACACTATCGATTAACACGTATACCTAATATGGTTTTCTGCAAAATGACAGAAGTTTTATTCCCGGCTAAGGTATTTAATTTACCAAAAATGCAATTTGAGTTTTTGTCAAAATCGGGGTCAAGACTTCTTTCAGCATTTTTGGCTATCTCTTATAGTTTACGGTTCTGATGGCCAGTGTAAATGAATACGCAACTACTGTAGCCTTTTAATTGTCTTTCTAAATAAGATTTTATTAAAACACCAAAATGTTAATTGGGAATAAGGGTTCTTCAAGTTAGGGGATTGTGTTACTTAAACTTAACTAGGTAATACTTGTTGTTTATTTCGCCAAATAAGTTGTAGATTTACTTATGTACCTATACTGTATTTATTTTACCTTCAAAAGCAAAATAAATACATTTAATTCTTACACTTGTTGCTTTTATTTAGAAATAATAGCTATCTACATACAAAGTTTAATCATATTCAGTTTAGTAGGTACTTAGTTTTTGCGTGAAGAGAGTAGTTATTTAATAAGTGACGTTAGTATAAGTATGTAGGTAGGTATGTACAAACAAATATCATCTTCTTCTTCTAATATATAAAATTTCAATGTCTCAATGTTAGTTACCTTACTCCTCCGAAACGGCGCGACCGATTTTTACCAAATTTTATATTCAGTAGGTCTGAGAATCGGCTACTATCTATAACTTATAAGGCAAAACAACGTTTGCCGGGTCAGCTAGTTATTTTAAATACTTAGGTAGGTACTATTGAACTCTACTTCATCTTTTTTTGCGTGTCAGCATTCAGTCATTCATTAGTCATTATATTTTATCTGGCCTGATCTGTGCCACAGAGATGGCAGTTTCATTGGTTTCGTTAAGGCCATCCACTGAACAAGTGCTTACATACATACTAACTTTCCCCCTTATAATATTAAAAGTGGGATTGTAAAATTATAGTGTTTGTCTCGGACTAATTTCAAAGTGATACGTTACGTGGGATCGCTATTGTCGTGTGTCGACGACACAATCGCGAACTAGGTACTGCTTTCTCACACTTGACACGACGATGTTTTTCTCCAGATTTGTCTCACCTATTTACCTACTCGATCTTTAATAGCTTCTAAGCGGATCTGCTGAAAAACTAATCTCCTAGCTAAAAATAGATAGCTCAAATGAAAAAAATCAAAAACGTTTCTCACACAAAACATTTATTCGGTATAGGTATAACTTAGGGCTACGCTTACTTACGACTCTTTACAAAATTACAACAGAAGTAACGGACTACAAGGCAGACGATTTACACACGAATTAGATTAGAATAATTTACAAAACAGTCGAACAATATACAAGGTGCACCGAATGACTAGAGAACATTTCTAGTCGTTCGGTGCAGCCTGGATCATACATCATACTCACTAATGTGCCCTAAATTAATAACCGATCTATTTATCAATCAACCGATTCCACGTTTACCTTAAAACCTGTTTAATGAACGTCAAAAATCGATCTATAATCCGTGAAATTAGTGTAAGATCTTTTTAAACTCACACGATTTGTAATCATAGTTACCATTTCGTTTTTAGTTAAAACAATCTGGATTAAGACCCGGAAAATGTAACTAGGTATGGTCATAGATCGGTAATTAATTTTGGACTTAAATAAATAGCTCTCTCATCACTCCCGGGCTTCGATCGCGACCGCGACAGCGACGCCGCCGCCGCCGCCCGGCCGGGGCCGAAGGCACGCTCTTTGGAACCGAGATACATACCTACATACAGTCTGAGGGACGCGCGCACTAGCCGACTAGTTGGTGTGCTTCACGTAGTCCGTGTCGAAGAACGCGGCGGGCGGGGACTTGCGGTCCAGCGCCCTCACACGCACGAACAAGAACGCGGCGACCAGAGATGCAACGACGAGAACTAACAATAACATGACCAGTCCCGCAACGAACGACGGTACCGACATACAGATCGTCTCCGGGTCGGTCGCCGGCGACTGTATCACGACTGTTTCGTTCCCGGGCGCGCCGTTGAGCGCGAAGTTGACGTCGCCAGGTGCGACCACCTGGATCGTACGGCTCGTGTTCACGTCCGTCATTTCTTGCGTGTCACGTCGCTTCCGCCGCGCGCCCGCTAGTCTCTCGGGCAGGCCTTCGACGGAGCGCGGCCGTCCGCCGAGTGTGGCTAGGTTCGCGTGGCCTTCATCTTTCCGTTTGACTGTGTTGTAGACACCTCGCCTGCCGGGTGGAGGCGGAGGTGGTAGGTTGACAGTATCGGCGTCGCGGTTCGCCGGTGCTGGATTCACAGGTGGTTCGGAGGCGGGTGGCGCCGCCGACTGGGCTTGAGGTGGTGGAACGGCATCGTCGCGCTTGTCTGAGAACGCGCCCGTTGAGTCGGGCGGGTGGCGCGGGTCCGGGAACGCTGCTGGTGGGATGCCGTACTCCCCGTGAGGAACCACCGGCACTCCGTACTCCTGAACATATGAAAAGAGTTCATTTATATGCAATATTCATAAATTACTCTGTTCGTTACTAAGGTCCAGATAAAAATTCACCCTTTAGGACAAGAAAGTAGACATTATGCATGTTGTATATACAAATGAAACTTATAAGTAGATGACTCTTTAGTAGGCATAACGCACAACCCAAAACTTGGGGCCTTGAAATTAAGAATCTGGCAGAGGTTCTTTATTGGCCTTGGGAAATATTTTTTGGAAAACAGCCCTTAAGAAGGTTAAAATGGGAGTGAAAGTTTAGATGAAATGTTGATGGAACTGATCATATAAGAAAACGATGTATTTACCTGGTGTGGTGCGCCGTACTCGGCGCCGGGTACGCCGAGCGCGTTGCCGCCGCCTGCGCCGGCCAGCAGTGGCACGCCGTAGTCGCCGCCGAGTCCGCACTTCGGCTCCGGACAGTTGTATCTGCACACTTGAATCACGCACTGGAAGTGGACGTTCATCGAGTCCGGGAACTTGAACGCCTGGAAGTATGCGAAAGATACGACGGAAGCGGAGGGGCCGAAGTTCTTTATCTTCTGGAACTTGCTCATGATCTTCGGTCGGACGACGCACCCGTATTGATCGACGAGCTGTATTGGCGCGCGTTTACCGTCGTGCGCGACACAGTTTCTGACTAGCATGTCGAATTTGTTTTCATCGTCCTTTATAGCGAGTACCATCGTCATAGTCTGACCGATCTTTACTATGCCGGACACTTCTGAGGCCCACGGACCCTTGCCGACTTGGATCTGCATCCAGCACTGCAGGTTGTCTCCGAGAAAGTTAGCCGTGACCGCGTGAAGCATGTCGACCTGAAACGGTCTGAAGGTGACCGCCTTCTCGTAGAAGTCATACCAGGTGCAACGCAGCTTTCTCGCCTGATCCCAGACTTCCTGCACATAAGGATCGTACTGGACGATGATCGTGTTTTCGACGTAAGATCCGCTTGGCGTAGGGCTGCCGTACGTCGCGACATTATGATTTGCAGAACTCGACATGCCGCAGCTGTTGAGGAATATCTCGAAAGTTGCGCTGAGGTGACCCGTGCCTGGCTTGAGGTGCATGCAGTGGGGGTCGCTGTAGAAACCTTTTGAGAATATCATGCCGTAGAATGGCCTGTCAAATTCAATGTTGACTCTCATGTGCGTCTTCTCGCATTGGACCTGGAGGTGCTTGATCTTGGGGCTGTCGGGTGTGGTGAGAGGCCAGGGGTCGTCGGAGTGTCCAGTTGATAGCGCGGGTGGTCCATATCCCCCGGCGCCACCCGCGCGGTGTTCCAGCGGTAGCGATGCCGACTCCGCAGGCACCTCGCCTACCGCATCCTGAAATTATAATCAAGACTCATTAATACTAACACACAACTTGTATGGGTAGGTAAAGAAATTAATATCAGACAAATCTCTACTTTTATTGTCGTCAGTTTTTATCTAAGGAGATAGATAGGCTATTATTTCGGGCCTAAAACATCTACAATTGTGTTAAATTTAATACCGTCTTTATTATTTTACGTGAGTAAACGCGTCACGCGAGCGACCGAGAAGAGCGCACCTTTCCGCGCGCAGTCGTTCTTTCCGACTTTCTACTCTGATGGATAGCTCGTGCGACCAATTATAATATTAATCAGCGCAATCATACTGCTAAGATGAATTCCACAAATGCTTTCACGAATCACGACAGTTGCAACTTGTTACTCAGATCGTAAGTCTGCCGGTATTGTGCAAAGTAATAGACGTAGAAATTACCGGTTCGGCTCGACTAATATCTTAATTGAGTGAGAACGCAACATACGATCGAACGTTTACTTATATGGTGTTTAGATGTGGAATATATGGAGCGAGAGCTTGCCCAACGGGCTGTACTGGGTATGTAAGAATAGCGCTCCCTTCATGCATCGCCCGCGTCCGCACTTGTGCGTCCAACGCAAGCCTCGCGTTTTCTAAACCTGTTAGAAATTACCTACTGATCGAAATTGTCAGTTACGGAAGAAAACACTGGTCCTATAAACATGCACAAGACAAGTGTAGTTTAACTTGACAGTTCTCATAGGTACCTAAAGCGACACCAATAAGGTATATCATTATGTGATGGTTGGTTGATGCTATAAAATTAGAGCGTTTGTCGATCAAACGTGTTATAAATTGACAGTGTTGTTCTACTGCAATAATACGTTAGGCGGCCTTAATCATACTCATACTACTCATACTCATTTCATACTCAATCAAGACGTTATTTAAAGGGATCTGCAATAATATGTAGTCTTTGTCAGAGGCATTCGGCTTTTGTTTGGTTATTATCAGAGATACTTGAGATGAACAACTTTGGTGTAATTGTGTGAAATGATTGAACGTGATTTGCTCGAGCATGCGCGTTGCGCACGGGCGCGAAACGACAGGTGCGTCCGGCGCCGGCGCAGGTGAAAGTATCCGGATTTACTGCATCCGCTTACACCCTAATTTTGAAAACCATCAGAGCAATTCAATAGGATTATTTAACTTAATTCATATTATTATAAAATTTACGCCTTCGTATAGACATAATATACTGATATACATTAGGTAGGTACTTGATTACACAGTGTTACGAAAGTAGTTAATATCCGTTGCAAACCGGAACAAAATTGACTTTCTATCTAGACAAATTTAAATTGGAAATCATTTTGAAATATCTATTAAATTCTAAAGACGAAAACAGTTTTATCGAAGTGATGTCACCGGACCTACACAAACACTTTATAGTGTCTCCTTAAACATCTTTAAATCAACAAAAATGGCAATGTACATAAATGTAAACAATTACCGAAATGTCCGCGATGTCTTGCGTAAGCGCACAGCCTACATACCTCGTCAAAAATTAGTACAACATCACCGATGAAAGTTGTAAATTTTAAGATGAAACCGGAATTTGTTTACCTTAACTTTTTCGTGAATCCTAACAAGGTCGAGGTTGTTTATGGTTTTCTTAAGTGTTTTTGTGTAATGCGGGAGCTTTAGTGAACAACGCGAATGTTGTTTACCGAAAAAAGTGGATCCAATAACTCTATTAATGTTTTACGCAAATATTTTTGCAAATGCTGACCTATTAGGATCTTAAGTAACTAAGTTAACTGTGCTCTATGAGAATTTACGGTTAAATTCCTTGAAATGAGCACAGATAACTTTATTCGTTTAGCGATTTACGATCATAACATAAGTTTCTTCCATATTTTCGCGCTCCATAAAATCATCAAGATTTTTTTATTTATTTGAATTGTAGTTTGAACTTGAACAAAAACGTATTTTTATGCTTTTTAAAAATGTACCTAGAGTATAAAACATCGTGAGGAAATCGACTTGTCAAAGGACTCGTCACGGTCATTCATGAGACCATCGCGAAGCCGCTTAAGAGGGTTCATTCCATTCTCTTTCTCCATACAAACGTAGTTTACGTTTTCCTCCCTGGATAAAGACATTAGAGCAAATATGTTTATGCCATAAAACCTATATCTGTCATGTCTTGTCAATGTACGAACCTTATTTTTTTTTCTAATTAAAATAATAATAAAAAATAAAAAATGAAAAAAATAATTCGGAAGATGAATAGTCATGCCAGATATAAGTTTTATGGCATAAACATATTTGCTCTAATGTCTTTATCCAGGGAGGAAAACGTAAACTACGTTTGTATGGAGAAAGAGAATGGAATAAACGCCCTTAACTAGGCTCCCATAGCGTCTTACTAGTATATGTACTATCCTTCTAAGAAGAAGCTTGTTGTCTTAATTTTATAAGCGCCCTACAGTGGGACAAATTAGCGGGCCTACATAATATACATTATTATTATATTATAGTACTGTAGGGGATTTCTAGATGCCCATAAGAGGTGCTGGATTTTCTGGCTTCATCGTTACTAATATTTATATAAAAGTTTTGTGTCTGTTAATATCCAACTAAATTGCATCACTACACAAAATACAAGGATCGCAGGAGTGTGGTATTTTTACCCGGCTGCAAGGAAAGGGTTATGTTTTTCGCGCCTATCTTGTATGTTTGTAATATTCTTTTTATAAGTCGGGTCTGGGCACTAAATATCGAAACTAAAAAGCAATTAATCTACTGGACATTTTAATATCTTCCTACCTATAATTATATAGCTACGTGGCACGTTGCAAGCATTGCAAATCAATTTCAAAACTAACTACCGATAAAGTTGCGAGTTAGCTCTAAAAATCTAACGTCAAAAGTTAAAGAGATTAACTCTTTCTTGGAGCAATTGCTTTCTAACATGAATATACATAGCAAGATTCAGTCGCATCGCAAGAAACTTTCAAATCTCAATCTACCGATGGTTTTACTTTTAGTTACATCATTTGTAATTAATTTTTAGGTACTATTTTTTTGTCAGGTTTTCACATTTTCACTCATCACACTAAAACGATTTTAACGGATTTATTGGAGTAAACCGGGGACCATATGAGGCACTTTCGAGGATTTATCAATGCCTCATCTATCCATCAGTCCATCACTGATAAATCCTCGAAACAGCAAGTTAAAATATAAAGCTACACAAACGCTATACGTAAGTATTAAAATATTTTTGTTGTGTTAATTTTATAGTAACTAGCTGCGCCCCGCGGTTTCACCCGCGTAACCTAAGTTCAGACCCCGCGGGATTTACGGGATCAAAAGTATCCTATGTCCTTCTCCTGGCTCTAAACTACCTCCCTGCCAATTTTCAGCTAAATCGGTTCAGCCGTTCTTGAGTTATAAGTGGAGTAACTAACACGACTTTCTTTTATATATATAAGTAATTATTTGTGTTCCACAGATTCCAGTGCGTATGTCCCCGATGCTTAAGTGAACATTTTTTTTAATATTTTCAAAATACCTGTGCCTATTCAGAGTATCCACTGACCCATCCATTACTTCGCGCTATGCCTTGATAATCAGTGAAGATAAACATTTTTTTATGATTTAAAAGTTTTATTAAAGAAAGCAATTAAAATTATTAACACGTTTTCAAAACTTGTGACATTATTTTTATAACGCGGCTCTTGTAATGTCAAAGTTCTATTTTAAGATATAGCTAAACCTTTTCCTGTCGGGTTTAGCTACCTATATCAAATAAAGTCTACCTATTTAACAAAATTTAGTTAGGAAGTCTATAAAGTTTTTAAAACAACAAAACAAGAAGTAAATCGTATCCGTGGACTAATATCATTTTCATGACACGTACCTTATAATTTCATAGTTATGCTTTAGCTAAATTTAAAGATTTATCCTGTTTGATTTATTAAAAGAAAGTCTTGTTAGACAGTTTTTTATTCACAGCTTTCATCTTTTTGTAACATTGATTATTCAACAAGCAAATCATATCCGTAGATTACAGCAGCTCCGTCATCTCGGATATGACTGACAAATTTTGTCACTTGCAGTGAAAGTGTTGCACCTCGTTCGAAACGCTATTTGAAAGGTCAATGACGGAGGCTGCGGTGGCCTTTACCGCCACGACACGGTTAAGTAAACGTAATATTTTGCACTTGTTTACATAAGATTTCGTTAACTTTTACTTAAGAGGGTTCATTCCATTCTCTTTCTCCATACAAACGTAGTTTACGTTTTCCTCCCTGGATAAAGACACTAGAGCAAATATGTTTATGCCATAAAACCTATATCTGTCATGTCTTGTCAATGTACGAACCTTTTTTTTTCTAATTAAAATAATAATAAAAATTAAAAAATGAAAAAAATCATTCGGAAGATGAATAGTCATGCCAGATATAAGTTTTATGGCATACACATATTTGCTCTAATGTCTTTATCCAGGGAGGAAAACGTAAACTACGTTTGTATGGAGAAAGAGGATGGAATAAACGCCCTTAACGCCATCTAGCATCTGAGCCAGTAGGTTTATCGATCAAACGAAGCTCATTCGATATTCAGTGAAGGTGAAATTTATTTTTATTGAGGAAAATATTATGTGATTTGGATGTTATTAAAACGACTGCTAATTTATGACGGTTTGGAGAAAATTATAGCAAACGGTCTCATCAAATCAAAATTAATATGCAACATAATTAATAACGAATCTACGATTAATGTCTTCGAATTGATTTCTCTGATACGCAGTTAGTTTCCAATGGTCCGTGTTTTGTGTATGTGCTAACGGAATCATTAGCCTAGTTGCCGAGATCGCGAGCGTAAAAAGCTGAATAATGTTGTAGAGAAGAGCACGCGCGAATCGCGTTGCGCACACGCCACGCTCTAAGAAATCTACTGGTATCGGGTATGATACGCACCGTCAAACACTATAAATGTAACAGTTTATGAAGATTCGAATACATACTTGCCGTGAGATTTAAACCCCATCATTAATCATTATTATTGGTAATCAAAACGATACTTGAAGTATATAAACTCTAATGGAGTTAAAAAGGTACGCATTTAATTTTAATTTTCTAAAACTCAACCCAAACTTTTATGTAATATTTCCATGACAACTGAAAGGTTCTATGTTTTCTTTTATTTTAAAATGAATTAGTGTATGCTACTCATCTGAAAGCACTACCTAATCTGATCTCTTCGCTACATAAAGTTACTTAAGTAAATGTTTCGTAGAACCTCTACTGTGCCGATTGTAGGAGGGTACTCAAATAACAGTTTTTTTATAAATGGGTTATAGTGGCATTATATCATTATGAGAGCGTACAGTAACCAAACTGTTAGATCTGCTCTGTTATAAATTGATCTCCTGAACACTTACGGCAACGGTATTACTTGACCGTATGTACACTACTTTACTATGATGAAGCACATCGATATTACAGTTTCTTTATTATTTTAAATTTTATATTTCTACTATCAAATTAGAAAAAAAAAGAAACAGAAAATAAAATGCTTTTAGTTTTAATAAAAACTGGGATAGATATTTTGGGTTGCCGTAACTAAAAATAAAATAACTAATAATAAAATGAACTAACCTTTAAAAGTAGCGTCGCTATAGTGAACAATAATCTGATCCTCTTCATGGTCACAGTCCAGTGGTCGGGCGCCCTGTAAACAAGGATACACATTCAGGATAACACTAGAGAAGCCCGGGCGCGGGCGGGCGGCGCGAGACGGCCTACTGTGCCATGACTACACCCCGGCGGTAGTCGCGACTGAGCGAGCGAACAAACTCCGGCTCCCCCCAGCTCGGAGGTGCACATAGTGGGGCTGACCCACTGACCGAGTGCAGACGGCGGACGGAACTGCACCGCCTGCATCACGGTGCGCGCGACGCGACACTAGCGATGCTCCCATTGCGTCCAGAGGAAACCACGCTCGGCCTTCACCTCATTACCGGTGCACGGTGCAAGGTCGCCTCGTGTATGCATAATACGTATTGACTCGCTTGTTATCTACAAATGTTGCTATTTACTTGTACCATTTTACTAAGCGTTGATGGTATCTTTATGGCCGCCGCGCCGGTCGTAATCAGAAACATTCCCTTAGGAACCTTAGTCAACGAATGATTTTGTGAATTACATTATTTAGTTTAACGTCCGCGAAAGCTACACAAATCTGCTAAACAGTTCTGTTAAAATAAAACTTTTACATTTTTAAGAATGCCTTCGACTTGTTTTACCAAGAAAACCCCCAGTTTCTTCATCGATAGTAAAAGTCTTAAAGCAAAATTTCCTTTGTGACGTTACTTTTAACCGATACTTTTACTTTTGATAATGAAATTAGAGGTTAGTGATAACTTTCATTTCATCTCTACATTTTATGAAAAAGTCTTCTGTAGCATCTGTCTGACTATCTGCCCGTCGAGCTGTCTGTAACCGAGAAACTTAAAAACCACTGAACTTGTTCATGCGGTTTTTACCAATAAACAGTGATTCAAGAAGAAGGTTAAGGTTAACGGGGGTTTAGGTTTATGATTTGTTAAGATTAGATGTCTAATTATTAGAATTTTGTCATACATTCTAACAAACAACCGCGTATCATTTTCAAACACATGACAACCGGAAACGAAAAAGATTTTTTACTCTACTTAGTACGTATCCAGGGATTCGAGGCCACTGTGGTGCTGCCAGTGTCAAATTTTTTTGATGGCGAGACGAAGTAGCGCCAGGTCAGCTAGTATTTCTATATAATGCAGCAAATAAAGTAGCCTTCGCTACAATTAGTTAAGTCAACTTTTAAACTAACACGATTGGAACTCATAATTTTATAGATATAAAAAAACTAACTAACTAAACTAATTTAAATCCTGCTTTTTTTAATCACGCAATTAAGACCCGGGAAAAATGAAATTATGAATTAGTTAAGTCATGATTGAACTAAAGCCATTCAATAATGTATTAGTAGCCCTTGGTCTACCTGTAAGCGTAAGTTATTCAGTTACGCCCCGACCGGTGCGCGGTGCTGTGGGTGCGAGTATTTCTGATTTCACTCAAGACACTCGATCGCTGGTTAGAAAGCACAGAAAGTCTCATCTGTCGATGCGAGATTTAACTGACCGTCAGACATGGTTGCAATCTTTCTAATTTAATGCGTAAGAATAATGCACTCACTTTGTAGATGATAGTATAGCGCAGCGTCTAGTTTTATAGGAAATAAATATTGTAAACTAATTTGAAATTCTCCTCTTAGCACGATTTTTAAGTACCTAATCAGTTTTCCACCGCACCCACGTATGAATTATCTCTACCTTTCGCCCGTAAGATAGGCCCTCTAGGCGGTTCCCTATTTTCTATAATCTAAGGAGATATTATAATAATAGAGGTTGCAGTATATAGTGGTCAATTAACGAGGCTTGCAAGAAACAGCGTCGAATGTCGGCCAGTGGTCGCCGATCAAATTGTGTATTAAAGTAGCCTAGTTTTAGCTAAGACTCTCCCTTCTGCGGTTACTGTAGTATGCACTCTTTTGAGTTTTAATACTCTGTTTTTTGTTTATCTCTTTCAGAGTGAATTTAGAGTAAAATAAATAAAATTTTAACACAGCTTATTTACCCTCGTTGGGTTGGGATAAAAATAACCTATGTTTCAGCAAAATATGCCTTCAGACGCAGCCTCGCGCTGTAGTTTCCAGACAATTATCATTTAATTGGTTTTGTTTATCTTAGGGTATCGATATTCTACTTTATAAAATCTGCTGTTTCCTAACAAAAACATGTAGCAATAAAAGTATTATCGAAATCGGACTTGTATACAGCGTGAACATATCCACATACATACAGAAAGACAGGTCGAATTGAGAACCTCCTCCTATTTTGAAGTCGGTTAAAGCGACCAATATATTGAATAAATTAACCTTGGCATCCTTAATTATCTTATCCTTATTCGATTTCAATGCAACAAATAACATCTAAATACCTAGTATATCTACCTATTCACAACACATACCGTACTCTACTTATAACTTCAATATTTAATTACTTGCTTATCGATCAATCTTGAAATATCTCGCCTGCAGGCCACAGGGCATAGTCACAGCCTACTTTAATATACATAGTCGTTATTATTCGCGCATCAACTTCCTATCTATCTACCGTGTAGCTCTATAATAGATCTGTCAGAAGCACTCATTCATCTATCGTAGGTATACGTTACCCATTTATTGCTCATTGGTCAGAGTCTAGCGTAGAGAAAGTTACGGTAAACAAATGGATTTTTAATTAAAATTGAGTCATCTGTTAAAAGAAATAGGCTAACACTCAGTTCCTATTAATTATTAAAGAAGCAGTAGAAAAAAAGTTTCACTATAACAACGACCAATGATGCGTATCTGTCTAAGTACTCTGCTATGATAAGGACTTTTATATTTCAGTCATACATAAATTGAAAACTGCATAAAAACGCTCCAGTTTCGCGCAAAACATGATGGCAAAAACAAAATTACGTGATTTAGAACAAACTTTCGTTTTCTTTATAGATAGGTGTACCTACCTAACAATTTGCAAGTTAATTTTGATAAATACAGTATTGGGTCTGTGCAGAATTTTGTATAAATTGTTTGTAATTTAGTCATAATTGACAAGTAGCAGTCATGGCACGCGCCACGAGAGCTCCTAGTAATTACAGTAATATTATGTGTCTCACTTTCGATCAGCATTAAATTATAGACTCTTGAACGTTAGAGTAATGCAAAGAATCCTTTTGCAATCGGGTAGAAAAGGTTTAATTTCACCTGTTGTAATTATAGTGGGCACATTGATTTATCCTATTTAAAAAACTCTGTAATGAATACATTAGCTAAGGTGATCTTTGTTATTTTTAGTCGAGAGTAATTTCAGTTTACCTAGTAGGTAGTTGGCACGTTGCGCGCCGCCGTAATTCTATTGTACCGTAGAAAAGACATCAACGCAGTCACGCTTGCTACGAAAATAGTAATAACAAACTACGGTACGAATTTTTCTATTGATTAAAATCTAGCTGACCCGGCAAACTTTGTTTCGCTTTAGAGGCAAAAAAAAGTATCCTATGTCCGTCTCCTGGTTCTGACCTAGGTCCCCCTGGCCGAAGATGGTGGGTGGCCAGGGTATACCCACTAAACTCCACGGTGTCCTTCGCTCCGCTAATGTGGGGGCGGACGGTAACCGCTCTCGCATTATTCCGTACCGCCCCACTGCGGGCGGCCTTTTCAGGCCTCCTCTCTGGCCCTTAAAAGGGCCAACCCTCGCGAGAGGCGGCGTTGACACGCCGCCGCCATCTCGGGCTCATTGGTTGGCGACCGACCCCCCCGAGTCAGCCGCCAAGAGCCGGGTTGGGCGGCAACCTGCGTTGCCCGCCCGGTGTGTGGAACTTTGGGCCCACGAGTGCCGGGGAGCAGCTCGCGGGCCCGTTCCCCCTCTCTGGTTTTGTAAGGCAGTGTCCTCTGCCGCTTTGGTCAGGCAGTGTGCTCTGCCGCTTTGGTGAGGCAGTGTGCTCTGCCGGGCCCGGCCGGTAAAGGCAAGGCCCCCATCACCCACCGCGGGTCGCTTCACCGCCCAACATGGCTGGATTGCCATGGTGGGCGGTTACTGAGCCCTCTCACCACGGCAAGGTGGACGCACGACGAGAGGGCTGACCTAGGTACCTAAGTTTTTTTCAGCCAAATCGGTTCAGCCGTTCTTGAGTTATAAATAGTGTAAGTAACATGACTCTCTTTTGTATATATAGATAGATATTTTATATGTTATTTTAAATCATTTTCAACATTTTATGGTTTAAGGGTTATGTACGTATGTAAGTAAAACAGCAGTTTATTTTTTTGCTGGCGCTATATAATGGCGTAACACGTAATATAAAAATGTAATAAAATAAGGGTTCCGTTTTTTTTGCCATTTGGCTACGGAACCCTAAAAACGAACATAGGTTTTTTTGAGTCACCATTGAACAGGCAGCTAGTAAGCGTGGCACGTCTTAGACCGCATCGTAACTTATCATCGGTGGAGATAGTGGTCAAACGCTGACCTATATATAGTATCTATGAAAAAAAAACCGTCGCACGTCTGCGTCTCTAGACCGAGAACGTACCGAGCACGACTCGAGAAAGCCGCTAAGTCACGTATAGTAATTACTTTGAGACAGCTCAACTTGCTTATCGTCGTAATATTGCTACAGATCATCATTCTATTGTTCAACTGTGTCAATGTTTAATGAAAAAAAGACGCCTGCTCTGCTGCTCTACTAAAATAAATTGTTAAATGTAGAAATTAAGCTCATTTTTCGGTTTTAATCGCGTGGTTTCAATGCTCAACCTTTCGAGATCTTAACAGGTCCCTTCAAGTCAAGTCATTTTAGGTCTTTTTTAGATTAATCTTGAAGAAGAGACCTGTAAAGGTCTCGAAACGTTGAGCATTGAAACAATGCTGAAAGTAACAAACGCACCACGCGATTAAAACCGAAAAATGAGTTCAATTTGTTAAATGTAGATATCTTTATGACGTTGGTTTAGAAATTATGAGCAGAGAAACTCTAAAATCGCACCAAGACTTTTTGTTTTGATAAGTTTGTGATTTATTCTAGATTTATTACACAAATCGGTTTCACCTCGATGCATAATGTCCCACGTTAATGCCGAAAAAAATGGTTTGGAATTTAATAATTTCTGACTAATTGACTTCTAGTCGAACCGAACCACGAACCATTGACACAGAAAGGTGATTTATTTATAACAGCGGCTGTGAAAGATGTGCAGATTCCGTTTATCTTGAAAACCACGCATATTAATATCTAGGTTTATTTTCACATCGAGGTCATCTGTCAATTAGTGTAAACCTAGTAGAATTTATAAGTTCTTGTAGGTACGTCCAATGTGAAAACTCAATTTAAAACTTACATTAAGGGGACAGTCTATCTACTCTTTTCTCCATTCCAACTTTATAAACGTAGTCGACTGTTTCCTCCCTGGGAGAGATATTAGAAAAAATATGTTTATGCCATAAGTCCTATATCTGCCATGACCATGCTCCTACGTTTTTTTTTTAGGGTTCCGTACCCAAAGGGTCAAAACGGGACCCTATTACTGAGACTTCGCTGTCTATCCGTCTGTCCGTCTGTCCGTCTGTTTTTCCTTTTTACATTTTTCAGAATTAGCTATATTTATATTCTAATTAGAAAATAAATAAAAAAAACAAATCGTGGGGGCATGGTCATGGCAGATATACCTAGGTGTTATGGCATAAACATATTTGCTTAAATATCTTTATTCAGGGAGGAAACAGGCGACTACGTTTGAATGGAGAAAGAGTAGGTAGACTGTCCTCTTAAAACAATATATTAGTGAAACTTGGATGTCTAATTTGCTTACACTTAAGCTAATCAGGTTTAAGACTAAACACATCAAGTACGCTATCCATCACATCCATTGTTTATTCATTATGTAGAGACAATTTTCAGTGTCTGTAGTCTGTATGCTAAGTAGCTTTCGGCTCTGATTAACGAGGTGCGACTTTTAATTGGCCGTTTACTTTTACTGAAGTAATGGCTGAGAATCGTTGTGATTATCTTCTCTGCTCTATTATTAAGTGTTTATTTTTAAGATGTTATTTTAGAAAACGCATTTATATTTACAATCAAAGGCTTTCTTACACACACACTCGCACTTTGTGTGCAAATAAAGCGTTCATCTATCTATCTGTCTGCATACGTAACGTTTCCCGGACGGGACGTGTTAATTTCTAAATACAAAAATCCCGTGCCATCCCCTCCATCGTCGCCCCGAAAGGATTTTTGTATGTAGAAATTGACACGTCCCGTCCTGGAAACGTTACGTATGCAGAAACCCTAAATCAGCTCCTGGATAATACGACAAAATGATTTTGTTCTTCTTCTATTTCCTGCCCTTATCTCAATTATTTGGGGTCAGCACAGTAGGTACGTCTTGTGACCATACTCAACTGCAAATATCTTTGGCAATAATAACATAGCCAGCCGCTTGCCGGACACCAACTCTCCATCGGACCAAGCCGTTTACCCGCCACTGCGCGGGGAGAACTCTAGGTTTACTAGTATCTCCGAGATCCCCTCGTTGCCTTTTATGACACTCATTGTAGCACTCACTGTAGTCAAATATGGGTAGCCCTATTCGTAGGACTACTAGTTAATAACCAAACAAAATATTTCTAGTTTAACAATCGTATTGTACCGCACATATTCGGAGCAATATCACAACAGATTTCTCTCTAGCACGACAACTAAGATGTAGTAATAAAAAAGGAAAATATTCCAAGTCTATTCAAGCAACTCCAAGAATAGACATAATTTGCGACGTGCATAGCTTCTTCAGCCGACAAGTGCTATTAATCTGGGAACGTATGTAAAATGAGCCATTGAATTTGTTTTACTAGCTTTCGTTTCCAATGAAAAACGCCAATCGCCACTTTTATTGTTAATTGTTAGTTTTCACTTATTGGGTCAACGATTCTTCACAATTGACAACAAGAAATCAAATGACGCCTGCGCCCGCGCCGCGCCGCCGCGTCTTGACTTACGACTGGAATTTTAATAGCAGTGTGACATTTTATCAATGAGAAACTCCGTACTAGCTTGTACTATATATGTATTCTGTCGTACTAGTAAATTATATTTTTGTAACAATACAATTCTGCCTTCTTCTCTAAACCTCGGCAATAACGATTCAATTGTATGGACATTTTTACTGACAAGAATCGAGATAGCGTTTTGGTAATTACTTTTATCGTTTCATCTATGTCACAACAGTCGTAGTCGCAAGTAATATATTCGGAAATAACGTTTTATGCCGATGATACGCCTCAATACCCCGATTGTGCTAAAATTTGGCCCACATCTTCCGATCACGAACGTAAACGGTTACAGAATTTTTAAAAAGTAGGGATCTGATATATGTGAAATATATTGACTACACTTTGGCATATCCTAAAACAAATATTCCAAAAACTTTTTACACACTTAACCATCAAGCTAAGCTCATAAAAAAAGCTTACTGCGTGCGCGCACATCATGTCAAGATTGATGTTTAATCATAGGTGTAGGTGACACGAATAGATACCGGACGTATTACTGCGTGACGTATAGATTAGTCGCTCGATTTGATAAAGTGCAACGTGGTCTCAAGGTTACGACACAACACTTTCTCCGAGCTACGCTCGCAGTTCGTTGCTCTCCGAATTGTACGATCAATGGTGAAGCTGTAACTATAGTATAGTATACAGGTGCCAAACCCAGACTCCACCTAACTGTGAAGGGAGTAACGTTGGTTTTCCACTGTAACTTAATATACGAGTTCCTCTCGGATCATCTGTTGCCGCTCGCGTTCAGTGCTCAAGGCAATGGGTAACTCAGAACCTAACTTGGCCCACTTTCTCTTTTTAACGACGTCATCTCCTTCGTTCTTGTTGTGTTTGACATTTGCAGAGCAAGATAGTTATATTTTAGATGAGAAGCCGAGTCTGAGATCGCTTTCTTCGCGCCGCACTTGGCATTGGGAGGTGTACGAAATCCGGTAACTTTCGTTAGCGTGCGATTGTGTCAATTCCGTGTTAGTACTGCCCACGCTCGCGCTGCCCAGACTCGATACAATTATCCATTGTTACGCAACGGTTATTTATCAATTTTGTAACAAGAATTGGTTCACTAACAATGACATTGTGATTGTTACATAAAACGACAGTTAATTTATTGTAGAGTATACACATACCTACCTACATACAATTATTTTAATATGATCAGTTTTTAATAACGACTAGGTACCTATTTCTTCTCATATAAGTAGTACTCATGCATTAAGTAATAGGTACTGAAAAATTCATTTGTTTACGGAAATTGATTGAATTCGATTACGCTGCTGCTGCTTGAACTTGACCGATTCAATGTCGTAAATTAACCCAATCAGTGCTGGCAAGTAATCTAGGTCTCGTAGCTTAGACAATTTCACCTAGTTTCCCGAGAAAATTGCCTTAATTGCGTGAACTTGAGGTGTATTGAAGTCGACACCCGCTGATATACCGCTCGGGACTGCCAGTTCAATATTGCGGAAATGTTTCCTTCATTAGCTTGCATTGATAGAGGCTACTTCGATAGTTTCGATTTAATCAGTTTTACGTTTTGTTATAGTTTTTGTGTTACCTACTTTACGTATCTATAAAGTGAAATATTATGAACCACTTTTTTATCTTTTTTGATAATTAATGCTTGGATTATAAAAGTCCAAACTAATTAAAATGACAATTTAAGGTCAATTCTCCAACTCTCAGAAACAGCTCTTTTTCAAGTAAACTTTAAACTGAAAAATGTTGAAAACTATTTCTCATTTTAAAAAAGTAAAGGTTTGTTCACCTAGACGTGTAGAACAACCTATCAAGTACAACTACAGGTAGCTGCTCCATAAACTTCAATATTATTGTTTAGAACTCCTTCTCCGATGAGAATTGTAAATTAAACCCCAGACCAACCCACATTGCTAAACTTACTTAATTAATTGGCAAGTTTCAATGTTTCTATTGATAAATAAACGAGTAGTAAATTCAGCTACAGAACTCTCTATAGCCGGAACTTCGGGAGAGAAAACAGTCCGATTGCCGGTGCACTTTTCCCGACAACCGATACCTGATATCGTATAACTGCCTTTGCGGTCGAATCGCTCTAACTAACCATTTGAATCTCAACGAGTTTATGTGGTATTGCTATAATTTAAATGGTAGCTGGGTAAGTAGGTGAAGTCTATATTTTTTGTTCAAAAACCAACCTAAGATTAAACGAAACCATATAATAATACTGGCTGTGTTCTGTTGTTTCATCCGCGTAAGTCCCGTTCCTGTGGTGATTTCGAAAAAGCTTTTCTTATCGAATGCCTACATGATATAAAGTTTTAGCTCACTACTATTAGCGGTGTATTGCAAACTGATTCCTAAAATTCAAGTAGGTACGTCGTAGTTTACGAATCGGTAAATTGTCACAATATTCTATAATTAGAACTTAAATGTAGGAGCAAAATGTTATAGGTACCCATTGTGTAAGTCTGATGTGTATTTTATTTATTTACTTCAATAAACTTTTTATTTTATATTTTTAAGCTGTGCGCTAATCAGTCAGGATAAAGCATTTTATAGATAAAATATTATAGATAATATTATTTATAGAGTACCTACATATTTTTTGAAGATATGCTCTTATGACACGTATATCCATAGCTTTATCCTGGCGTTTACACGCTCTTATCTAGATTCCGGACTCGTTTCCAAATATTAATTCCCAGCAGACGGCTACGTTAAAATAACTACCTGCATGCCGCATTTTAGATCGATTCCCTCGTTTGGCTTATCGTTATCAGTTTTGACGCACAGTTCAGAATCTTTGCGTTCATAACTAGATGTCTTATCTATTTTATGACTATAGATAACGTACGAGAATTCATTAATAAATCACTCAAACATAAAGTTTTTTTTAAATTTCAACTCTAGGTCATTCCCCACGTAATATTTCTAAAGGGGAAAGTCTACCTACTATTTTCTCCATAAAATCTTTACAAACGTAGTCGACTGTTTCCTCCCTGGATAAATACATTAGAGAAAATATGTTTATGCGATAAATGGGATATCATTCAGTCATGCCCCTACGTTTTGATTTTATTGATATTATTATTTTTCTTCATTTTATTTCAATTCTAATTATAATATGAAATGGTTATGATTATGACAGATGTATGTTTTATGGCATAAACATATTTGCTCTAATGTCTTTATCCAGGGAGAAAACAGTCGGCTACGTTTGTATGGAGAACAAGTAGGTAGACTTTCCTCTTAAATGCTGGTGTGCTCACCTACTTTAATCTAATTTTAATTGAATGAAGGGCGACATTCCTGTCAAGAAAGTACTCATTACATACACGAATTATGCATTTTCTAGTTAATCTCAAAAATCAATTTCATACTTGTTTCGTAGCCTATAATTTTATTGATCGATAATCTTTAAAGAAAATAAACAAGACGCCTATCGATTAATCAAAAGTTCTCACGTGTAGGTAATTTTGTAGGTATGTGTGTCATTCAAACAAACACATGCATCTGGTTCATGATAGAAGCCGCTAGAGCAGAGAATGAGACTCGAGTTTTCTTCCTATTATATAGTTAATAGGGGTCAAATTGCAATTTTTCTATTAATTATTATAAACGCTATGCGTATGTAGCGGAACTATATGCTAATAGTATCTAGAATTAAATGCCTATACCTAATAAGCATAGGTACGTCGTAAAGAAGTATTTTAGTACTTGCCTCCATATAGATAGATGTTATGGATCATTATATGGCTTGGAAGAGATCGTTTTAAGCGATAAGACAGCCCTTGTTCTTAAAATTTCATTTTGTATTTTTTGTGGCTTGCACAATAAAAAAGGAAATTATAATTACCGCCAATAATTAGAAGCACAAAACGTATTTGTTATCACATTGTTCACAAGACAACATACAAATCGGGCTATAAAAAGTCCAGTTTACCAAACGAATAAACATAATAGTGTTAGGTACCTACTAGATTTGAGAAAACATAAGTAGGTACCTACATAAGAAATTTTATTCGTAGATCAGATCTCTGAGAAGAAATTTTAATAGTTAATACATAGTACAAACAGAAACACGGATTTAGATAAGCCACCTAACAGTAGCCGCTCACAATCAACGCACGCCGATTGCTGTTATCGTTCCATCTTCACGGGTAGAGAACATGGATATTACTATTACTGAGGAAAAAAGTAATGTAATGAAAGAAACGGAAGAGAAAGTCGGTCGGATTACAGGCCAAGGACGAGTGCGACGATCCCTTAAATTACGCAACATCGTAAGATAATTGTTCACTTTGATGATCAAGAGACGTTATCGCTGTCGACTCTTCCCTTCGAAGAATACTCGTAACTAAATTTCCATTAAGTTTACTCCATAAAATGACACCAATTACATCTTATAAAGTTATAATATACCATAATGATGTTAAACTTTTGAGAAAAATGGATTTCTATTTCTAAGAACCTGCACTGAAGACGTTAATTCGAGAGAGGAAAGCGGTACCTAATTATTATAAACATCGACTGAGAATTATCCGTTGCTAATGAACCGCCCCGGTTTCACACGGATATACCTACTGTGTTTTATACATATTATAAACCTAAATTATCACAATTGTGTGCCTTAGGAGAACGGAAAGCTACGGAGAAATAGGTTGATGAAAACAGCGTCTTTGTTTTATAAATTTATATTAGTAATATTATAGTGGTAACTTGTATTTATGTTGTATTTTCCGGGTATTTCAAAAACTCTATCACCATTAGAAAGTTACATTATCGAGGAGTAAAAATTGGTTATTTATGATTCCGACATTCCCACAGGATCGAGACTTCCGCTGGTGAATATACTATTTAAAAGTTAATACAATAAAGTTGACAACATCGCGGCATGATACACAGCAGCAACAAAACCGATCAATGTAAATAAACAATGTTATAAAACGCTACTCGTAATAAATGTTGGCAATAAGATAGTCCTTCAGCACTTTCACTCGGTCATCTCGCGTTCGTCAGTCTCGATAAATGGTCTTAGAGCATGTGTTGTGTAACCGCCACACACCACGCGTAATTACCCGGTGAAAGTAGATATATTTCGGCGAGAAATGATCGAATAAACAAAATACACTAACGTTTCACTTAACGAGCTCAACTTACGCAACACATATCCGAAATTCGTAAACGAGTTACACAATTTTATTCGTACCTCAGCTTTTTTCATTTTGTCTTTAAATAGACTAGAAAGCTCTAGGCGGAGTTAGATTTAATAGAAATGTGCTAAAGCTAAAAACTTTAATAGCCCTTTTAAATATTAAGTATCTTCAGCAGAAAATTATCCGTTTAGTATTATTTTTATGATAGAAATTAAACGGCACACTTACTTTGATGGAATAATTAATTAAATTATACTGCATGGGTAATATAATAAAAACCAAGTACCTCGTGGTAAAATACGATATTTATAATTAAGATGCCAGTATTAAGCTATATGCAGTAAGTAATTAATGAAGAAACAGGCTTATTATTACCTTAATAAGTACCATGACTAAATTAAAGGAGTGATAGACTTTACATAATGCACGCATGCATACGAGTGACTTGAGAAAGTTTTCCGATGAATATCATTAATCTCTAATGTTAGGTATAATAATAATAAAGCCTTTATTCAGATACAACAATTTACATTATCTTCTTAATTTAACTATAGTATATCGACAACTGCATCTGTTTGCCTAACGACAAAGGCCTCTTCCAACTTCTTCCATTCTTTTCTGTCTCTGCCTTTCCGTGACCATAACTTTCCCGCTACTGCTTTTAATTCATCTTCCCATCTTTTGTACTGACCTCCTCGTTTTCTTATCATATTTCTCGGGTACCAATGTATGATTAACTTATTCCATTTGTCTACACCGCGCAAAGTATGTCCTGTCCATCGCCATTTGTGTTTCCTAATTGTTACCGTGACATCTCTAAGTTTTGTTCTGTCTCTTATAGTTTTATTTCTTATTTTATCATTATTTCTTATTTTAATGTTAGGTATACTTACGTGAATATTATGTCGGTGACATAAATCCTTGTTGTTAGGGACTAGAAAACCTGTAACAAAATAAATATGCCATAAGTTATTATAACCCAGTCTGAAAGTTGGCGATATTCCGCTTAGTACTTTAAAAGTTCGATTTATAAAATTTATCTCCGTCGCCACTTGTACGAATTATATAAAAGACTAACGGCCGAATACAGAAACGCAACTCAAAATGTGAGTTCTTCTTAAACAACTAAGCACCTCTCAAATTCAAAAAATCCCATACAATTTTTAAATTTAATAACTGGTCAATTATTTAAGTTCCTACGCCTCAAATTTTAAGTGGGGTTTCTGTATTCGGCTGTAAGTATACTAATTTATTTAGTAACCAACTTTAGTACTACGGAGGGTTGATAGCTACACCTATGATTTAATACAAATGAGCTTGACGAAAATATACCAGATTCTATCTCATTAGCAACACCTAAATCTATGACGATCTGTGATGGATCACGGTTCAAGAATAAACAGCTTAGAAGGTATAGGTTCAAGGCTATGACATAATAAACTTGGACTTAATTAAATTTTACGTAAGTGTATAATTAATTTACTGTGTCAAGCCATCTTTAAGTTTACATAGACCTCATTATTCAGTCATTACATCGATGCTCAACACGCACCTTTCCGCATACTATTTGATGAACTATTTGATAGAAAATTTGCATTTACCAACGTATCTTTACTGTAACAAAGATTCTGACGGATATAAATAGACTTTTAAGATTTGAACTAGGATTTTTAGATTAACGGCCGAATACAGGAACGCTACTTAAAATTTGAGTTCTACTTACTCAAATAAGCAGCTCTCAAACTCTAAAATTCTCATACAACTTTTAAAAATAGAAGCTGCTCAATTATTTGAATACCATTTAAATTTTAAGTTGCGTATTCTGTATTCGGCTGTAAGCCTTTTAGGATAAAGCGAAAACATTACAGTGTTCTAGCAACCGTAATGCTTAATTTAGGTTCAGAAGACAGAAAAAGACATTAGTTGGTTGTATTCTGCATTGTTCTTTATGATGTCATATTTAATGGATTGTTATCAGAATAATCGCGTATTACCCGGCATTGTAGTCGGTGAAATCGTCCTTGCGAATGTGCAACAATGAAAGTAGACAATGCGCTATTTTAGAGATAATGTCGCCTTGTCGTGCCGGGAACAGGCGGAAATGTGAAAGTGAAAGTATGTTAGGCATAGGCAGTGACAGTATTACTTATTAGTACTAAATTATTTAACGACGACGGAAATATAAAAAAATGTCTACGATTATGTAGTATACGTAACTTAATTAAAGTACCGGTGTATGTAACATGTAGGTAACTAGAAACTAATAACTGTGCTAATAATTTCGGCTATTAGACGTGGCGTAGGGCATAACCGATACCACGAACTCGATATTTTAATGAGGATGTCACCATTCCTCACCTCCCGCTTGCCTTAATTGACTGGTTTAAGTGAACATTACCCAGGACAAGCCCCAGGAAATAGTTCCTCGCTTTTAGCGACCCTTCACCGGTTTAAAATTTAGTGAGGCTTCTCCATCCTTCATCTGCTCGCTTTCGCGAAAGAAAATCGCCGTCTACCATTACGTGTTTGTTGAAGACGTTCCGGCAAAAGCCATAGTTCCCACACCACAGTTTTCCAGTTCATTACCATCGTAGTTTAGCACAAGTAGAAGTAGCTGTATTGTAATATCAATGGTCTATATTAAAATTGAAAACTTTCGTTACTTACGTTAAATTCAAGATCTATACCTACATACATACCTACAATGGGTATTTCCTTAGTATGTTCTTATTATAAATCAGAGTATTGGACCATGAAACCAACTTCATATAGGTACGTCATCCCAGTTCAATTACAAAATCAAATCAAACTTCGACATAAAAGGAATGCGACGGTAGAAGGATGGACGTGGCTTACACATACTCGTATCTACCTATATCTACAAGATGAAAGTGGTGAAATCTTTAGAGGGCCGCGAGAAATCGCCGCAGTAATAAATAATGCACTAGTTCGGTCGAGCAAGCCCTTAGAGCGACGAACTGGTTCTAACAGTCATGTTTTGACAAGATATAGTGTAACTAAACTGGACAAGTTTTAATGACAATGTTACGTTTAACCTTTCTATTTAGATGGCAGGAAGTCAGAAGATAAATTATTTGGAACCGACCTACCGGATTAGAGCTGACTTTAATCAGCCTGAGTCGTTAAATGGCAAATGACGGACTATCAATAATTTAATGTTGTTTTGCCGAACTATTTCTCGTTTTACTAGAAATTCGTATTAAAGAGGAAAGTCTACCCTTTCTACATACAAACGTAGTCGACTGTTTCCTCCCTGGATAAAGACATTAGAGCAAATATGTTTTATCATAAAACCTATATCTGCCAAGATCATGCCCCTACATTTTGGTCTTTTTCATTTCCTAATAAAAATAAAATAAAACTACAATATGAAAAAATATATTGTTGTTGAATTATTGAGTGTCGCATAGCAATATATTCCACAACAGAAGACACTTGGGTGTTCGAAAGTACGTTCTTAATTATTTTGCTTTGATTGGTAAGACATAATAGTAGTTTATAAATGCACCGAGGTACTGACCCTGTCTTATGTAGAGGGCATCATATAAACTCCAGAGCGTACGAAGGACTTTAGACTCCCGAGCGTAGCGACGGTGCTAGAGATTTAACTCCAGAGCGAACCTAGGAGAACTACCTTCTGAATAGTCCTTGCATGACATAGAAGATGGATCGTAATGGCTATACCACGTTAGACGGGTTCAGGTACGAGTAACCCTTATAGGGGTTACTCTAATTCTACTACAGACTTATTCTGTATTTTCTATATCAGCATCTTTATTTCCGTATGGTATGTATTTTCTGGAGATATTTCTTTCACCGGCGCTTTACACGTAGACTTAATAATTAAGAATTTTATTATATCTTATGGACGCTCAAATAACTGCCTAAATTAGAACTAGGTAATTGAGGTCATAAGCGGAGAAAATTGCAAACTACTCAGTATAAATATGTCCAGAATTTTTACCAGGGAAAATATAGGACCTTAGAATTTTGGCAGTCAAAGCTTTTGAATAAAAAGTTAAGAAAGTAAAAGTATATCAAAATGGGAAACTTAATATAAATAAATGTTACCTAACTTGAGTTCAGTTTTTAACATTCTAGCACTTAACATAATTAACACATACAATATTCCAATGAATCCAATAGTCGAAGAACTAGCACCAGTAAACTAGTTTTTCAATTATCTAGACTTAGAATCTAGATTATTCGATAAATTATAAAGCATTCTTGCTCTAATGGAGGACTTTCTATAAGATATTTAGCGATATTTGCATAAATTAAAATAGCACTGTCATTTAACAAATGATCAATGATAATAATGAATCTTTATGAATAACTATCTGCTTGTAATGAAAGGCTGTCGGATGTTTGCTTAAGTGTACATATTCATTGTATACAGCTGTGCTACTGAGATAGAAAATATAAACTAACTATACAGCTTGTCAAATTCCAAAAGGTTTTGGTGTGGTGTAGTAGGTGCCGCAGACGGAGGCTTCCGTCGCAACCTCACGGCAAACTCATTTGCCGTAACACGAAGCTTCACATCATAATTGGAGCACAATAATTTGATATACTTTCTCCAATTCAACGTTTAAACAATTCATAAAAATTCAAACAACATTTATGCCTACTTCATGTAAGACTTTAATTAATACTTTCGGTTTCTTCTTTCGAGTGGTTTCTTAAAACAATTTCTATGTAAACCGTGATCGTTTTAATGAGGGGAGTGCATAATATTATGTATGAAACAAAGTGAAAACTTGATTTAATTGTTTTCATTCCAAAGTGTTTTAATAGAAGATTGAAATGAAACGATTGCTCCGTCATTAAAAAATATTAGCTTGTTAATTAACACCAGTTTCTCCTGGGACCGAAATGCACCGAAGAGAGTAAGGGACATTTTACACAGTAGTAACAAAGGGTCGTAGAATTAATACAAGTATGTAAACTATGACTAGATGATAAATAACCTACATTAACACTATGTTTACTTTATTGAAGTGCCTTTGTGCTAAGTACGTACCTACGGTAATGCAACAAAAGTGAAATGTAAGAGATTTCTCCACTTACCGATAGATGCATTTTAAAGGATTATGGCTGGGTTATGAGGGCCTTATCACCTCGTTATAGACAATCAGGCATGCGGGCGGGGCTTGTTTGCAAACCTCGTTTGTTATGACGATACTTTTCATAAACAGATGAGATATGGAAGCACTTTCCACTCATGATTAGGGTATAGGTATAAATTAAACATTTATCAAAACAAACCTGCAGAATATTTATGTGGTTAATGAAATAATAATGATTGTAACGTAAACGTAAAAACATGATCAGTACTATCTAGTATTTAGATAGATAGCTGAGGATAACTAAATAAATTTAAAAAGTTTTATTTTTAAGAATAATAAGTATCTCTTTTTGGCCATACCCAAAACGATGAGCAGGTGCACTGTATTCACACCTTGCATGTTTGTTACCTACTTAGTATATGCGCGGAAGGGCCACACTTTCGATTTTTTTACAGGAGTTTAGGTAAATAAAGGACGAATGAAAGCAATCCAAAGTTAGCTATATTTATTGTTTTAGTTGAATTGTCTAAGGAGTTGAATGACTGTGTACTCTATCTGAATTCATCCTTTTCTTTTATTTTACCTTACTATTTGCAGAGCGTAATTTATAGCATCTTCGCACTGTGTTGCACTAATTGCATGGACACTCCAGCACCTAAACGTGTTGAGTTTAAGTCCTTCTATAAGTACGAGATAAACAAACAAACTTTCGCATTTATAAAAGGATTGGTGTATTTATCTAACACTGCATCTAGTTCAATCAGCTACAGGCAATAAAGTCAAATCAAAACTACTTACAGAAAATAAAAGTATAATAAATATATCTTCGTTTGAAATTGCTCTTGATTGTACCATAATTATAAGTCGAACTGTAACTCGTATCGTATTTAACTTTTCGCGAAATAGCTCTCACCAACAAAAATAATAAATAACATTTTGATTTGTTGTCTAAATAATTGTTTGTAACGAGAATTTAATCGATATTTACCCTGAAGCGAGAGTAAGTATCGATAAAAAATCGGAAAGCTGCCACTTGACCACACCGCGTCGAGTAAATAACCGCATTCTTTGTGGCCTTGGTCAGAGCCGTAAGGAAAACATAAAAACACAAGTTAATGCTAGGCAGAAACGTTTGCAAAAAGGCGTGTTGTCCACGGAGTAAAAGTTGTATTAAAGAAAGCGCGATTATAGAACTGCAGATATCCATATTACAGTTTATATCTCATCTTAGCACCTATGTGATAAAATTGACATATTTTATTCCATAGATTTTTCTTCTGTTTTCGCGATGTTGTATTGTTTAAAAGTAATAAACACCACGCGATTCAAACCGAAAAATGTCTTTAATTTCAATATTTTATCCCATTAAATCATTTCACTCAGATGCTAATATGTGACAAAGATCGTAGGTACTTGAATGAACAGGTTCAAGGGTATAGAGTAGTGGTTTTAGAACTTTTAATATGATCCTAACTCTACCACGCGGGAGGACGAAAGTGAAGCCACTAATTCGAGGAAAACCTGAGGCGTAGAAGTGAAAAAAAGTCACACACAGACGCGAGTGGCGTAAGATCGTAGATGACGGCAAACTCCACAATGGGTTGTATCTTCAGTAATAAATATAGTATTTCACGACGTTGTAAAAGTAAGTACCTACTCTTTTAATAAGTGGTTTTATGACATTAATATAACGATACTATATCATAAAACAAACGATCTAATCGGAAATGTGTTGCTAACAACAATTAAAACCGCGACTTACTTCCCAAGAACAAGAAAGGTCCCACTTCTACCAGACTGTAAACAATGTTATAGAGATGAGATCTACAATAACTTACATAGGTACATAAAAATTATATTAAATTTCTTTTCTAAACTTTAGAGCATACAATATACCTAAAGAGGCTTACATATTTTTTTATATAATAATAAGACATGTAACATATTTTAAATCTTAGAATGCCCCTAGCTATAGAGAAGGTTAGCAGTCAATTTAGTGCGAGCATAGAAATGACAGGCAGGATATCACCTTTTTCTCTTGACGAAGCCAAACCGTTCCATCCAAGTATACTAATTATTTTATCTATGCGCCAATATTTTATCGACTTAATTAGATCTATCAAACGACATCATAAGTCAGCCATAGAGCGGCTACTTGGTAATCTGCATACTTTAGTCATTACTTGAAATGCTTCGTTTAATGGCATTTTTGGAAATCCGATCATAAATATTGACTTTATCTTTGCCTGGAAATTGAAAAGCAGTCTTGCCCATAAACTTGGCTGTGTCGTTTAAAAATGGAATAAAGTTGCAATATATTTAGTCGTTCCCAATGAATATGCAAGTGTATTAATTGACCGATGAGATGAAACCGGCCCCGCAACCTGCTTGAAGTGATCCTTCTCCTGATCTAGGCCCTGACCTCATAATCAGCTGACTTATCGCTATCTTTACCTACTGGTTCACCCACTAAGTTTATTTATATTTCCTTTAACTACAGCTTTACATACTTTAAATCATTTGCAATTTATTGTTTATCCCTCAGAGGTATAACTTCTCATCTGAGACTGACACTAACTAAAACATTTTTGATGATTTTTTTAGTTGGTGTTCTGTCTGTTGTTGTGCCTGTTGTTTAATAAATAAATTACACTCATTTCATAATTAAGGCTGCACCATGTCTAGAACGTAGGTATAGATAGGGTGATGAGGAAGATTTCCCAATGACATACTGACTCGCTTTCCAATAGCGCGCTAACATCTATCGAGATTAGTGATGTGCCGTTCCCGGGAATATTGGGAATTTTGGGAATATTCCCAGTAACGTTCCCGGCAATATTCCCAAAAATGGAAATATAGGGGAAAATTGCTTACATTGCGTATTAGTTTTCTATGTTTTTATTTTTATCGTTCAATTTGCATTACTAATATCGTTTAATATGATGCAAAAAGTTAATTGCCCTTCTAAGGCGAAAATTTCCGTAAGTTTCCAATATTCCTGGGAATATTCCGAGTAAATTTCCAATGTTTCCGGGAATATTCCCGATGATAATGAAATACTAAAAGTTTAGTTATAATGTTTTATTATGGTGTCTAATCAGAATTACATCAAATGGGCACCAAGGATTGTAAGGCCCAAAAGCCAAATTAGAAAAGAACTAAAGCAGCCGGAAAACGATTCTCGGCTCCAGCTTATTCAACTACGGCCTCCGAGGAAGATATGAATGGTGTCGTTGTGGATATCGAGTGTCCTTAATAGCTTGCACTCCCCGTTTCCGTTTCCGCACATCCATCCAAAGTCGCGGTTATCCCGTCCCGAGCCCTATGTGTACCGTCCCCGAAGCCCATTGCCCGCGGCGTTGGTTACATCGCTGTGCAGTGGGGAGAAGTAGTTGTATTCGGTGTGTGCTTTGCACCGAGGCGGCGCGATTCTGAGTTCGAATCCTTCCTGGACGAGATTGGGGCCGTTTGGGCCCGGCTTCAGTCTCGTCCCGCACTCGTCCTGGGGGATTTCAACTCACACTCGCCCAGGTGCGGCGGCAGAGCTACTGACACTCGGGGTGGAATACTCGAGGACTGGGTCGACACTATCGGCCTCGAGGTCATCCACAAGCACTTTCGTGGCACCACGGGGAGAGTCGATCGTGGATCTCACGTTTGCCTCTCCCGCTCTTGCTCGTAGATTGTGCGACTGGAGAGTAGTGGAGGAGATGGAGTCTATGTCGGATCACCGGTATATCCAGTTCGACATACTCTTCGCCCAGACATCTAACTCTCCGGTCAATTTCCTTTGTATGGACCGTCCTCGCTAGACGCTGAAGCGGCTAGATCCGGAGCTACTCGAGTAGGCTACCATTATCCAGGCCTGGGTGCCCGTGCCGAAGGCCCTGGATGATGTGAACTCTGAAGTTGAGTGGCTCATGGGGGCCATGACCAGCGTCTGCGACTCGGCGATGCCCCGTGGGAAGTCCCTCGCGACAGGAGTACTGATGGTGCGCGGAGGTAGCCTCCCAACGCGACGCCTGCGTAGTAGCGCGCCGCCCGTACACCCGACATCGGAGTCGTCGCCGAGGTCGCCGGCTTACACCAGGAGAGGTGGATCTCGTGAAGGAGGAGCTCCACGTCCCCTATAAGCAGGCCAAGATGGCCCTGATAGCGATGGCCACTACCAAGAAAAAGGCTAAATCTAGCATTTGGGGACTCGATCGGTCTATAACTGATCCCTGACGGTTGCCCTTCGGGGTGACCTGACGGTACAGCAGACCCCTCTCTTTATACTCTTGCATAGCTGGGGACGGTATAGCATATATGCGTAAGTATTAGAGAACTGGGTTTGCTTGCCAAGAAAAGAGGATATGCTAACATCGTTGAGTGAGCGAAGACCCATGGGGGCATCCCTATCGTCTAGCTAGGAAAAAGCTCAGACCCCTTCCATAACAACGACGCTTGGTCCGAATTTCGTTTCGGAGATCGTTGCGGCTTTTAAAGAAGGCTTAAACGATAACCCTGAAGTGACCGCTGAGGTGTTAAAAATGGTTCTCCGTCGTGTCAGAGCCAAGGCCACTGCACCTGGGCCTGACGGTATACCAGGTCGCGTGTTGGCTATGGCCTCGAAACATTTGGACCATTTTCGGAGACTGTTCTCCGTCTGCCTTGACCATGGGGAGTTTCTAGGCCCTGTTTTTAATTTTCCAATTATGAACTATAAATGTTAATTAGGTAAGTTAGCTTAGATATAAGTTACAACAACTAATCTGCAGTAATAACTCGATTTACTTTGACAATTATATAATATTGATTGTTGGAAACTTTGGGGAATATTCCCGGGCATATTGGGAATATTCCCGTAAATTACTATGAGTAAATTACTGGGAATTGGGAATATTCCCAGCGGCACATCACTAATCGAGATGCATGCCGTGTGCGCACACGCCGCTCGTTGAACACCGCACAGTGGCTAACGTTACGATCAAAAACATTTCAAACCTCTATTACAAATTGATAAAGCTCGAATACATAAGCAATTCCTGGTTCCGGAGGACGCATTTGATTAAAAAGTTTCATTCATACTTCAGATAAAATTGTGAACTAAAAACAAGAAATGTGTACTTATCAGTCAAAATATGTATCAAAGGATCATCAAAGACTATGGCCGAATGGGAATGACAAAACGATACATATTTTTAAAGTAGCTAGACGTAGGTACTTGTATAAAGTGCTTGCGAAAAGCCGAAATATATTGAATTTGCTTGGGTTTATGGCCGGAATAATGAGCACAAATAAAATCATGCGTGTGCAGCGCACTTGCGACTAAAGGATGGCACTGCTCTTGGGGTCTACATTGTTTTGACTAAAAATGTGTGTTCGTTCGTTCTTACCAAAATAAGAACTGCTTGTGTCATAAACGTAATGACATTTAACATTCTTTTCGCAGCAATGGGGTGCCACGCGCAAAGCTGTTTGCAGAGGCGCTGGCATCGGATGATCTTTTTTTTTTCGATGATGGTCCTCCACCAATGGAAACGCCGAGTTTTTTTTTTTATTCTTTCGGTCTCAGACCGACATGGCCAATTTGGCGCCGAGAGTTGTAAAAAACACATGTTTGGCAGTTCTTAATTCAAACCTAAGATTAATCGACTCGCGCCCTCTGCCGGGATAAAAAGTTAGTGTTCCTCCTAATTCGGTCTTTTATTCCTAGATCAATTGACCCCATCTCTAGTTTCAAGTACCTACCTTTTCTCCTATCTTATCCTACCCTACCTTTCATATTTTTTCGATCTTTGTTCATCCAAAGGTTGCATGACTGGAAGAGATCGATTTAAGCGATTAACCTGCCAATTGTGCCACCTACGTTGTAGTTGTTTATGTTCTTCTTTATAATGCATTTTTTATTTATTTTGGTATTACAATAAGAATAAATCTATCTATCTATCTTAACCTTAACAGCCTAGACCCCATATTTCATTTCTCGCGGTGTCTATTTCAGCGAGAACGTAGGTTAACAACCATAATCAACAACCATAGCATAGCATAGAACTATCAAACAGTGAAATCTATATTCTATAAGTAAAATTCAATTTTCGACTTATACTTATATTAACGCAGAGCCCAAACTGCTCTTCCTAGAGACATGAAATTTGGAGAGTGTGTTCTTTGTGCCATAGCCAGCACTAGTTTGGCTGACTATAAGAGGACAGTCTACCTACTCTTTCTCCATACAAACGTAGTTTACATTTTCCTCCCTGGATTAAGACATTAGAGCAAATATGTTTATGCCATAAAACCTGTATCTGCCATGACAATGCCCCTACGTTTATTTTTCTAATTAGGAGTAGAAATAAAAATTAGAAAAATTAGAAGAAAAAAAACCTAGGGGCATGGTCATGCAGGGCTGACATAGGACTTATGGCATAAACATATTTTTTTCTCATTTAGGTATTTTTATCCAGGGATAAAACAGTACGTTTGTAAAGTTTTTATGGAGAAAAGAGTAGGTAGACTGTCCCCTTTATAGGTTCAATCTGTTACGGGAACAACTCTGTCATAGTAGACCATAAATAATAGTTGTCTTAACAACAATTCTTTGAGCACCTACAAAAATCAAAATGTCATGATGGAAATTAAAACTGGACATGCTCATTAACGCTTTCTCCGATTCGTTTCCGTTACTCCGACTCCGACTCCGACATAATCTCGTAAACATGGATCCTATACGTTGGGAAAGTGAAAGTGACAATGGCTTCAATAATATTGTTAACTAATGTGTATTGCATTTAAAAAACACATGTAATATTTGGAAATAATAAGTTAAAAAAATTAAGTAAAAATAAATTAAATTAACATTTTTATTTTAATCAGTTTTAGTTTTAATTTAGTTTTTAATATGAATTATGTTTTATAAGTGTTTGGTTTTATTAAATAAAAAAAAATTAAGTTAAATTATGTACACAGTTAATATATGGATAAATAAATATATTTAAAATAAATATTTAAAGACACGGGTTGTTAACCCAAATGAAGTTCTTTATCAAGACTCCTGTGAAGAGCATATGAGACTATTTAACTTATTTAGTCTAACTTTCTGTATCTAAAGACTAACAGAAATATATAAAGGTAAAACATTTAATCAAATAAAAAAAGGAAACTATGTTTTACTGTAGAAATTGTTTTCGTAGCAAAGTGCTACGTTTTGTTCTGATTTTCGTAGAACTATGGCACATAAGCCCCTTATTTGGCTCTTGTTCTCATAATTACAAAATTAATTAGTCATGATTAACTTTAAGTGTAGATATGTAGTAGAACTGAAAATATGACGAAAAAATAACTTCCGGTTACAACAAAAGATGAGCAAGAGACGCATCGCAATTTCTTTGTTCTCATTTAGTAAAGTTGCGTAAGTCCATCCTTGGAGGCTGTAGTCACCGTAACATATGGTTACAAAACCTTAATGTAGCCAAACAATAGAATGCGAGTCCTATGTACCTTGCGACACAGAAGCCATTACGCACAACATAGGTACCAAAGTAAAAACTGTTTTATCTGTACCTACGTCCGCAGATAACAATAATGTAAAGATTTAATTAGGGTCTGCTTTATGCCGTAAAGGCCGTTCCGATAACGGATTGTACGGGCTTTTTGCTCGTACGCTATAATATGTACCTATTGGGTTAATTCTACTATTGAAATTAAACTAATTTTTCGGTTTTAATCACGTGGTGTTTATTACTTTTAGCATTGTTTCAATGTCCAACGTTTCGAGACCTTGACAGGTGTCTTCTTCAGGATTATCACCACGCGATTTAAACGAGTTGCGAAAATGAGTTTAATTGCAATTCAACATCGCGAATCAGAGGAAAAAGCTAACTACTTTTGTCGAAAAAATAACCAAATCAAATGGTTTTACTCGACTGTAAGGGTTATGTTCACATTTTTTTGTTTATGCTTCAGTTTCGGTCGGTCTAAAGTAATTAAAATAAATAAAATTATTCGATCAAATTAACTACGACTTCACATTTTTCAATGTTAAAGAAAATTTGTATTAATCTTTACTAAAATTGCGACGATTCTATTTTGACTTCTTTCATTGAACCGACTGGCAAAAGGGATGTTGTGATACGGTGTGAGATTACGAGATTAGGTATATAAGCAACTAGCAGCGTCCTGCGGTTTCAGCCGCGTAGGTCCCGATCCCGAAGGATTTTCCAAATATCCGTTCTTAGTAGTTACTTACACACCACGAAGAACACGCACTCTCCAAATTTCATATTTCTAGGACCAGCGGTTTGGGCTCTGCGTTGATCTATCTAATAGATGAGTCAGGACTTTAAATATGTAGATAACGTTAACACCATCCAGTAATGGAAATAAAATTTCGTCAATCTTCCTCCGATAGTAAGTCAATACGCATGCTTTGTTTGATCTATTTCGAATTAAAGTGTATTTACTTGATTCGTACCAAATGAGCAACAAAAAGAAAATGATGGGTACAAAATTAATTTATGAAAAAAAGTCTACTCTAGTCTCCAAATAAGGCTGACTTGACAAATACGACGGGAAGAAATAGTTCTATAATGCATAAATTATTATTGGCGTAGAGACAAAAAATTCCAAGTACTTAAGCACCTAGAAATTTCTAAGCATGCCTTTTTTTATAATGTTTTATAAAATAAGGCATTTTGTTTTTTTGTTTTTTTAAGTTCCTATGAGAAAAATGTTAACAATTTATAATATCTCTTTTTTCTGCTGGGAGTATAAAATCAAAGAAATCTTGAATGATCTTAATCAGCATGTACCTACCTATATAAAAACTGCTTAGGGGGCGTCCATAAATTACGTGAGGTGTTTTTTGAAATTTTCTGTCCCTTCCTCCCCCCCTGGTGAGATGTCGTGAGATTTTATTCAACCCCCTCCCCCATCCTCCAATCTCACGTGAGATTTTTCAAAATGTGGGTTTCTTACGCAAACGCGTTGGATTGTTATTGTAAAAAGAAAAAAAAAATGCAGTAGTAACCGGAGCAGTAAAATACAGCTCCAGTAGCAGAATTTTTTTTTCAGTGTGTACAATCTGGATTAAATGGACCAAAATAGTATTTTTTTTTGTTTCAATCAGAAAAAAAATTGCGTGATATTTGCCGAGACCCTCCCTCTCACCAACGTAAGATTAGATGAGATTTGACTCGACCCCCTCCCCCCCTTAAACATCTCACGTTATTTATGGACGCCCCCTTACTACAAATTTGAAGGTAGGTATATATTTACAACGAGGCCGATAGATGATCGATGATGATAGAATATTTTATTGGATCCACCAAAATAAGTTTGTGGATAAAATTAAGTAGAACTTTCATGAATTAAAACTGAAGCGTTAGTCAGATCTACAAAGTAACATTTTCAGCCCATTTTCTTTAATTTCACATTATGCACATAGCTATTAACGTAAACGAGAAACCCCGCAGGTACACCTATAAAATGCGAGCTGTGTGACGCGTGACCTACTTTCCACGTACCGGCTTCACCACATGTCGTTTCCACTTCACACCGGCTTCGCGAACTGATCTCAGTAAGTCTTACCCACCACGGAATAAAGAACAACTTAGAATACCAATTTGAAAACGTCTGCTGCTTTAAAAAAGCGCACAACATGCAAATTGTGTTCAAATATTTCGCGATACGCTGAAGACAATTTCGGTTGGCGCCAGTGAAAGTAAAGTTATGCAACTTTCTTCAGAACGAAATTATTCTGATAAGCGATATTGAATTCTGATATTTGCGATATTAAATTTACATTAGGTACGCCTGTCCGTTTTTGTCGTGGTCGATTGGTCGCGAACGCATGCCGAGAGAGAGACTGCAATCTTTCTCTAGCATTAGCATAGTCGTACATATGGATAAGCTCATAAAGATGTCATTTTCTACTAGATACATTCATAGCATCTAGATATTTCTGAATATGTAAATTTACGTCTTAAAATGAATACAATACCTACCTATATTTTAACGTCATTTAGTACAAAGACAAAGCTTTTGAAACTGCCTAGGTGCTTTACAAATTCCTAATAAGTAATATAATCTTCACGATAAGTAAGTACACATTTATCATACCTACCTGACCTTTAAAAATTAATTAATATGAACTATTGAATAAATAAAGAAAAACTAAAGGACTAATCCAGGCAGGCTGCAACTTCAAAAATCCAATAGATATTCACAAAATCCAATTGTACCTTTCGGTGTGATTTCAATGCGGCACAGAAATGAAGAAACAGTTCAAGGATAACACAGCGCACAGGCAGCGATCACTGTTCCAGGGTTGACACAATCACTGTCTCATCCGTCAATACATCACTTTCGTTTTCGCGGGCGCGTGAGGGTGTGCGCAAGCGCCGTGCGTCGGCCGAATGAAAGCTAGCTCACTGGTCGCGGCCGCCGGCTTCATTGTGGTTTTATACTCGTGAAAGTTCCACCGCTGCATCAGCGCTCAATCGCAGACCCTATCCCGGATCAGGGTTTGGCGAGGATTCCGATTTTGAAATCCTTGCGACATGCATTGACGTCAATGCGATGACTTGGTCTTACCCCTCCTTTGCGCGTAGGAAAACCACATTGACACTCGAATAAGCGCAATTTACTTATGTAAACAATGCACCTGTGAAGTTCAGAACAGTTAGTAAGCGAATTGATTAATTTAAAATTAGAAAAGAAGGTCGTAACTAGATCAAATCTAGTAGCGAACAAAAGACATCAACGCATAACTTGCGATTTATACAATTCTAAGTTTTAACAGACTTGTTGAACCGAACCTAGGGACATAGGTTCGGTTCAACAAGATGCTATATGCTATGTGAGGGCTCCCTCCGGCCTTTGGAACTAACTTCATTCAATATGAGTTTTAAAAAAAGTTGAATTTGTACCATGCATAACGGGTATGGGTTTCGATATGCGGCAACTAAATAAAATGAATATGGATTTTAAAAAGGCTATCATAGATATGGGTTATCATATCACTTATCGGTAATTAATGTATGACAAATTAGCTTTCGGGGGAGTTAAAAGAAACCAAGGATGAGCAAGGGCTTTAGTTTGCCTTAATATTTCTTTGGCAATTAGGTTAAAGCTATGTATTTCTTTTAATGTAATTTTGAATGCGATTAAATAAGTTTATATACATGTAGATATAGGTATATTTACCACGGCTATTAACATACTGCATTCGGGAGAAAACTACCAACTAACTCTACCCATTAGCCGATTACCCATCAGAGCGAGTTTGCGATACGATAGAGCTAGTTTAAAATAGTCATTAATTCGCTTTTTAGCAAATCTGGAGTACACTTTAATGTCATCTGTGAAAAAATCCTCTCTACAAAGCAATTGGAACTGGGGACACTATCGGAGTCATGCGCAGTTATGTTGAAATATATACAGAGGCAGAGGCTGTCCCGGCGGGACGCTTAAAATTATATAAATACGTGAAGTCCCGGGAAATACGGGACGTCTGGCAACCCTAGTGAGAACCTATATAATTAATTTAATTATAAAGGTCTGTAATCCTATGAAGTCTCCATTGCTAAACTATCCGATTACTCCCGATGTTCAACACCCTGTTAACTACCACTGGTGGACAGCGAACCAACTTTTATTTTTTACTCAGGTTGTTTTATTTGTAAAGCAACATTATAGTATAAGCTTATTTACGATTTTAATATTATTAATAAACGATAATTTCTTCTTCTTCTTATCGTATAGTGGTGTGGCTTATTACCTGGTGTTAGAGTTTTCAGGTCGCCCTAAGGCCTCTAACTTGACCTAATGACTATTATCAGAGATAACAACAATAACTAAAATCTAAGTATCATCGGTTTATGGAAAAGAATTTAATTTTTATATTGATACGATAACGACAACCTACAATCATGCCTATCACGTCATTGTTAATAATTCAATGAAGTAACAGTCGCTGATCTTGAACAAAAAGAGTGAAGCTTGGTATCAAACGCGAAGTCATTGAGCATGTTACAAAAATATGAAATTAAAGAAAGAGTGAAATCGAATAAATTGCCCATTGTCTAGGCAATGTGCACGAATTTGGTAAGATAGGTAACTATGTGTACGAGTAACTACGTGCTTTCTGTTTCAATATGACCACGTGCGAGCACCGAGACCAAGGTGAACGATCCAAAGAGCTTTAAATTATATCTAATGGGTTTAAGTGAACATCTGAACTTTTGATGTGAAACATCTATAGGCGCGGGTAAACCTAAATATTCGCGTGGCGATACAGGCCATGGCGACGCTTCGCCACGCTATAAGTATATATACCTACCTATATGATGGAATATAATATGTACTATTATATATACGTAGCGAGTCCATTTTTTACATCTGCCAGGCGTCCCGTGACGGCTCATTTTTTTTTAAAGCGTTCATTGTATGCGCTGTGCATGGAGCCGATATTCCTTCACCTGACGACAGAATCTATGTAAAGCACATCTCAAGAGCAAGAGTCATTTATCTTGAATTCTCCGCCTATTTTATTTACCAAACATAACAAAAGCATAGACATAGACATAATATGTCATACATAGGAGCATTAGCATTTAGCGTAAACTCTGATCCTAAGGATCAATTTTATCTCTATTAATTCGTACTGCAACGGAATAGAATCAGTTGTTTGTCAGTTTCTCCAGCGTAGGAGGTTATACAAATCATACATTATACAAATTACTCCCAAAACAGGTTTACGAAAGGGTTCAAGGTAAGCGTGCTATATTTCAGACCACCCTTCACTTATCTTCAGGTGAGATACTAGTGAAACTGGGTTAAACTGATGAACGTTATTGATAAAATAGAGGTATACATTTAAGTACTTTCTATTCAACTTTAAAGTTAAATCTCTTTAATCGAGATAAAGGTGAAAAATCCAAAATAGCAAGGTGTTAAATTAAATACTTGGCTGTGGTCAGTTCATGCGCTTATTAACTCTCGTTGCGACTCAAATCAAGTGAGAGTAATTTCTTTATTTTACAAAGTCATGATCTTTGAGATCAGAAGTATCTGATTATGCACATTAGATAAGTATCAAGACGTCTACGGAGTGATTGATTATATTGTTTAAGTTATTGCCTCATCCGTTCAATATTGTTAATTGATAATTGATCTCTGTGGCGCGTCGGGCGAACCCCCGACTGCGAGGCAGAAGGTTTCGGGTTCGATTCTCGCCTGGAATAGTAGGTAATATATATGCTGACCATAAATGTTTTTTCTGGTACCTACTTGTTGTTTTCTATATATATCATAGGTAGGTATATATTTAAAAAATATATATAAGTATGTGATATATAACCGTTGTCAAGTAGGAACCCATAGACCAAGCCTAGTTGCTTAGTTTGGGGCTAGATTACGCGCAACGTCCTGCACTGCAATCATTTATTTTATTTATTTAAATGTGTGGTTTTATCATTAACATATTACATACATTCATAGCCCGGTCGATTTTTATCGGTCCAGGAGCAAAGGTAACGCAACATTTTTAAATAGGTCCTTAAGCATATAATACGAGATAGATTTGAGATACTAGACTTAAAAATTTCAATATTGTAATATTGGGGAAACAGCGATACGGACGCAGTCAAAGTATGTTCCACTTCATGGCTAAGTGAGTGGCACGACATATGTGGATGCATGACGATTTGATATATCTGCTTCTTCTTTTCGTATGGTTCACCTAGTGCTAGTTTTCAGGTCTCAACTTAAGGCGTCTAACTTGACTTGACGACTGCTATCAGAAACACGATTACAACTGGGACCACCTGCTTAACAACGTACCTACAGTTCGTTGATGAAGTACTACTCATTACTACGTATTAATGATTTATTAGTACACAAGATGGGAACCCGAAATCCGTCGGGCTTCGGATAGTTCCGATTCTACTCGGTTCCGTGGTTTACAATATCCAATATTACAATTTAAAAAAAAAAACAAATTGAAAAAAAAAACAAATCGGATAAGGAAATTAAAACCGATGTCGTAGTCGAAATGTAAAAAGAATCCGGATCTTAATTCAAAACCGTTCCAAACGCAGTCTCAAAATCACTAAAATCGATTTACCTAAACAAAAGTAGCTCCCACCCTACGACCGAAACACACAAAATAAAATTTAAAAAAAAACTGGCCACGAAGAAAATCTGAAACATAGTAGAAACTCCTTGGTTAGTGAAGGCAACCTAGTATTTGTCAAACAACTCTTGACAGGGCCGCCATTTTGATTCCATGACCTACTGGATTTCACTTCGACCAATCAGAGAGCCCCGTACTTACCCCCGAAAACAGTAACAAAATCTCTTTGAATAAATTCCCATAGAAACTTTCATCCCCAATTAAACACTCTTAGGGGTTGAATTTTGGAAAAAAAATATTTTAGAGATTCACTTAATACCCCATATCAATCCCTATGTCAAATTTCAAGTTTCTAGGTCAAGCCGTTACGAAGTTGCATATAAACGTTTTTCCCCAGTTTTACCCCCTTAGGGGTGGAATTTCCGAAAATCGGTTCTTAGTGCTCACTTTCAACCCCTAAAGAACCTATGTTCCAAATTTCAAGTCTCTACACCCAGCCGTTTAGCCTCTATACCAAATTCATCAAAATCGGTTCAGCGAGTTTGGCATGAAAGCGTAACAGACAAACAGACAGAGGCAGAGTAGACAGAGATATTTTTAGATTGTAATGGAATTCGTCTGGAACCCTTTCTCATCATAAGGTGCGATATGTCACGCGAAACATTTTATTACCTTCTCGTAGCTCAAAACGTAAATTGCCATACACGCATACCGAGATCCGCTTTGCATAACAATACGTCGCAACTTTCTTGTAAACGGAACAACAACACGAATTCGGGTTATATTAGTCACCAGCGACTAGTGAGTTAGAGCCAAGTGTTCCGATTTACATAAGAGGCTTACCCACAGCCATTATCATTATTGCAAATGTGTCAATACGCATACAATAGACGTAAATAAAGACACGGTTGCCGCGAAAAGTGAAAGTATTATATTAGGTAAGTAGGTAGTTATAATTAATTCAATCTCTGAAATATCTTCTTCTCATCCGAGCGATCTTTCCGGCTGCATCCCTCTCGGGAGTCTTGGGTCCGCTGAAACCCTAAATTACATTAGGTAAGTCATAATTGACCATACCTACTGTAAATAGATTTGGCAATATTTTTACGGACGACGGCCTGCCTGACACCAACTCTCCTTTGGCCCAAGCAGTTTATCTCTGTCCGTGGGTGTAGTAAAAGACGACTAGGGGATCTGGGGGATCAAGCCTTGAGTGGGGAGAACTGATGGAGTAACCCAATTCTATGCCAGGGTTACAAGGCACTGCCGGTGATACTATATGATCTCCGATAATAATTTAATCTCCAAAATATATCAAGCTAAATTAGTACACTGAAGCAAGTGGGTCTAAAAAGAAAAGATATAAATTCGTATCCAAAGTGCGTACGGCCTTAGTCAGAAGTGACTTGGGTGGGATGTGCGGATAGTGCCATAAATAATTCAATTTATTAAGAAGGTTTTAAAATTGGGCAGTCGACAAGAAACGACAAAATAAATACGGTCGAATTGAGAACCTCCTCCTTTTTTTGAAGTCGGTTAATAAAAGGCACAGGATTTAGACACCGGGCAATAAATAGGTAATCAAGTTTATTGCATAAGCTTAAGTAAGTAAATAATACCTACCTATCTCCCTACCAATCAAATTCTTGATTTGAAATATTTACCTTCCGTTTATAAATTACAGTCATTCATTATTACGTAGTAAAAGTTATGAAATAGACTGCCCGCGCCCCTATTCATTTCGCGTCCGCATTCAAATCGGTAACTCGGTCCATCGTCTACCACTGTTGATGCATGAATGTTGCACAACACTAGAAACCGACAAGACAAAGGTCAATGGCGCCCCAGGTGAAGTTCAACGGTTACTCGAGTTTTATTCACTTTTATTTTAATTTATACGTGGTTACGTAGAGATGTTTAAGTTTCATATTGCACGCCCCTCCAGTCGTTTTTTTACTCTCACAATTGTAACAGTGTTGGTTGGTATGTTTTAGACACAATTTAAAAAAAAAGACGATCAAGAGGGTTTCTTAGGGAGATACTTCGGCCGGGGCTTTGTTATACTACCAACCGGACTGTCGTAGTGTCCGCTTGGCACTACGACTAAGTCCGAATTTTCAGATATGTAGACCGGTAAAGCCACTATGGAATACGGGTAAATAAGCGTGTTACATCTTAGGCCAAACCATCGATATATTCCCTTTATGTCGAGTCCCGGTATGTCGAGCCGAAAACCTTGTCTCGCTTCTATTACCCCTATGTCGAGCTTAGTTTTCTGTCCCGTTTCTATGCCCTTTGTGTCGAGTTAATTTACCGCGCTTTTATTACCTTTATGTCGAGTTTAATAATATCATATTTTAGAAGTACAGTCACGTTCAATGAAATGTATACATGCACATAATTTAGAATCAATTTTTGCACAATGACGCATTAGTGATTTTACATAAATTAAGTACAGCTATATTAAGACGCGTTGTCGGTGTATCTAAAATAATATGTAAGTCATACATAAGCCATTTATTCATAACAAAATTACATTTGTGTTGAATATTTTGAAATAATATTAGGTCCTTACATATGAAATTGGCGTTTTGTCGTACTGGCCACTTTGATCTCAAATATCTCTTCTTTGGTTAAGGATTCCAATTTCAAATTTATACAGCTATTTATTCATACATTTGTATTTCGAAAACCGTAATTCATTTGTTTTGTCCTCGTTTGGTTTTTTCTTTGCGTCACGCAGTTTACAAAATGGAAAACTTGAAATATCGCGTTATTTACGAGTACGAGTTCCACCGTGATACCAGTGCTGCAGAAACGGCTCGAAGGATTAATGATGTGTATGGCGGCGGTGTCGCAAAAGAAAACACAGTGCGTTTTTGGTTCCAACGTTTTCGTTCTGGAAATTTCGACCTGCAGAACAAGCCCCGTGGACGGCCGGAGACTAAAGTTGCTAATGAAGAATTGAAAGCTATTGTGGAAGCAGATCCATCGCAAACCACGTCCGAGTTAGCTGCAGGCTGGGGTGTTAGTGATAAAACTGTTTTAATCCACTTGAAGCAAATTGGAAAGGTGAAAATCCAAATCCTGCCCCAAGCGAAAATTAACTCAAAAAAAGTTACTTGTGAGCGTTTGGTGGACTAGTGCCGGTGTCGTTCACTACAGCTTTCTTAAATCTGGCCAGACGATTACAGCAGATATCTATTGTCAGCAACTGCAAACCATGATGGAAAAGCTAGCTGCTAATCAACCGAGGTTGGTCAATCGCTCTAGGCCACTGCTGCTCAGGACAACGCTAGACCACACACAGATTACCATTTTTTTCGAAATTTGGATAACTTCTTGCAAGGGAAAAAATTCAACTCCGATGGGGCAGTCCAAAGCGCCTTCAAAGATTTCATTGATTCTCGTCCTAATGGTTTTTTTAGTAAAGGGATCAATGAACTACCTATGAGATGGCAAAAGTGCATAGATAGCAATGGTACATACTTTGATTAAATAAATATATTATTATAAAAAAAAGACTTTAAGGGAGGAATTCCTTACAAAACGCCAATTTCATATGTAATGACCTAATAAATAACAAAATTTATTTTACCTTCATAAATAATAATCATAATCGCAATCATTAGTAACATAAACAGTGAAAGAAAAAAAAATAAACAAATTACACTTTAAAAACTTAAATAATTCAAAATCAAAATGTAAAAAAGTACAATACAATATACATATATAATACAATGTAATGTATATACATTAGCGCAACCCAAGTTCGAATATCAGGAATGTGCGAAAGAGAGGTGACATCTAAGACTTACTTAAATGTCACCTCTCTTTCGCACAAATATGTATACTTGTCCCTCTTACACATTTATCAATCAATCAATTCATTTATTTCAGATAATACATCCATATAAAAACATTACAAATTACAAATAAATTCTATCTTAATAATAAAATAAAGTTTTAAATTAATGTCAAAAAATAATAAAATAAAGTTTTAAATGAATGTCAAATAATAATAAAATAAAGTTTTAAATTAATGTCAAATAATAATAAAATAAAGTTTTAAATTAATGTCAAATAATAATAAAATAAAGTTTTAAATTAATGTCAAATAATAATTAAATAAAGTTATGAATTTATGTCAAATTGATTCAAAATTAAATAGAAATGTCCAATAGAATAATTAAAATAATACAAAATTTAATCAAAATGAGCTTATAAAAATAAAAGAAAATAAAAACAAAAAATTATGTCACCAAAATAATATAAAAATAAATATTAAATGTAAGAAGGACCGCTGGCGTGCAGCTGCATCCACCTCTTTAGCATCGGCGAGTCCCATCGATCGGACAATACGCTCAGGATACCATTCGGGCTACCACGCTGACGCCTTAATAGCGAGGCGCACCTTTTTCTGATTACAGCGTAAAAATCGTCAGTATGCGCCTCAGCAAACATAGCGGAAGCACTACAAAAACGTGGGAACCCTACCAGTATCCTAAACGTTTAACAGCAGCAGTATCCTATGCTGTTTAACATTTGCAACAATAGTGATGATTATACTGTGATTTATTTAGATTAAGAAAGTATTTTTTTAATTAAAATTGAAGAATTGTTATATACGTGATGATTATACTGTGATTTATATGTTTAGATTAAGAAAGATTAGATACATATGTCGCGTCAGCGACGGCCGGACGCAACATTGTTTCGTCATCTTCGCTATTGTTCATTCTCACGATGGTGATTTATGGGTAGTAGGAATAAAACACTTAGTATTTCGCTGTTTTGGGCGGTCACAGACGAGTCTTTGGTGCACGTCCGCTCTCCACTAATGCTCGAAGATAACTGCCTTCGATCCACCGAGCGCACGCGCACCAAGGCCTTGTACAGGCGCATCGACAACTTGCACTCGATACTACCTGCGTTTCCGCCCGTTTTAATGACAATTTAAAGTCAAATCACATTTCACAAACAAAATGAAATACACTACGTCCAAACAAACATGAAACCAAAACTAATTAAATTGTAATCAAATCAAAGTTAACGTTTAACATAATCAAAACAATTAAATGATGTAATTAAAATAATAACAACTCCTATTTGACTATACTACGTCACTTGTCGGTGAATTTACTATCGCAGCGCCACCGATTTGCGACACATATATGAAAATAAAAGTAATAGAACAAACAATAAAACAATTTTTATGCCATTGGTTTACATCCCTGACTAGGGCATGAATCCCGGGATCCCGGGATATCGTAATCCCGGGATCTCGGACGCAAAAGTTCGATATTATAATCCCGGGATTGAGTGATCCGATATCGAGATTTGAGCAATTCACTATTTGGGTATAAATTAAGGTTTTTAGCTATATTTTTCCTCATGGAATGATTGAATAGAACTATTAAAATTAAACCCAAATTAGTCTACCCCTGAGGAAGAGATCTGTAAAGATTTAGAAGCGTAGGGAATTGGTGAAATGTTTAAAACAATAAAAGTAACGTGATTCATTGCAATTTTTAAGACAATTATTTTTTATACAAGCTCGCATGCAATTTTTTTCTGCTTAAAACATTTTAGTGGTACGCCTAGAATTTGGCCCGAAAGTTTAGACACTTTCGGGTTTAGGCTATTTGTCCGCCATATTTTCAAAATGATGGGGTGGACGGCCCTCGGGGTAACTTATTTACGTAATGAAACCACTACAGTCTTAAATATTTTAGTTTTAACACATTTTTATTGTATTAAATTCGCTTTTTTTAACGATATCTAAAATCTCAGTATCAATCCCGGGATCCCGGGATTGAGCTCTTAATATCGATATCGTCCCGAGATTGAAAACCTTCCGATATTGCATGCCCTATCCCTGACTGTATCTGTTCACCAAACTCGACATAAAGGTAATAGAAAGAATTTTTATATACGTGAAGATTATACTGTGATTTATATGTTTAGATTAAGAAAGATTAGATAAAATATATGAAAATAAGTAATAGAACAAATAATAAAACTTTACATCCGTGACTGTACCTGTTCACCATACTCGACATAAAGGTAATAGAAAGCGTAAATATCAATACTTTGGAGAACAATAGACTTCCAGACTCGACATAACGGGACTCGACATAAAGGGAATGAATCAAACCATCACTTACCATCAGGTGAGATAGAGGTCAAACACTCATTATGTCGTTTGTAAATAAAACGAATTACTATGACACGTGCTATGACAATACCTACTGATAGGTAATAGTCATCGTAGTTGTAGATAGAGTTGGTCCTAAAACGAATTGCAATTAAGATCTACTAACTTTCTAGAAATTCTTACTTTATATAAAATTCTTACTTTATATAAAATGTAGTTTTTTGACTTGTAATTTTTTGTTACCAATAAATGAGTATTTGAGTATTAGTTATAAACGCTATAAAATGTTTACTGATGGCTTTCTGGAATGGAGGTGCGGCCATTTATGATCTAAAATTTCAATTTTGAATTAATACTTTAATTTTTATATGAGTTCACACTTTACATCTTACACTTAAGTACATCTTTACATTTTTTCTGCAATTTGCTTCTACTTAGTAACTCTTTTATCGCTCGCGGTGTACAACTCTGGAACGCAATGCCAGTTACCATTCGGTACTCCAAGACTTCGGCAGTTAAGTCGAGACTCTACCTACAGCCATTCCCTTAATATCGCGTAAGCAAATCAATTGCATTAATTATTATATAATTATTTGTAGATTGTGTAGGTAGGTATGTTTATGGAACTGTCATAATATACTTAGCTGTATTATATGTGATTACTGCTGAGTCCTACGGCTTCACCCGCGTAAGACAGACAGGGGCACGGTCGCGTTCGCGAATGCTTGGTTCGTTCGGCTCGGTTCGGTTCGTCCTGGGGCGTATTCATGAAGTTCTGTGGTTAAGTAGCAGGATAAGTTATGGAAAGGAGTAAATAGATGGTTCTACCTACGAATTTTATAATAAAATTCTAGAGTGTAGGAAAGGAATGCAAGGCTGGCACCACAGAACTCTGATGGTGGGTCCCGGGGCGGTTTGGGCGGTGTTGGGCGGGTTGTGTGTTTGTGGATGAGATAGTGTTTTAAGTAAATAATTTTTTTTATGTTTATTATTTTGTATATTATAACTTATTTGAACAGATAGACAGACAGACAGAGTTACTTTCGCTCTTGTAATGCTAGTAATGTTTATTATAGCAAGTATGGATTATTGCTCCAGTTCCACTTTTCTTCAATAATATTATATATGCGACAATGTAAATCACATGATTACTGCAAAAAAAATATACAAAAAAAAACCCCATGAGTTTCTTGTGTCTTCTTCTCATGTCATGGAGGTCGCGATCCGAAGACATAGTAGAGTAGATTAAATTTAAAAAAAAAATGACATGTCAAAGAGATATCTTGCTAATATCCGAATGAATAAACGTACTTTGATTTTTGATTTTTGATTTTTTGTAAGTCTCGAACCCGCGGGATTTTCCAAAAACCCTTTCTTAATGGATGCCAACACGTCACAAAGAACACACTCTCCAAACGATCTCTAAGAGCAGCGGTTTGGGCTCTGCGTTGATGAATAGATCAGTCAGGACTTTGAATTTTATATAATAGGTTTAGATTTATTATTACCATTTACAAAAATTATATAGGTACTTATGAATGTCTATAGGTAGATACCCTATAAATATTTACCTACATTACTTCCAACTTCTAATTGTTAGACTTATTACAACAATTTTACAACACAAACTATAAAAATTTCTCTTACACGATTTACAATTCTGCTACAATTAGACAAGCGGCTATTCTATTCCATGAGAGTGCAGTTTCACATACGAAATGCAACTTTCCCCGCCACTAGACGGTGAGGCGAAGCAAGGTTCTCGATGACATCAATGTTGATCTGTGACTTTTATATGCAACTACAGTAGAACCCGGTTAATACGATTTCCCGCATAATACGCTCCCAGTAACTTGGAGGCGTTGGTCAAACAGTTTTATCACGAATAATGCGATTCTCATCTCGTTCTTTACGCCATCTGAATCAAAACTTCTGTGTCTATTTGTCAACCATTTTGATGGTATTTCTATGGGAGAATCCAGGAGAATCAGATGTTTCTTAGATTAGTTCAGGTCAATAATCATAAAGATTCAGTTTTTATTTTATGTTGACTACTATTCCAAACATTCATTGACTTTCTTTCAAAATAAAAACAGTCATCTCGGGAGCCCGATAAAACCACAAATTACTTGCAGTCGGTACAGTAGGTAAGTCATCATCATCACTCATCCATCATTGACCATACCTACTGCAAATAGATTTGGCAATATATTTACGGCCGGCAGCCAGCCCGACACTAACGCTCCTAGGGACCAAGGAGTTTACCCGCCACCGCGCGGGGAGAACTCAAGGTTTGGTAGTCTCCCCCCGATTCTTAGTCGCCTTTTACGACACCAACGGGTTAGTTTCTTTAATTTCCATTTGTTTCCAGTCCTATGACATATTATATTTTATCGTCCTTTAATAAGTACCTACCTATAGATTAGGTATACTATAGTTGGTGCTTGCATGGCCCGGTACGTCGTAGCCGCAGTAAAGCAGTTACTGTATTCTTGATGGCACATTTGAAATAACTACTAAGCATTGTTTAACGTGAAAGCTTACTTTTTCAATTACTTATCTTGTAATTATGTAAATTATGAACACTTTCGCGTACCATTGCACAATTGCTTGAGTACCCTCATGTCGAGAGAGTTTACGCCAATTGTGTGAAATTCAGATAATTCATATAATATGTTATGTTAATAATTTAAGTAAGATTTATAATATTTATGTATTCTGTGGTAAGATGCAAACTTATAGTAAGCTTTATATTTCTAATTAACTTTTTAAGCCCTGTTGCCCGGGTCTAAAATATGGCTACGGTATCCTCTGTCCGTCATAAAAGGCGACCAAAAGGAGTTTCTCGGTGGGAGGCTGCGGCGACGGTTTGTTTCCACCCACCGCACAGGTCTCAATCGTAGCGCCAAGCGGTCTTGTTCCACTGCTGTCTTCTTTCTTCTATATCGAAGAGCGTTTGACGTCTTAGACCATATTATCACTTACAATCAGGTGAGATAGTGATCAAGCACTCATGTATCGTGCCTAAAAAAACTTCGAAGTAATAGCATATTATAATAATATAACCTAAGAGTCATATACTTACTACCAATTCTACTAAGAAATCGTAAACCTATACGCCGGCATATAAGTCAAAATCAAATATCTATGAAAAGAAAATAGAAGATGTAAATGTGTACGGATGTTGTCATTACTGAGCCTCCGACATCTCCCCTTATCACCACCTTAGAAAAAGCCATAGAACTTCTGAAATAGACAAATGTAGGTACGCTCTATCTATTGCTCGTTTGTTTATTGTATCACAATAAAACGCACCCAGCATTAATTCCAACAAACTTTTTAAATTCACAGGATTTCTTAGTGCTTAATCGTGTAATTGTAATATAGTCGAAACATAAGATGATTGAATCCTAAATATTTTGAAGAAAATAAGAACAATATAAATCTATATTCGGCACATTGCGAGTCAGTATTGTTATTATAAAATGCGGTCAAATTATTGCACAATGTGTTGACGTAATATTATGTCCTGTAACAGTGATTCATAGAGAGTGAAAGTGGCTTATTTCGTGCCGTGACCGATGGGTAGGAGGTGCCCCTATCCGGTGTCTTTGGACGTCAGTATCCGATTGAAATTCCAGTCGCAAGGCGTAATGCGTTGCAATAATTGTACGTATACATAATATTAATAATAGTTGGCACTCTATAATGTGAATTAATTACGTAATGTAGGTAACCTAATAACGTGCATGACTTAGTAGGTATCTATATGGATAATTCGATTTAATTTTCTTAAATGGATTTTACACTTAATAAGTATGTAGTACCTACCTGTACGTACTCACTTACTTTACTGCGTAACCAACAATGATCAAAAAGCCCTGTTTCAAGAGGGTCCTCTATAGTTACGAATCTTTTAGAGTGGTTATTATAACATTGACACAATGAATGTCGAAACAAAGCAACGTTGATTTATTCAATCCCACGGACACCAAATTCTTTTCCCCTGCAATTGCTGCCGCGTAAAATAATAAGATCATCACCTCTAATAGCATATTTAGCAAAGACAGTAGTATTAATGTGAACATTTTAGCAAGTTGTTCACAGAAATTGTTCAAGTAGATACAATGCACAAACTACATCCGTTCTTACACTTTCACTAGCCGGGTCTGCGATTGTTTATATCTGTAGTCTGTATAAGTTAGATGTATCCGCTCGATGTGACGGTCGTTGACTCCTTTTCTAATTCTTAACATGGATTAATTTGTGTGGTTATTAGACGTACACAATGTACCTATACGTGGTAATAACCTGCTATTTCAACATCGTTATTTTAGTTGAGTTAACATGTGTAAGTATAGAGAAAGGGTTGTAAAATAGCTTCATCTTTGATAGTAATCCGAAACAAATTAATAGTTCTCTACATAGGTTGCGTTCATTGGCAACAGACATTAGGTACCTATCTGTTAATTTCATTTTAATGTGCTGTAGCTCCGCATAGTGTATCAGTAATTTAGATTTCTTGGATTAGGGTGAACACGATAACACTTAATGTACCAAAAATAATTACAATAAAAAGAGGGGCAAGAGGAGCATAATAAAAATATAATCAATCAGTTCGATTCCAAATTATATTATCTATAAACGTCTTATTGCAGTATTTTGATTCTGATTCAACCTTGTTTTACAGCTGTACTGTAGCTGTGGGGCCTAATGGGACTGGCCTTTCCCTGACTGTCGTAGAAAGTGACAAGGTCTTTCACTTTTCCGTACCCTGGAGTGGTGACGCCGGAAGGGCCCGAAGCTGGCTTTGACACTGGCTTGAGGTCTGGTTGATTTAGCTGAGGTTTTGGTTGTGTCGGTGGGAGTTGTTGTACTATAGGTTGAACCACAGGCGTTTTTGATGATTGCGGCGTTGCCGGCGCTGGTGACTTCGGGGATTGAGGCGCAGCCGGCACTGGTGACTTAGGTGCTGACGGTTCTGGTGTCTTCGGCGCAGGTGCTTTTGCCGGGGCCGGTGTTGGACTACCCGGGACATTGTTGACTACTCCAGGACCACCGGCAGGACGAGCGTACGGCCTTGCTCCACCACTTTCCATGTTGATGAAGTCAACATTAGCACTTTTGTTGATCTGTACAAGTTTCCGACCTGAAAACGCCAGGCAATAAATAGTAAGTTAATGAATTCACTGGCACTGTTGGACAAAAAGATTGAGATTGATGTTCTATCTATTAGCTGAAGTTATATTCACTTGCTCGTTAAGAAGAAAAGGTTTCTTGACACGATAGGTCACCAAACGTAGCGTATTGAAAGTAGCGTGGTGAATTTACTTTTAGATGGGTACCTACTTAAGATTATTTTAGGAACTAGTTGCGTCTTGCGGTATTACCCATGTAGGTAAGTCTCGATATAAGTTTTAACTAATATTTAAGCTCCTGTTACCAAGTTTTATGCCAATCAATTCAGTAGATTTTACATTAATATGCAAAAAATATACATACCTAAAAACTTTCGTATTTGTGATATTATTGGGATTCTAGGTAGGTACCTATAGGTATACAGTAGGTAGCTTTCTAAAACATCACATTAAAAATAAGGTGCACGAAGTACTTGTTGCCTGTAACTAATAGCGCTGCAACTTTCTTGACTGACAGTCGAGCGACACTTTGTGATTTATTTACCAAGCTCCGGTTTTTACTTTCAACTAAAATTAATTAAGCTATAAACTAAATTGATTTAGTCACTTACATTCAACGGTCGCGATAACAAACAAAACAAATATAGCGGCCTTCATTTTGGTCCAACTTTTTCGATATACCGTGAGGAACTGACTTCGAGGTAAGCAACGATGGATCGCCAATGTATTACTATGTAATATTTATTTATAACGAGTTTAAGTCAGGGTCAAATCAGCAGTGTCTTGTGTGCTTGAGAGTGGGAGTAAATACAGAGATGACCTCTCACTGTGAATGACCTCACCCTGATAACGTTTCTTAGTATTTTACAGTTGTTGACGATACATATAGACTAAATTTAGCACTCAAATGGTAGTAACATTTTTCCCTATTTTTTATAATTTTCATTTGTTTCATTATTATATTTTCATTTGTGTATTTGATAAATGTTTACTGCTGTGTGTATGAACCAAAGGTTTAATAAATGACAATATGTTGTACCTACCGACATTAATATTGCTGGTTAATTAAAAAGATACTTTTTGTGGGTTTTTCACAACAACCAAAAGTTATCGCGACAAATGAAATTCTTACTTCTTATAGGTACAGGATGGTCTTAATTGTAAAGATACCTACTTCTGATACTTCGAATGGAGAAGTAGATTTTAAAAAAGACAATAAACCATAGTAATTATCATGACAGCACCATACCTGTGAGTGGAGTGAACGATTTGCTGATGAATTATGTTACATACAGAGATACGATTTTACCAAAGAGCGTCCGCGCACGCCACTGCATTGCACATGCGCGCTCGCCCGAAACGATGTGCCTCCGATAATGTCTTCTTAAGACTTTCTTTTGGCTTTATCCCACAATCTTTATTTTTGTCTTTAATGAAACGAAACATGTTTTTGTACCGGATATACGAATGTTAAACAGGTGTTAGATGTACCACTAATCTATAAAGTAGATGTGCTATTTTGTATCATATTTTTCCACTTAGGAAGTGCAAGTAACAAAAAGATGATTGCTTCTAGAGCTAGTGACTTCCCCTCACGGAAGAAACTAAGGTCGACTGTACCAAGGTACTTTGTAGAATAGCATGCATATCAAGTAACTTATAGGATAATCACCGGCGCAAGAACTGGAATTCGCTGTTTCAATCTCAATAACATGCCGTATCTACTATATACCTACGTGAAGCTGACGTCATGCAAAGGTCGAGCAGTATCGGCAAGTAGCCGAGTAGAGATCACTAGTGCGACTCGAACGCGCTAGACGCATTATCCTCAATCACAATGAAAATCACAATAATATTGTTGGCTATTGTGGCGGCCTGCAGCGCTGACGACATCACGCATGCAGCCGGTCAAATCTTCAACAGTATACTGCCGAATCTCATCGGAAACCAGGTCGCGAATGGTGGACAGAATGGGAACTCAGCGACCAACACTTTTCAGCAAATTGGAACCGTTGTCGGCGGCGTCGTCGACTATGCGAAGAAGAAGAGCTACGAGGACCTCTTGAAGCAAGTTCAGGATTCGACAACAGACGATGACATACTACGAGTCAGTGAAGAGATGTTCAACGCAGACATCAACAACGCCTTCAACTACATCCAAGTCAATCTTCAAGGCAAAACATCTTCCATGTCGAAGAGCGATGAAGCACAGAGCAGGTAACAAATTAATACAAATCAACTAACCACCATTTTGAATTATTTGAAGATTTATCAGCGCGATGTCGTGTAGGAATGCTATGTCTATGTAGAGTTTAAGCATTTGGTATTCATTGTGCGTATTGATGATTACGCCAAGAGAGTACCTATATCGTGTGTTTATAAATTACAGACAAAATAGGCTAAACAGGTTTTAGTATTCAAATCTTAGCTTTAAAATTAACCAACCAACATTAGTTTCATAATTTTCCAGCCTCCTGAACGTCCCAGAAAACGTATGGAATGGTCCAACAATTAGACCTTTTGTGGCTCTTTTCGATAACTACCACAAAAACGTAATAAGACCCGAGTTCGTCACGCCCAATGTAAGTGAATAATGCAATCATGCATTCAAACACTCAACCCACGATGAGGTAAAATAATGATGATGTCATTTGCAGGAGGAGTCGGAACAGACTACTTTTATCAACACGATCTTGGCCACAGGACCTATAAGAAGTCTCATGACTTTCTTAACGAGCAAAGGTATGTCTCAAGTAATGCAGTCAGTCGGCTTCCTTAAACCACACCTACATCACACATCTAACTGAAATGTCGATGTGTACCTTCACGAATTTCTTTAGATGTGTGAATGTAGGAGTGGACTGTCGGCCCCGAAAAATCGGGCGGTGTAACGACTGCTTAAGTCGTACATAGACCACAGATTAGTCGAATGCATTGCATACTTAGGAGGACAGTCTACCTACTCTTTCTCCATACAAACGTAAATTTCTAATATATTTATCCAGGGAGGAAACAGTAGACTACGTTTGTAAAGGTTGCATGAAGAAAAGAGTAGGTAGACTGTCTCCTTAAAGATAATCGTTAAACTGCCGTCATTTGACTATAATCGCAGTCGTACCGTGTTATTGTATTACTTAGAAATCGGTCGATTTCAACTCTATAGTAGGTATTTGTGAGCTCTTACAAAGCTCTAGCAAATACTACCTACCTGTCTATAGAAACTACGTCTTGTTTGCAGTTAAAGATGACGCGTGCCTATAAACAAACATCGTAGTACTTCACAGGAAGTCTCTAATTTTTATTACGAGGAACATGTGCCATAAACATGGCAAGCTACACAGTCCAGTTAGACAATACGAGTAGTATATAGACAAATTAAGAATATTACCAATTTCTAAGAAAACTATGACTAGGCATAGGCATGGGCATATTTTATAGGCTATAAAAATGCTCTTAATTCTAATAAGTTAAAATCATAAATACCTACGTAAACATTTCGAAAGTGAATGAAACCGGATTAAACAAATAAATTATCGCACTTTATATGATGTATGATTTCTAATTAAAAGAAAAGGCAGTTTCGTTTCTGTGTTTCGCGGTAACGTATAGAGACGAATGTGCCTAAAAATCCACAATACTTACCTACACTCTCTTTTCACATTCTTTACACAATAATGAGCTTTCACATTTCGACTAAGTAGATGTTATCACTAAAGTAATCTTGTAAGTACATTCTTGTAATTTCATCGTTAAAATGTTAAAGTTACTCATATTGTTTAATTTTATAAGATTTTGCGTCACATAATTGCACAATGAGAAAATAGTACTCAGCTATGACTTGTATGTTCTGTGTATCAAATCGAATGCTTGTACACTTTAACTCGATAGTATACTTTATTGTTGACTTTAGCGCAACATCTCACTGCCTCAACGTATTAAGCTGGGTATCCATTTGAGGCAGCCTCGGCCCGAGCGGCTGTCTCGACCCGAGGCAGATCTACTGGAGACCGTTCCGCGAGTCGAGGCTTGCCGCGACTTGAACCAAACGAGGCGGCCGCGCAGCGAGCCAAACCGTGTCGGTAAATGGCCATGCCCAAAGATGCCTCAGTGTGTGCCGTGCATTGTGTGGAGACGCTTGCACGAGTGCTCGGTATCGTGGCTCGGGTTGAGGCTTGCCGCTCGATACAATATTATGTAAGCTCAAATGGAGACGCATGTACTTTCCGGAGCCCGCGGCACGCTCAGGATGAGGCAGCTCGTCACGAGGCTGCGCAAGTGGATACCCAGCTTTATATTCTAAACAATTTGATTGTCGATCGGCGAATGCGTCAGCTTGGCCGGCCCATGCAATAAATGTACATTAAACAGCGCTCAGTATTTAGTACATATTTGGTAAATTTGTTCGTGTGTGTCAGAATGGCTGGTTGTCTGTGGCTTTGATCTATGAGAGTTGATTCAAAAATTGCTACATAATTGCTTATATTTGCTACATATAATAAAAAATTGCTACATAGTATATATATCTAGAAATCAAATATTTTTTTGACCAGCCATTCTGACGTTTGGATGGCTGGTCACCTCCTAGTTTAAAGTCAGCATGCAAAGTTTCCCGAAATGCATTGCGTCAATAATTGCTACATAATTGCTTCATTTATCTAATTTAGTTGTAACTTCGAACATATGCTAAATAAAGGATGTAGCAATTATTTTAATTGTCCCAAGGAAAAGTGCCTGATAAAATAATTAAGGCAAATACTTAGTCATGGAGGTGTCAGTTTAATCGTTTAGGCTCTAGTAACCGTGTAAGTAACGCGATTCTTACGTCAAAAAAATCATCTACCCTCAATATCTAATATATTGCAGATATTATATTGGAATCACAGTCTAGGCTTATTAAGTTTTATTCGTCAATTAAATTAATTGACGAATCACAGTCTAGGCTTGTATAGTTTTATTCGTCAATTAAATTAATTGACGAATCACAGTCTAGGCTTATTATTTTTATTCGTCAATTAAATTAATTGACGAATCACAGTCTAGGCTTATTTAGTTTTATTCGTCAATTAAATTAATTGATGAATCACAGTCTAGGCTTATTTAGTTTTATTCGTCAATTAAATCAATTGACGAATAATATCGGCAATATATTAGATAATGAGGGTAGATGATTTTTTTGACGTGAGAATCGCGTTACTTACACGGTTACTAGAGCCTAAACAATTAAACTGACACCTCCATGACTAAGTATTTGCCTTGATTATTTTATCAGGCACTTTTCCTTGGGACAAATAAAATAATTGCTACATCCTTTATTTAGCATATGTTTGAAGTTACAACTAAATTAGATGAATGAAGCAATTATGTAGCAATTATTGACGCAATGCATTTCGGGAAACTTTGCATGCTGACTTTAAACTAGGAGGTGACCAGCCATCCAAACGTCAGAATGGCTGGTCAAAAAAAATATTTGATTTCTAGATATATATATACTATGTAGCAATTTTTTATTATATGTAGCAAATATAAGCAATTATGTAGCAATTTTTGAATCAACTCTCATAGATCAAAGCCACAGACAACCAGCCATTCTGACACACACAATTTGTTCATATATTTAGTAGGTACCTACGTGGTATCGAAAATATTAACAATACAACGTGGCCGGGTATTCTGGCGTCAGATTGACCGGTCCATCTTAGATTTCTCGCCATCCACTGTTACATGCTCCACAGACCACACTACCTCTATTTGGTACTTACGCATATATTTTGTGCAAAAGTAAAAAAAAACAACTGAACATTTATTCCAAAGCGATTATTCTAAACTTACCAATTTTAACCGTCGTCGTCGAAGAGTTTTACGGAGCTCAATTACATTGTAGAATTTTACAACTTTTACTGTTGGATACTGGAATAAAAAGATAAAATGGTGGTAGGTACCTAATATGATGGTTAAAACAAAGATTACGAATATGAAGATTGAAGCTCAGAATACACGAGTGACATTGACACTGCAACTTTACCTATAGAGCCCACACATACAGCACACATGCACGAATTTCTTTATAATATGTGCTGTAGGCTCTAGGTGTGGGCTGTATAGGTCAAGTTGCAGTCAGTGTTGTCCGTGTATTTTGAGCTTAAAGATTTTCTTATTGCTCATTTCCCAGGTCTAACTCAACTGAACGAGTATCCAGAACAAGTAGAACTGCTCAAGAAGATCTGGTTCACGAAGTATGCTCGCCACTGGACCGGCCTCTGCAAATGCAGCTGCGCTTTTGAAAACATATTCATGGCTGAACTGAAGTCGAATGATGTCCTTGGTAAGAACAACAAAAAAATCAACTCGATACCTTCACGCGTTCCCGAAATAAAGGGTCTTGACAGACATACGGACGAACTACATAGTGATCCGATAAGGGTTCATTTTTTAACCTTTTAAGGTACGGAACCCTAAAAATAAAATATTTATGTACCAACCAATGTCGCGTCTGTGGTACCTACATGTTTTTAATGAGTTTCGATTAGTTACCTTCCCTCCCTTACCTACATCATCATCTGAGCGATGTTCCCTGTTGGATCCCTTTCGAGAGCCCGGGGTCTGCTTTCCTACTTTTACTACCCACTTCGCACGATCTTCGCCTTTCAGCGTAGTGAGGCCATTTGCACGCATATCCGCTCTTACGACGCTAAGCGAGCATTTCTTCGATCTTCCCAATCTGCCGCGCCCGGGCGGACCTTTACATACAATACTTACAAATGAAAAGAAAAACCTGCATTTAGCCATGACACTAAAGTTCAAGTCTTACACTTTCAGGTCTCCACAGCTGGTTGTTCTTCGCTAAGCGTGAGTTGGACCGTAAAGCAAACTACTTGGGCTACATCGACAAACTGGACTTGTCCGGAGTAAGTTAGCTTTTCTTTTAAAACATGTATTAGTCTAAATCAAAATTGATTAATTTTTATTTAGAATCCTTGATATGATCGTTTGAATCATCGAATCATCATCATCATTTCAGCTGTAAGAAGTCCACTGCTGGACATAAGCCTCCCTCATAGATTTCCAGATGCTTCGGTCATAAGTGGCCTGCATCCATCGTGAATCATCGAATACCTACCTACAATTTAGGTTGTAGGTATTCGATGCATTTTGTATTTTTGCAGTAAGATAAGTATGCCTACTTTATTTTTATTTAAAGCATTGTTATTTATGAGTCATTCAGAGGTACAATAATTAACAGAACTACATAATTATGTTGTATACATCCAGCAGGAACCTGATAATAAAACGCTGTAAATTATTGTTCGGAGATACGGAATCTTCCCTTTATCATGATTTGGTAAACGAAGTGTAGGTACAGGAGCCCGCCGGCAAACTTTTTGAAAAAAATAACTGACGTGGAAGGTGTAGGTTCGCGCAGTACATTTACTTGCGACTTCCATGAGAAGTCGACTTTGCCCATCCGCCATTTTAATTAAGTTGTTTGCCGGAATCTGTACCTACGTAAAATCTCATTAGCTTGTTCGTAATATTACAGAAAGGCATGATCCTGAAACAACACTCGATTCTGAGTGAGACAAAAGACGCCCCTGAAGTGACCATGTTCGTGGGAACCTCGCCCGAGTTGGAAACTGCTCTCTACACTCTCTGCTTCATGGCCCGCCCCGACCGTCCCTGCAGGCTTCGCTACAACAACGTTCAGTTCACAATCCAAACTAAGACTCTAAGAGCTGATAACGTAGTCCTTATCGATACTGCTTCTCCTGTCTTCTAAATTGAAAAGGCTGGGGTCGGCGCATACAAGATGGCGAATGTTTCCAGCGCAGCGTTTCTATTGGTCAATATACGAATTGCGTTGTACCACTGACCAATAGAACCGCTTGCGCTGTACTTGCGGACAGCATACAAAAACGGCGTATGCATTTTTAAATGCGCTTGCGCTTACTGGCCCTGAACTTATACTCAAATAGATTTATAATTTTGTTTTACCTATGGAGATTAAAGTAGATTTTTTTAAAGGTTTATTTTAAAGGTTTTGCTAGATAGTTGCTGTTTATCACTAAAATCAACATTTTAGTGCTTTTATAGCTGTGTGTGGAAACCTTAAAGTTAATAAATGCCTAATTTATTTTATATTTAATCAAAATTGTGTTTTAATGTGGATTGTTAATTATATGCCTACCTACAAACTTAAAGCGAAAGATGACAAGACAAAATTAGCGCTCCTTGAAAAGCGGTACGGGATTGTAGTCTGGGCCTGTATTCTACAATGTATGTCTCAGCCCCACCTCAGCTGTCCATTTTATTTTCGAAAACAGTTCAACGATTTTAATGGTAATTTTGCAAAATTTCGCGTATCTATCTATTTATTTAGGTAGAGGAAATTGCCGATTCCGACAAAATAATTAAACAGAGCACTGTTGAGACATACGTACTTAAGACTTTTACTTTCACTGCAGAATAGCTACCCTGTTTTACCTACTAAAGCAGTAAAACCGCCGCGAGAAACTAGTATAAAAATAAAACTACGATATAATAACAACACGTTTATTTCGATAGGTACAAACAATACCTATTCGTAACTTATTGATAAAACATGACACGATTTCTTAACTTCATCATTTAAAGAGATAATACGAAATCACTAACAGCTATGTGATTTAGTTATTGTCCAGTGTAATGGCACTACAAAGGTTATCTGAGTCAAGTGAACACAAGATAATTCTATCTTACTTTGACCATAATAATAATCTAGTCTAAGTTATTTATTGAGATTGGCTCGTTTTAAAGCCTAAAGGTAAACTTAGTTAAGAGTCTCTTAGTCTTCCTACTCATTCTCCATACAAACGTAGTCTACTGTTTCCTCTATGGATAAAGACTTTACAAAAAATATGTTTATGCTATAAAACCAATATATGCCATTTTCTAATTAGAGTAAAATTATATAATATGAAAAAAATCACGTAGAGGCATGATCATGGCTAATAGAAGATGTATGGCATAAACATATCTAATGTATTTATCCAGGGAGGAAACAGTCGACTACGTTCGTAAAGTGTGTATGAAGAAAGGAGTAGATAGACTTTACCCTTAAAAGTCATGTTTTTTTTGCAACTGGTAATAAAGATAATTTCTTTTTTACTCGTTTGGTAATCTATTTGATTATAATTCCTAAAAGAGCTAAAGCAATCTAGCTAAAGGTATAAAGATACCTATAGCAATTAAGACTTTTAAATTTTAACAAATGCAATCGACACAATGATATGAGATTGTTTAATGATAATGGTGGTCATACAGTTCACACAGTAGAAACAACGAGGTACTCAAATCAAATACGTACAAACATACCATGTACAGTGTAAATCAGATAGAAAATTCATTTTAGGGTGTTGTAGTAAACAAGAATTCCTTATACTAAATATATGATTAAAATATGCAATAACTAACTTCCTGATTACTTTTGAAAAATATGATAAAATGTAAAAAATAAAATATTAAGCATTCAAAAATAAAAACATACATAGCTTCAGTGTAAATCAGATAGAAATTTTATTTTTAGGGTTTCGTAGTCAACATCAGCCCCTTAATTAAACGAATATCATTAAAATATGAATGATAAATAATACAACAATGATTAAAATATGCAATAACTTCATGGTTTCTTTAAAAAAAAGCCTTGAAAGAGAAAACGTTTATCAATGATCCGTACAAAATGAATGGATAATAAATAATGTATTAAAAATCTGTCGTGAATAGGCATAATTGTTTGAACTCATATTGTATTAAAATACGTTTATGATACTTACGTTAAAACAGAACAGACCAATTTAACTTAATACAGCCCTTTAATGAAAACTGCATAATCACAGACACACAGAAATGCAATCACGCGCCAAAATGAGTTCAAACATATACCATAGTTTAAGTATTTACATAATACTACTTGGGCTTGATTCGACTAAACTAGAATAAGTAAGGAATAACAATTCTCCCATTGAGATATTCTGTACTAGTACCAGTGGTAATGTTAGAAATTAAACTCATTTTTCGGTTTTAATCGCGTGGTGTTTATTGCTGTTATCATTGTTTCAATTGTAAACGTTTCGAGACATTTACAGGTGAAACTTGAGTACTTGGGTAACGTAGGTACAGGTACCTAGGTTACCCAAGTACTCAGGTTTCACCTTTACAGTTAAAGGTCTTGAAACGTTGAGCATTGAAACAATGCTAAAAGTAATAAACACCACGCGATTAAAACCGATAAATGAGTTTAATTTCTATATTACATCGCGAAAACACGATGGATAGGTGATGTTACCAAAATATTTCATGTTCCTTTTACGATACATAAATAATATTTCAAAGATAAGTCGAAAAATTACAATTAAAACGTCATAAGCTTTATTGAGTTTGCAGAAGCGTTACCGCAGTGGTTGTTTATAACTGCCTTCCTTCTGATGTCATATCTACTGTTTAAGTTGAGATTTATTGATCTCAACTTTAACAGTAGAGAATTAATGAATTCGCTGCATAAATCGTCATTTTTTCGATTCAAAAGCTCGATAATTTTTCGCACAGAAGACTATTTATGGTAGAATTGCTATTCTTTGCTTATTCCAGTTCGGTCGAATCGAGTCTTTTAATACTCCTAGTATACTATTGAGTTTCACTAACAAAATTGTCTAACTACGTTAAACAATATTATCATTATTTAAACATTTGACTAGATCGTTGGATATAGGTGTAATTGAACTACTTTTTAATACATTTATTGCAACACACTAAGTGTACGTTTGAACAAACTAGAATAAGCATTGAATAACAATTCTCCGCATATATGGTTTTCTTTCGATTGGATACCACGAGAATCTCTCAAACAAAATACGATTTATACGTAGAATTGCTATTCGTTGCTTATTCCAGTTTGGTCGAATCGAGCCTAAATAAATTAGAAAATTATCTAAGAATACAAATTTCTCTTATCTTAATTTCACACTAGCTGACTGATTTTATTTACAAATACTGGTTCTTAATATTTAAATCAATACTTAGCTATGTATTTAGATAATTATATACCCTAAATTATAGATATTTAGCACGATTGATAAGAATCTTGACTATGTGCAGTTACGGGAAATCGAGTCGTTTGTGCTCGTAATTTAAGACATCACTCAGTCAGAGATCTCGACTGAAGGGTCCCACGCATTTACAGTAGGCCTACTACGCAAGACCACCGGCGACTTGTCGACGTACTGTTAACGTATGTGACCCTTAAGCGCAATACACACTGAGCCCGCCGGGCCGCCGACCTATGTCGGCAACTTTTTGTCGGCGGGCTAGATGGCGGCTTCACTTATTGCAAGTCGGAAAATTTTGTCGCGTCGCCGGGCAACTGAGCGAAGGCGTACGCAAGCCGCCGGCGTGTCGGCGGGCAACACGCGCGGGCTCATGTTGGCGACATGTTTCTTTTCATATAGGCCGCCGGGTTGTGTCGGCGGGCTGTGTCGGCGGCCCGGCGGGCTCAGTGTGTATTGCGCTTTAGGCGGGCTTGCATAGCTGTCGTCGTTGGACTTACTAACTAGATCGGATTATCTAGTCATGACGTGACCATCCATGATTTATCGGTACTACTAAATTTTAAAAAGGATTTGCGTATTTTATTTATGTAGTTGTTTCAAAAAATAGCATCAGCTTATAATGCGTAATTTTTTTTTTTAATAATGTATTATCGATAAATGTATTTCATGGATGATCGAGACTAGCTAATCCGGGCTAGTTAGTCAATCCGGTGACGACAGCTGTGCAAGTGACCCTTAAATCGCTAATCAATAAAGTCTTTCACTTTCAACGAAACATATCCCTTAACTAGACAAAATAAGAGCCGTATTCGTGTGGCATAACACCACGGCGCGGGTAGAAAGTGTGAGTCAGGGAATAGCTCAGTAAATTCCTGATATTCGAGGTGTAGATATCGGCGAACCTGAACAGGCGCCGGGAAAAGTACGTTGGGTTGTGGTACGTACGGAACACACTACCGAATTGGGGATTAAACACTGCCTTGATTTCGTTCCTGGAATGGTTAAAAGTACTCCTACATTGTACGCATGAAAACAAATACACATATAGCGTTATTTACAGCCAATTAGTAGGTACGTATACACGTATACAAGAATTTAGACAAGTCAATTTATCAGTGGAAGACAGACATATACAGAACAGGATTATTTGTAAAAATATTTTTTCTATCTCACAAAGGTGATTAATATACTTAGTTAAAACACGTCTTATGGTTCTGAAAATTCGTAGAATTTTCCGAATTTTTTAAAGTTATTTTCATTTCAAAATCAGTTGCGTTTTTAGATTGTGTAATAAGTTAATTCTTAAGTTAATCAATAGGTGAACAATTCCTAAAATTTTCGAAAATTTCTTCAAATTTCCAATAAAACAGCATAATTTGTTAGTGTCTTTAGCAGCCCTGTAGGACAGAATTAATATTTTTCAAATAACCCTGTATCGGTGGAAGTGGCATCAATAAATTAATTCTAACCGGAAATATTGTTGGTAGAATCACATAATAGTTTTAAAATTACAAGCTAATTAGAAACAGTTTTTATGGTTGTTTTCCCGTCGATTATGCCACTTGCCATTTCTACAATCATGTGTTCCGTGATAATAATCGTTAAACTTTCACATAGAATCCATAAAAAGCGATTTCATTTCAATATCACGTCGAGGCGTTACTTCAAAGCAACATTTGGACGCAGACGTTATAAATATTTGATTATTTTAACATTCTATCCGACTAATATCATAAAAATGAAAGTTTGTGTGTATTGCACGACGTTACACACAGCTCAATCTAGCCCTCCAAACTAAGCACTAGGCTTGTACTAGATAACGTTTATACTAACTTTTTGTAAATACATAAGTAAACGAGTTTGTTTGTAACTCTTTTACGCAAAAACTACTGAGTCGATTGCGATGTAACTTCGTATGCAAAGATCTGGATTAACACATAGGCTACTTTGTATCCCGATATTCCCGTGGGATCGGGACTTACGCGGGTGAAACTGCGGGGCGCAGCTAGTTTTTATATATCTCTTATTTTGATTTGAATTAAAAGCCAATAAGCATATTATTGTTTATTGAAATAGTACCTACACTGAGAAATTTCGAAGATAAGCAGCATCCCTACAAATTAAATATTTTGTAAGCAACTAGCATAGACAACAGAGCTTTGCGAAACATGCGCATTAAATTAATTTCTAAAATCAGTGTCTACGCCCATGTGGGCGTAGCAACTTTTTTCCTTCTTTTTATACAGATTTTTGTATATTTTATGGACGATATGACTTTGTACTTTGTCTTTTCCTTAGAAGTCCAAGGATTAACAGAATTTCAGAGGTTTTAACTTAAAACGTCGTGTTTGTTTGCAATTCTAAATTATTAGATCTATCTGTCAATTAGACAACACTTGTTACCGTTTCCACCTCAAAATGTATGGCAATGATGCTTGATGATCACTTTTTCACTGCGACATTATTTCCACTGTTTACTACTTATTTCTACATTGCACGAAAATGATGTAAGTACAAAGTCATATCGTCCAGTTTTACGATCAGTCAAAATAAATGTCTGGAAGTCTGGGTCTAGTCGATTGGAGGTCTGGTCTGGTCTAGTAGACTGGACTAACCTGAGGAAGTCTCCACTGCGCGAGTATCGCAGTGGACTCCGAATCTTTGTACTCCTGGTGGTCCTCGATGAGCTGCGGCAGCATCTGGAGCACTCACCTGAGGAAGTATCTCTCCGCCATCTACTGCGAGGTATCGCGGTGTACTCCTGGTGGTCCTCGATGAGCTGCGGCAGCATCTGGAGCACTCACCTGAGGAAGTCTCTCTCCGCCATCTACTGCGAGGTATCGCGGTGTACTCCTGGTGGTCCTCGATGAGCTGCGGCAGCATCTGGAGCACTCACCTGAGGAAGTCTCTCTCCGCCATCTACTGCGAGGTATCGCGGTGTACTCCTGGTGGTCCTCGATGAGCTGCGGCAGCATCTGGAGCACTCACCTGAGGAAGTCTCTCTCCGCCATCTACTGCGCGAGTATCGCGGTGTACTCCTGGTGGTCCTCGATGAGCTGCGGCAGCATCTGGAGCACTCACCTGAGGAAGTCTCTCTCCGCCATCTACTGCGAGAGTATCGCGGTGTACTCCTGGTGGTCCTCGATGAGCTGCGGCAGCATCTGGAGCACTTACCTGAGGAAGTCTCTCTCCGCCATCTACTGCGCGAGTATCGCGGTGTACTCCTGGTGGTCCTCGATGAGCTGCGGCAGCATCTGGAGCACTCACCTGAGGAAGTCTCTCTCCGCCATCTACTGCGAGAGTATCGCGGTGTACTCCTGGTGGTCCTCGATGAGCTGCGGCAGCATCTGGAGCACTCACCTGAGGAAGTCTCTCTCCGCCATCTACTGCGAGAGTATCGCGGTGTACTCCTGGTGGTCCTCGATGAGCTGCGGCAGCATCTGGAGCACTCACCTGAGGAAGTCTCTCTCCGCCATCTACTGCGAGAGTATCGCGGTGTACTCCTGGTGGTCCTCGATGAGCTGCGGCAGCATCTGGAGCACTCACCTGAGGAAGTCTCTCTCCGCCATCTACTGCGAGAGTATCGCGGTGTACTCCTGGTGGTCCTCGATGAGCTGCGGCAGCATCTGGAGCACTCACCTGAGGAAGTCTCTCTCCGCCATCTACTGCGAGAGTATCGCGGTGTACTCCTGGTGGTCCTCGATGAGCTGCGGCAGCATCTGGAGCACTCACCTGAGGAAGTCTCTCTCCGCCATCTACTGCGAGAGTATCGCGGTGTACTCCTGGTGGTCCTCGATGAGCTGCGGCAGCATCTGGAGCACTCACCTGAGGAAGTCTCTCTCCGCCATCCACTGCGCGAGTATCGCGGTGGACTCCGGGTCCTTGTACTCCTGGTGGTCCTCGATGAGCTGCGTCAGCATTTGGAGCCAATTGGCGTTCTCTTTGAACGACTGCGTGTTCAGGGTGTTGATTTCGTGCTGAAAAAAGGAGATAAACAAATAATCATTAGCTCTCTTATTCAAGAAATAAACAATAATCAATTTGCTACTGTCGTTAGTCGTTATTTGTGTCTGGTCTGGGTGTCCCTCTATCCTAACTAATACTATAAATGCGAAAGTAACTCTGTCTGTCTGTCTGTCTGTTACGCTTTCACGCATAAACCGCTGAATGGATTTTGATAAATTTTGGTATAGGGATAGACGGGACCTTGGCGAAGGACATAGGCTACTTTTGATCCCGATATTCCCGCGGGATCAGGACTTACGGGGTTAAAACCGCGAGGCGCAGATAGAGGGCTCTCCATAAGGTAAAGCAATGTACTACGTTAGTAAAAGGCATTGCGTGACAGGGATAGCGCTAGAGAATTTCAGGTGCGTTGAAGAAGGACGTAAGATGCGTCTATTTCAAAGCGTATTTTGGTAAAGAGATGGATGGGACCTTGGAGAAGGATATAGGCTGCTTTTGATCCTGGTATTCCTGCAGGATCGGGACTTACGGGGACAGATAGGGTGCTCTATAGAAAGGTGTGTAAAGCACACCCTGCTACGTCACCATGACAACACGGTGCTCTCTTTAAGGTAAAGCAGCGTACTACGTTAGTAAAGGCCATTGCGTGACAGAGATAGCGCTTGCGAATTCAGGTGCGTTAAAGAAAGATGTAAGATGAGACTTTTTCAGAGCGAATTTCGGTATTGAGATAATGGGACCTTGGAGATAGGGATTGGGACTTACGGGGTTAACCGCGGGGCGCTGATAGGGTCCTCTTAAGAGGAGTATCAACGTCAACGACCTTGAAACTGAAAATCCCTGTCGGGCTCATCGAAAATTGTTGATTATTTCATGACGGAATGTCGTAGAACTTTTTTTTGTGCACAGATTGTAGGTGACATTATTTCCTACATTTTGGTGTAGTTTTAAGACAAGAACCTCCTATTGGTGCAAAGCCTATCCAAATTTTAGACAAAAAATGTCTGATTTGGCTAAAATGTCGATAGGCTTCAATACGTTTCAACATATTTGTATGGAAACTGCACTAAAATATCGGAAACAATGTCGCCTACAATCTGTACACAAAAAAAAGTTCTACGACATTCCGTCATGAAATAATCAACAATTTTCGATGCGCCCGACATGGATTTTCAGTTTTTCAGAATAGGGCCCTTAACGCAACTGTCTGTTAGAAGAATGATGGGTGATCGATATTACAGGTTAAGCAACGCACCTGTCTGTTAGAAGAAATATGGGTGATCGATATTACAGGTTAAGCAACGCACGTCTCTGTTAGAAGAATGATGGGTGATCGATATAACAGGTTTAGCAACGCACGTGTCAGTTAGAAGAATGATGGGGGATCGATATAACAGGTTAAGCAACGCACGTGTCTGTTAGAAGAATGATGGGTGATCGATATAACAGGTTAAGCAACGCACTTCTCTGTTGGAAGAATGATGGGTGATCGATATAACAGGTTAAGCAACGCACATGTCAGTTAGAAGAATGATGGGTGATCGATATAACAGGTTAAGCAACGCACGTGTCTGTTGGAAGAATGATGGGTGATCGATATAACAGGTTAAGCAACGCACGTGTCTGTTAGAAGAATGATGGGTGATCGATATAACAGGTTAAGCAACGCACTTCTCTGTTAGAAGAATGATGGGTGATCGATATAACAGGTTAAGCAACGCACGTGTCAGTTAGAAGAATGATGGGTGATCGATATAACCTCGCCTACATAATATACAGTGCTTATCTGTTATGTAATCTGAAGTTGGGCAGGTCGCGGAAGTTATTTAATGCTTTTTTGAAGTTGGTTTTTAATTTTTTAGATTACTATTTTCTCCATACAAACTTTACAGATGTAGTCGACTGTTTCCTCAAAGGATAGATTGTTAATTACAAGAACAAACAAACAAAAGAGTTCAAAATAGATATTCATTTATACTGCAAACGAAGTCGCGGGTAGTGTATAATATGTATGTATTTACGAAAGAAAATCAAATATAAGTATTATATCCGTTGTCTAGTCACCGTAACACAAGCTTAGTCGCTTACCACGGGGCTAGATGACGCTGTGTGTTGTTCACAGAATTTATTTATTATTTATTAAGACAACCTCGCTGGTGCTGGCAGAAAAGCCACCTACCACAGATCCCCACATATCCACTCAAGGTGCGAGTGGTGAGCGGCTTCATTGCCCCGGTACCTGTTTGGACAGTCGCGTAGTGCCATTTTGGGCACGTGGTAGCTCTCTTAGAGCTCTCATAGAGGACCGAACACTAGCGTTTGGGGACACGATCGGTCTATAAGGTCGCTGTACGGGTAGTTAGACATACCGTGAGTTCATTGATGATGGCGCCGGTCCTCCAGCCGTGCTCGAGCGTGACGTCGGCGAGGTCGCTGTACGGGTGGTCCCCGAAGTACAGCACCTGGTGCCCCGACCACCCCGTCAGGTCCTGCAGCTGCTTCACTGTACCCTGGAATAGAGGAGATCCGGTGCCATTGTTATGTGAGGCGTAAAATTAATAAATCTATGTATTTTCTATCTTCTACAATGTAATATTATAAAGAAGTAACCATAAAACTGGACTGGTATCTATCAGAGACTAGAAGAAGAAATGTCGCCTGATAGTGATCCATTTCAAAGTCGTCTTTGACGGACGAGCTTCACCAGTTCCAAAGTCAAACTGTTCGGGAAATGACTCACACACCTTTAAAAATGATGGATCAAAATTCGAACGTCGTTGTTAGAATACCCTAAATCTAGGTAATTTAGGCAAGTAACGTTGGTAACATGTATGTATGGTGGGAGTTATCTTCAAAACCCCTGGACCGATTTTGATGAAATTTCATTTGAAGATAAATTGCATCTTTAAGTTTAAGATGCGCTAGGTTCGGGATCGGGATTTGCGCGGGTGAAACCTCGTCGTGCAGATATTTCTAAAAACACAAGTTTCTTTTAATAAATTAAAATAAATTCTGTAAACATCACACAGCACGATCTAACCCCCCCCCCCCCCTCCTCCCCCCACTTTTGATAAACAAGCAGGACAAGACAAGCATTAAGCTGAGTTGGGGACCATTTCGCAATAAATTGTTGATATAGTGAATAAGGATTACGAGAAAAATACACAGAGCACTTTTAAACGGCTGAACATAACTCACAGAAAAATCAGCAAAGGAATAAACGGCTACGATAACCATGAACTTAAACTGAAAGACAATGATATATCGGAAACATTTCCCTTTGTCCTTTAAAGATCACGATTATTTACGCTGATTTGCAGCTGCATAAACTATGTATCGTTTGTATTTTACTGTGACATGAAGTTTCAAAGATGACAAACGTCACATAACTTAGTCATCTGTTAATCATCGTTTATAATAAGCGAGGGAGTGAAAATATAAATTAAGAGTAGTACCTAACATCGATATTTTCCTATTTTTAGTGTCCCATGATTTATTTTCGTACCATTGAGAGAGTATTTCAGTTACAAGCGCAGCCCACTCCACGTGTGTGTTTACGACGTTCTTTTATCGCTATTGATTGCGAGCCAGAAGTTATTATACAAGGTATGCGAGGAGACACATTTTCGAACTAGTTCAAATAGTTCATAATTTTCTGACTAAACGATTTGTTACTCATAAACTTAAAAATTACTAAACCGATTGCGTTAAAACTGTTATGTGAACTGTTTTTATTTGTGGTAGGTTATTAGTTATTACTTTAATTACAGTATTAAATTCGATATAATTATGCATGATATTTGAGTTTTGAACATCTCGAAACAGCTACAGTTTTGATTGCGTTAGATTTTTTTTTTCATTTTGGTATCGTCATATTTATTTATTTATTTATTTATTCTTGACATTCAATTTCTCTTGTCGCAATTTGTTGCTCATTACGTCTGTGTAGAAATATTTAACTATAATTAAGAAAAAATATGTGTTTTATGTGTTTTTTTATTTTTTTTGTAAATTTGTACTCATATTTATTAATTTTCCTAAATGTATTTTGTTATTATGAAAAAAAAACTAATATTATTTTGTTTGTTAGGGTTCCGAAAAGGTAAAAGCAGATGATGTATTTTGTAAAAACAGAGTAAAATAAATATTCAAGTGGGGTTCCCATACAACAAACGTTGATGATGTCACAGAACCCTTCGTACACATGTCCGACTGTTGTTTAAGAGGCAGTTGTTTAAGATACACGCCAATAAACAACGCTTTTACTCACCTCATAATAAATGATTCCTTTCTCGAGCGAGGTAACCTTTTCCCAGATGTGTGTGTTAGCGTTCTTATCGAAGACTCGGATGGGTCGCGAGACTTCCGTGAAGAACTTGGGTTTGTTGGCGTTCACGATCACCACGTCGAAGTACTCGCGCCATTTGTGGCCTACCAACATCTCCATGCCTGCGTTACTGGGGACAGTTACATTTGTAGAAATATTTTAAAGAAACAATACTTCTGCAAAAACACAACGCACGATAGACGCAGGGCTGGATACAAATCCGCATCTTCTTTCTTTGAAAGCTCAGTGCAGGCTTAAGCACTTAAAATAGAATATTAATTAGATTTGTGTTAAGAGAACAGTCCTACCTATTTTTTTGTACATACAAACTTTACTAACGTAGTCGATTGTTTCCTCTCTGGATTAAGGTGTTAGAAAAAAATATGTTTATGCCATAAGTCCTATATCAGACATGGCCATGCTCCTACGTTTTTATTTTTTATTTTTTCTTTTTCTTCTTTCTTTTTCTAATTTTTCTGAATTGAATTCCTATTCTAATTAGTAAATGAAAAATAAAAAAAAACGTAGGGGCATGGTCATGGCAGATATAGGTTTTATGGCATAAACATATTTGCTCTAATGTATTTGTATGTAAATGTAAAGTTATATCTTTGCCTTTGTGGGATTCCAGGTCTCCAGCTATCTACATACCGAGTTTCATCGCAAACACACTAGTAATGTTAGTAGGAAAGGCTCACCCATTAAGTTTGACCTCAAGCTACGCGTGGATGCACATTGCATATAATGTCCACATGATTATAAAATTGCTGTATTGCAATTGTATGGTGTATTGAATCAGCAAAGAGCACATAATTTAAATCGACTTTACTGAGTACAATGGAAACCTAGCGGAGAGCGGTGTTGGTCTAGTGGTAGATAACGCGACTTTCATTCCGAAGGTCGTGGTTTCGAATTCTGGCCGAACGCGCACCAATGTCTTTTTCTTTAAGAAAAATTAAAGTGCGCTATTAACATCGCTCTTACGGTGAAGGAAAACATCGTGAGGAAACCGACGGAAACGCACAGAAAAAGTAAACGGAACACTATTTAGGTACCTATAGTAGTGGTTGTTATTAAAATTGGATCGAATAATATCAACAAGTGCTGTGAAAAACTAATAAATACTTACACAAAATGATAAGGGCTATTTGTAACAAGGAAAAGCTTTTTATCACAGCCTTTTAGCACTTGAAAGTACCGCTTCAAATCTGGATTTGGTCTAATGTATTCCTCTACGTTTTGAGCAACTATCTTGTGCATTATTGGATGACAACTCTGCACGGAATTCTGTAAATATATAAAACAGACTTTGTCCAGACCATTAAATAATACTCACCACGGTGCGAAGGCATGGGACATTCGCCGATCTGCGGTGCTATTCTCTAAGAAAAAACTACTTAGATCCGATGTAGAAACCTGTGAAGTTCCAGTCAATTTTTCTAAAACTATGTTTAAACCTGTTAAGTTAACTCGCTATTCTGCAAGCCAATGACGCTACACAAATATTACCAAGTTTTGTGGTAAAAACGGTGGTCAAAGAAGAACGAATAACTTGCGAACCGTGCAGAAGCCAGCCGGCATCTACACGGTTGTTCTTAGAGAATAGCCCACCTGGAGTAGAGTCCCGTGGCGTTTTACGTTGTCTTTGCCTTACAGTGGGACAAATTAGCAAACTAATTTAAAAAATATGAGGTAAATAAATTAGGATAGCCTCACCTTAACATCTAAGAATAGAATTTCAGGATGATAATCAATGTGGTTCTTAATAAAATATTCAGCAACATTACATAATAGTCCCATTTCCGGTACTGAAAACAGATCTGCTAAATGAACCATTTTGGCTCTGTTTGGCTGAAAATAAAAAGTGTTATTCATTATAAAGAAGATCGGCGTTTTTCCTTAGGGATTTTACCTGGGGGTTAGAGGTACCTTAATTTTATTTTATGTGCCATCGCAAGAAGACCTGACATGACGAGACATGGATTATTCAATTGATTTATGCGAACTAAAGCCATGGTGTTAGTATTTTCGTCCTACTCTTGATAAGTTAAAAGATATTGGATGTTGAAGTTTCACATTTGGGAGTCAAGTGTTAACACAAAACACCACAAGATGTCGTTACTTGTCTTGAATATTCATAAATCTGAATTGGTATACCAATAATATGGCAGTTAGTCAAGTCATCTTACGGTCAATAAATCTTATTAGTTAAAATAATTATTTTCTTTATAAATTCTGGATCGATACGTGGAATTCTGTAGCCATTTATTGGTTTTACAAATTCAGATATACGGATATTCGAGACAAGTAACGACATCTGGTGAAATAAGTTCTTGTAACAAATTGATTGAAGTGCCGAATATGATATCTGTGGAACATAGCTGGTCCATTTTGAACGGTCTTCATTATGCTGTAAATAAAGAAGCATCTGTCTACATAAGAAACTATAACAGTTTTGTTACTGTTCTTTTGAGTTTTTTTATCGGTAAATTTAGGTAGGTATTATCACAGAATAAGTACATAATAGGTAATAGCATGGTAAAAGCTAAAACTTCATGGTATCTACAAGTCGTTAGAGATTAAATATGAGGCATTTCGCTACAAAGGCAAAAAGCTTGTTATCTGACCTGGGCCCTGAATCCCGTATTAAAATTGACCAAAATATCATTATAACATCATTCCAATTGCAAACAAAACACTCAAATGAGTTTATAACTTGCAACTGGTCTGCAATAGAAACCTTATTGACTCAAAAAATGAATAAAAAACGGAATATTCAAGTATTAGTTTTAAAATTTTAAGGGTTAGGGGGTGAAACTTGGACCGGGCCCATTCGCCCCTTTCTAAATTTGTTAGTGCCGTAGGCCTACATCCTAAACAAATGCCCAGTCGACTACTAACAAATTTAAAGGGGCGAAAGGGCCCGGTTCTAGTTTCAAAGGGGACCATTCGCCCCCTAACTTAATTTTAAAACGCGAATTGCCCACATGGACGCAATTTTCTAAAATATACCTAAAAACCTAAAGTTGCTGCTCCAATAAAATAATCTAGAATAATTTGAATAAAGCCATTGTTTGATGATAATTGACAAACAAGGGAGCGCGCTATTGGTTTCAAATTTCAAACTGTGTATGTGTGTGTGTATTCATAACATCGATCAAACTAATTAATCAGCGATACCACACCTAAATCATTGAATGGAAAACTAAACACGTAAAAGTTTACCGTTCTGACTAACATTATATACAACGTAAACAAAATGAGAACAATACATCAACGTCATACGTATCGCACGGCCGTGTCTGGGTAGAGAAGGGGATCGTAAATGAATGATTGCCTACAAGTGCTACTGATTACTCCTAGGCAATACCAAGCAATAATACTGTATGGATAAACGTACTTATATAATAATATGTCAATGATATACATCATTTATCTATCTCTATGATGCCTATTTGCTTTTAGTAAGGACTGGTTTCTCCCGCGTAAGTCCCGATCCCGCGGGATTTACGGGTTCAAAAGTAGCCTTTGCCCTTCTCCAAGGTCCTATCTATCTCTATACTAAAATTCATTAATATCAGTTGAGCGGTTTAGGTGTGAAAGCGTAACAGACAGGCACAAAGAGTTACTTTCGCATTTATAATATTAGTAGGATATTAGTAAAAAGTAAGACACCTTTTTATGAAGTAAATCCTATGGTAACAAACAAAACTAACTCATTTATCTATTTCATATCAGCATCCCGAAATCCTAAGAAAAATATATTTTAAATTTTATTTTATAAAATGTTTGCTTTAGACTTTATTTACGGCATTTCTTAATAAGTTATTATATTAACTAGCTGCGTCCCGCGGTTTCACCCGCGTAAGTCCCAATCCCGTAGGAATATCGGGATCAAATGTAGCCTGTTACTCAGGGTGAATGTAGATTTCTAACGGTGAAAGAATTCTTGAAATCGGTTTAGTAGTTTTTAAGTTTATTCATACCAAACATACAGACACACACAACATACATACGCACACACACACACACACACAAAATACAAATCTTTACTCTATAATATAATTCCCGCGGTTTCACCCGCGTACGTCCCGATCCCGTGGGAATATCGGGATCAAAAGTAGCCTATGTTACTCAGGGTGAATGTAGCTTTCTAATGGTGAAAGAATTTTTGAAATCGGTCCAGTAGTTTCGGAGATTACCCCCAATATATACATACATACATACATACATACATACATACATGTTACCAACGTTACCTCTTTTTAATATTAGTATGGATAAAAATAAGTAGGAGATCAATTCTATAACCTAGTATCTTATAGGATCGAACTTCTACTTGTTTTTTTTTTTGTAGTGCAGTGTCCAGCGGTTTCACCCCCGTGAGCCCCGATTCCGAAGGAACTTCAAAAATAAAATGGTAATTTAAGACACTGTCTGACGACTACGGCTCTGCGTCTGGTGGACTTCTTTCGTGAAAAGGCCTGTAGCAATTATTTTTGGCGTCATTGACATCGACACACTACTCTGTTGATAGAGAAGGTACTAATAATGAGTAGATATACGAGCCAGCAATATAGACCGCAAAATAACTAGCTATTGTACTACCTGAGATTCAATGTAATTTATCTAGTCTATGTCTACGCGGTTTGCGATTTGTAGTACGCTAGTTCTGGCAGACTGCCATCAGATTGTATTGTGAATGATGGTTTTATCAATCACTAAGAACTACAGTGTACCACCAAAGATTACGCTTTAAAACTACTTTTTAGATTTTAAAGATATTATCTAAGCTACGTACTTGAAATTGTAATCTGAAAAAAATACCTCAGACATGATTTTCATCTACGGTTTTCCGAATCTTTCAAGATCAAAATCATTGAAATTAATTCTAGGAATAAGATTCAAAATATTAATCTTTTTAATAGTCAAGGTTCTTGATACTCAAGGTTTTCGCTGCTAGATCATAAGATCACATACAGAAACGTGTATGGCGTATCAAATAAAACTTTTAATGGACAAAACAAGTTTAGCAATATAAATTTATATAAATTGCTCTTTTAGAACGTTAAAACAGATCTGGGTATGATAATTACATAAATATCTACCAATGCAGTGCCTTGTATTTACAAATGATATTAAAATTGTATATTTAAGGATAAAATTAGTATTCAAACATGCTCATTGTTTACAATTCACAACATTACATAATAAACTCACTTAGTTTGTAAAAGAATGGGTTGTAATGTAACAGATATGGGGTTTTAATAAGCAGTTTATCAATATAAGTATGTTAGGTATTTAGATAAGATAAAAATTAATAGGAAATATAGACTGACAATTATGGAGTACATGGGATTTGACCACATCCATCAATGGCACTCTCACAAATAGATTGAATATTTTAAGGAGAGCTAGTCCACATTTCAGGAGTCAAACAAGCAATATAAGCACTTACAGTGTTTTCTTCAATTTAAGAGTAGAAGTTGTTACACCAGTATCTACTTAGTTAATATAAAGACTATATTTTTTAATACATTAATGCTTTTAATTTCTTACCTTATGAGCCCTTGTATCACCTTCTACGTAAGCAATTGGTATAATTCTGTTTCTATACAGTTTTAAGACCTCTTCGGTTGATACAGGGGTAAACCCTCTGTATACAGCCCCAAACTGTATTTGTAGAAATGAGTCCAGTTTCAGCAACAAGCCCTTTTCAATGTCATAATGTAGACCTCTCACAGCAAAATTAGGTTTATATTCTAGTTTTAATATTTCTGCTGGGTACTGAAATAAATTAATAACTTTTTAAAAGTTCTACAAAAATCTCGGAATTTCATCAATTCTAATAAAATTAATTCCCTTTAATTTTAAAACTATAAACACTCTTTACTGAATTCCAAAAATGGAGTTTATATCCTTACTAGGATTTTATCTTGCCTACACTTATCAACAAATCCTACTGAATACACTATTCTTATATTTGTTTTTTTGTTTAAAGGACACCCCCAGTTGTAACAACTAAGTTACTTACCTTATATTTTTCCAGCAGAACTTCTCTACCTAGATTATAGAGCAGATGTTCCAAAGTGGGCTTGTAATGTGCCAGGGTGTAGTCATAATCAAAACCATATACTTTCACCTCAGATAAATCCAATTCATTGCATGCGAACACACCTCTGGGGTTTACATCTTGAGGCAATTTCTTAGCTGAAACATAAACTTTAACGTAAAAGTGAGTAGTGGCTAAGACCCTTCAAAAACCAACAAGGATATTTACAATATTTTCAAGACAACAACACTACCTGACTATTACAAGACTATAAAATAAATGACCTTCAGTTTAATGGTTCATTCATTAATAAATAGCAAATTAGTGTGTTTAATTTTAAATAAATAAAGGAGTACTCACAACGACATTTCAATTTCGTACGACAATAGGCTTCTTGCAACAACTCGCGTGTCGAATAACTTTTACATTCTATGATCGATCTCTGATTTATTTTCACAAGGAAGCCGCAATTCATTCGTCCCACTCGTCCAATATTAACACACGCACTCATTATGGACATTTCTAACAAAATTAAACATAAAATTATTAATTCAAGAACACAAAAATAGAATCCTAAATTTATGACAATAACTGACCTATACATTAAATTAAACTTACTTGCGCTTATTAAAGTAAGACTTTTCTGTTACAAAATCTAAAAATTATGGGTATATTATTTCGTAAATCGTTGCATAATTATGGTTTCAAAAAACAAATACGTCCTCCACCATCGTTCATCAAACAAAATCTGTCAAATCAAAACTCATATGACAGTATATGACAGTGACAATAAACTCTGACACTTGTTGTGGCAGTGACTTTAAGTCTGACGTTTACAACGAAAGAAAGGTAAGACTTTCAAGCAGGGCTTGTTAACGATACCAAATTCCCACTATAGGTATCGGTAATCAACGATATTTTCAGGTAGTGATACTTGGTATCGAATTGAAGCAATTAACGTTATAATTACCGATACTTTTTTCGTTACCTGGCGTTGTTGCCAAACCTCCGCGGCCGCACGGCTTGTCAACGCCGCGGGGCGGTAAGTTCCCTGACTAGTTTATTAGATATCTGTGGGTAAGTTGCTCCGCTCCGCGCAGGGTTGCCAACTCATTATCTTAGGTTGGTGCTAAATGACATCTCAAATCTCAAAGACATCAACTTTTTCTTTGTGTTTTTTTGATTCGGAATGCCGCTTAATTTCATATATTCTCGCATTAAATTCTGTTTTGCAAAATACACACATTGCTTTTAAACTATCTTTTTGTATTTTGGATCGTTCTCCCACTCTTTTCTGTAATTTTGAACATAACTCACTTTTTTATTTAAAGGAATATCCATTTTTGTAGGTTTTATAGTTCACGAAACACTAAATTGACAAATTCACAACTAAAAACATTAGCAGTTCGCTTCTAAAGTGACCAGAAAAAAATCAGAATGCTGGCTGTTTAGTGCTAAATTAAGTGCTAGGTTTGCGAAAATAGTACCAAATCTAGCACCGAAAGTGCTAAGTTGGGAACCCTGGGCTCCGCGGCCTCGGCGAGTGTAGGTATGACGTAACTAGCTCGATACCGGAAATTTCAATTGTCGTAAAGGACATTTTTTTGAAAATTTTTGAATGCTTATTTTTTCCTTAAAAAAAATGTTTGTCATTTTTCCTTTAGGAAGATGTGTCAAATCGTAGTCTATAATTAAAAAACGAAGTATAGGTAGGATTTTCCATATTTACTTGTACCATCGGCGTTCCGTTTCATTGTTTCGTTTTTAATTTGCTTAAATTTTTTTTGGGATATAAAATGAACTGTGAACAATCCTCATCACTTTCCTGTAAAATTATTAAAATTATATTTAAGTAATCAAAAAAAAAAAAATTCTAAATATAATAGCCTTGAGCTACATACAAAAATTAAAAGAAATTTATAATCAAAAATGTGTTTACTTTCCCCATAATTTATTATAAACTAGTTGCGCGCCGCCGTTTCACCCACCCACCCTGTACAAGCAGCTATGTCAGCTATTTCACAAATTCCAACATCATGTATATTAAAATTTGGCCACTTAAGCAAAACGCAGTTTTAGCAGAATGTCATTTGTTTCTAACTGGGACAGAATAGATATAGAAAAAAAGGAGTGACGTTTTGCGACAGTGATCAAACTTTTTAAGATGACATTTTGCGAAAGTGACGTTCTGTGTCAAGATCCCCATACGTCGTATACTCTGTCTAATCCACTGACCTGAATTAAATAGACAGGAGGTCTCGCACTGAATTTTGTGCCTATTTGATCTACGCCATGTTGCGCTGTTGTCGCGCGTTTTCTATTGAAAGTGATGGTGAAGTGATCGTCTCCGGAACTATATGTATGGCGCAAATCAAATCGGCACAAAGATCTAACGGTGCCAACCGTGTGCTTGTGGCGAACCTTGACAGTCGCCTTACTTTCTTTAGATTCATTTTTACACGAGTTCGCTTCCTGGCGACACGTAGGTACAATATTGTGTCAATTCGGCCCGAATGCGTGTACGTGTGACAATATGTGACATACTGCAAAAACGGGACGCTGTTGCGTCAGATAATGTAAGAGTTTTTAATTTCATCTAGTTCTGGAATTTACAAGTTGAAGTAGGCTTCTGCATAAAATAAAAGTGAATAATATCATTTACTTACCATTTTAGTGTCCGGAGTAGGTAGAACGCTCACAGTCACGCTCAATTTAATTAATTTAGAGCCAGCGCGAGTCACCAACACGAATAAAGTATAGCCTCAGCTCAGATTCGAACTTCGTCGCTTATGTATGTGCGCAATACCGTGTAAGTTAAAAATAGTGTTATCCACGATCTACTTTTACATTATCGATTGTTTCAGTTGGCAGGGCTTTCATACAGGAAGCAATCATATCGATCGTAAGGTTTAGGCTAAAATATTATTATAATCAAATACTAAAAGAAAAATTAAACAATTTGTATACTTACTTTTGAATATTTATTTATTGCCCTCGGAATATTACAGTTAGGTATAGGTACTCAAAATGAAGAAATTGGTTTGAACGAGAAAATAGTAATCATTACTAGGGTGGGCGAGTGCGCTACTACTGCGCCACACGGGAACCCACGTGTCATGGCGAATTTATGATTATGATCTCTCACTTGTTTTGTTTACGGACTAACGCAGTCGTGCGCAGTGGTAGCGCACTCGCCCGGCAAGCGAGGGGCACAGGTTCGAATCCTGTCATGGGAGGATTTTTGATGATGTATTTCTCCTTGTAAAACAGTTTAATATACCCAAACTCGGCAAGTTATCTTATTTAAACAATGATTTTTATAATGATGATTGTCATATTGTTGTCACAAAAATTAATGATGATTGTCATATTGTTGTCACAAAAATTATACTCTTTGATTTAATACCACACTGGGACATATTTGAAGACATTCGGTTGTTCATTATTAATAATAAATTAAATTAATAAATTCTGTGAACATCATTTGAAAGACATTTCAAAGCAAAAGTGACTTTACGCTCACTTATATATTATTACAATTGGTACATCTCAAATCGTGAAAAAATTGAGCAAGATCTGTTCAAAATTCAGGTCGTAAAGGGCTTCCAAAAAGTTCATTTTTAAAGATTATGATAAATTTGAATATACTAATCGAAAGAGCTCGCGACGCTGATTCCAAATATATAATTAACTCATTTTGGCCTAAATGTCCTTTACGACAATTAAAATTTCCGGTATCCACTTGCATCATACTTCCGAAAACAAAAGAAAGAGATGAAAGAAAAGTAACGGTAAATATCGATAAGTATTATTATTTTTAACGAAATAATACAGGTAGCGGTATTTTTATTTACCGGTAAAAGGCCACCCAAGTAGCGATACCTGGCTTACCGATACTTTCGTTTTACCGTTACCTCTGTAAAATGAAGGTAGCGATACCAGATTTTTAACGGTAAATAGAGCCCTGCTTTCAAGTCTAAATGGATTAGATTTTGGCCAGTGACGAGTTTTTTTTTTTTTTGTTATTGGTCCCCACGACACGACTTTCTGCCGTTCTGCCAGTTTCAAGTTGCTTTACCTACATTTTCTTCTTTATAGTTTTGGCGTCGTACATCTTGCCAGTATCAAGTATTTTGCATGAAATTAGCCCGATCGGGCTCATAGTTTCAAGTCAGGAGCTATGGTAAAGCGATGGCAACTTTACCATAACTTTCAAGGAGCTTGAGAGATAATGACGGAAAGTCCATGTTTAACACTCAATTTTGTTTTCACTACACTTGTGCGCATTCACGGATCTAAATTGAATAAGATTACACTAAAATTACACAATTTAACCGGGTTTACAACATAGTTTAACGAAAATAAAATTGGAGCACGACATGTTGACTCCGATTTCCCGCCCAAACTCCACTGTGACGAGATCTATGATTATGGTTATGAAACAAGGTGTCACGCCTAATATATTAATAATTACGCCTAGTATATATCGGCCGGCCAATATAATATTATAAATTATAATATACTAGGTGTATATATTTATAAATATATTTTAATATTATAATAATAAAATAACTTTTGGTAAAATAGCTTTTGTATAGGCATTACAATTATTTTTTTAAATAAATAAATTATAAGATTTAATAAAAACATTATACCTTTCTATTTTATACCCTATTTCTATAGAGTGTAGGTACTAATTATATTAAAATTATTAGGACAGTTTTAAGACTCGTTTTTTTTTGCAGGTGTTGCTTAAAGATATTGATAATTGAAGAGATTATTGAAACACTTATCAATGATTTTTGGAATGAAATAAATGATAGATTTAAGTAAATAAAAAATAAAGTTTATTTCTGTAAATAAAATTACTATGACACTTTTGTACCTTCTTTTCTAACTGGGTGAGGTATTACACATAAATTATGTAGGTCCCTATTTACTATTATCTATATGAACTAATATTAAAAAGATTAAATATTTATTTAAGTGTAACGAATTTATGCTCCCTAACTACTGGACCACTTTCAAATATTCTTTCACCAATAGAAAGCTATAGTATCGAGAATTAACATAGGTAAATAATAAGACAAACTAATATGCAGTAAAGGGAATCTGCGGATATGCGCTTCCAATCAAATCTTTACTTCGGTATCGGAATTTATGTGTCACTATTTCTATATCCTTGTTTGCTAATTTTAATTTACATTCGGTATCGACTCGGGTTACAAAGCACAGAGTGTATAGAGCTATCTCCAGTTCGGGGGAAGTTCCGACAAACATTGTGTCTACAGGCTTGTCTACACCTTGTTGGTTGAAATGCAGTTTAAGGACTGCTCCTTTCTGTAAAACGAAAATCAATGTTTTTTAGGCAGTTAAATCTCCTTACATTATAGTAATGCGTGAGTAGATAGGTACTTACGTCACCAAGCTCGGCGTATTTCAAATATCCCAAATAATTAATACGATTAGCTGCTTCTTCTTTGGAGAAATATATCCAATTGTGTAAACCTAAAAACCATTGAATACCCATTATTATAAAATATTTTATGATATGGAATATTATAATTCTAAACTTAAAATAAAATCAATCAGTAACAATGCCAACAACAGCGACAATTTTGTAATTGTCAAAAGATATAATTTTACAGTATCGTCCTACGATTTCCTGATCCCTCGGGAATATCGGGACAAAAATTAGCTTGTGTGTAACAACTTATCGCAATTGGGTCAGTTTTTGCGTGAAGGAGCAACTAACACACACAAACATAGGATAATATATTTTATAATAGGAAGTAGGATTCGTAAATTCGTAAATGAATTTAACTTACCTGATACTTGTCCATTCTTCAGTTCAGACACGAAAATATGTTCAAATCCAGAGCTACTTATTTTGCCTTTACCTCTTGAATATAAACTAAACCATAATTGTTTTAGGAAATCTCTTTGCTGTTTTGGATCTGGGGAGACGATACCTGAAAAATAGATAGTTACCTACGTATACAAACAGTCTATATTTTAAAACCAGCGTGTGTGCAATAATTGTATTTTTGCACTACATTCACACGAATGGACGATAGGTACTGACCCTTATTTTTGAAGAAAGTCATGAGATGACGTATTACAGTGGTAGACATTATGGCATCCATAAACGCATTTTCTTCGTTCCTTTCCTGAAAAAGTAACAATCATAAGTCATCTATTGACTTAGATGGATGAAGGAAATTATTAAGTTACCATGAGGAATATTTAAAACTTACCTGAGGAGTAACATACTCATTTACTAAAGTATCTCTCTCGTAATTGTCCAACAAGGGCACGAATGATTGAATAGTTGGAATGCTCCACACATCTGGACTGACGGTAAGTAAACTGCAACAATAACATTATGTTTTCAATCAAAATGTCACGTTTAATTTTGATTCTCTTTATTATGTGACTCATCTCAAAACTATGGATTTACGTACGGTCCAGGTGCTCTATCTTCATTTGAGTGTGATGTAGTTTTTTCTTGGTAATTAACTGTTATGAGCTTAGCAGCGTTATTTACATCTTTTCTTAGCAATTCTTCGCTTAGAGTTTGCAACTCCGCATCTGTTGGTTCATTGCTATTACCTTGATTATTTTTGTTGTTGTTCACTATAGAACTAGGTAGAACTGGGACGCCAGGTCTAACAGTTGGTGTTGCAGGAGCTCGAGTTGGTGATGTTGGATAATTTGGAGACTTTGAACCAGACACAACATTACTGAAACTTAACGGTTTGTTTGGTGACGGAGTCCATAAAGCAGTAGTAGACGTGCTTGGAGTGTTTTTATTAGTACTTCCTTGCAGTATAGAACTGTAACTTGGTATTTTTTGCGGACCATTCTGACCAGTATTTTTGTTATCGTAGAAATTAACCAGGTCTTTAACTTTGGTATTTCTAGGGGGCTGATTACTTCCTAGCCCAGGATTAGGAGTAGGATAATGCGGGGCAACATAATCGCGTTTAGCTCCATTATTATTTGAAGGATTACGAGTGCTTATAGTGCCAATAGTAGGTTTCGATGTTGTTTGAGTTGGTAATTGGGGAAATTGCGATGCGACATAGTCTCTTTTCCCTGAATTTTGACTATTAACGCTGGTATATGTTCCAGCAGTAGAAGGTTTTGGAGTATTAGCCGGACTTAGAGAAGGAACTTGAGCTACATAATCCCGTTTTGCATTATTTTGCAATGTTGATGTAGTAGCTGTCACGGCTTGTCCGTTTTTTGTAGGACCATTTTGAGAAACTCCACCTTCGTGTAATAAAAAATCTGTATTTTGATTATAATATCTTTGTTGTTTATTATATTCCAATCCTGTAAATATAACAAAAGTTGATTATTTACATCGGAAATGAAAATCGGTACTTAAATTTTAACTCCATCTTCTTATTTGCCACACTAACTTTAGAAAGCACATCGTAACCTAAGAATATTTCACTTTCCCCCACAAAAGCGTCCCACTGGTGAAGTAAGAGGCTAAAATTCTGTAATGTAGTCTGCCCTACTAATTCGTATAAGTGGGACAGATTACACTAGCCTTAATATTTGGTGGATCCTACCCTACTAGGGTTGGTGTCTCATAAACACTTAAAAAATGGAGTACATACTTAAAAGAGTTATTGTAAGTAATTTGGTCGGAATGAAAAAAAAGATGATTACCTAAAATGATGAATAAGTTTACTTTTAATATAAGTCATAGTATTGAGTATTCTTACTCGTAAAGTCACCACAAATAAGAAATATAACGAAGGTTAATCTTCACAGATGACCTTTAAATTTGCTTATCGGTAAAAACTAAACACGCAAATTACAACAAAGAAACTCACCAAAATTATATTTTGTAAATGACGTGAGTATTATGCATAATATCACAGCACTGTGCATCTTAAACTAATAGGTATCTAAACCACAACACTTGCAATAGAACTGACTTGTCAAACAAGCTTATTTTCTGCGAGTAAATGAACAAGAATGAGTAACACTGAGAAAACACAACCAACTGCGAGCGAGTGACCAGTCTGTCTCAAACTACGTAAGAAGAATGTGTTGTAAACGATGATTCGATCACCGCACCACGTCAATTGTCGAAAATTTGATAAAAGATCAAGGATCTCTAAATTTACTTCAGCTATAATATGAATTGAATAATGGCCCTTAGCGGCTAGGTACATTTTATTTTTTATAGAATATACAGCACGTCTCATAAATAAATTCTTAATATATTTAAATATCTAACCTAAATATATTTATCCTACCGAGGTTATATACAGATAATTAACTGGGATTTCCTTGCAAATCAACAATAAATAATACCACACTATCTCAACCGTTAACATTGATAACCTCGCCTGGATACATAGTATTAAAGTTAGTACTCAACGAAGAATCACGTCTTTATTTTATTTCTCTCTCTCTACTTTTATTTTATTTACTATATTATTTTTAATAACACATTTTTAAATTACTATTTAAAAAATGGATACTAAAGTTAGTTATCGCGAACAAGCAATAGTTTGGTGTGTCTATTTATTCACTTTCTTTCATTTTTTTCTTAGTTACTACATCGAGCAACAACGTAAGTTTTAATATAAATTAATTTTACTCTTTTCTTTTTAGGGTTCCGTAGCCAAATGGCAAAAAACGGAACCCTTATAGATTCGTCATGTCTGTCTGTCCGTCTGTCCGTCCGTATGTCACAGCCACTTTTTTCCGAAACTATAAGAGCTATACTGTTGAAACTCGGTAAGTAGATGTATTCGGTGAACCGCATTAAGATTTTCACACAAAAATAGAAAAAAAAATAAATAAATTTTAGCTTACAACTGAAACTCAAAAATTTTTTTTTCATCAAACCTATACGTGTGTGGGGTATTTATAGATGGTCTTCAAAAATGATGTTGAGGGATCTCAGACCATTTTTTTCTAATCTGAATAGTTTGCCCGAGAGACACTTCCAAAGTGGTAAAATGTGCCCCCCCCCCCCCCTGTAACTTCTAAACTATGAGAATGCTAAAATTAAAAAATATATATGATGTACATTACCATGCAAACTTCCAACGAAAATTGGTTTGAACGAGATCTAGATTGTAGTTTTTGTTTAATATGTCATAAACCGTAAATCGCAATTTTCCTTTCATTCAATTCAAAAAATGTAGGGAACCCTTCGTGCGCGAGTCCCACTCGCACTTGGCCGGTTTTTTAAATATTTATTATTTAAACAAATACAAATGCCCACTGTTTTCCATTTTAGAGTTCCGTACCGAAAGGGCTTAAACGGGGCGGGACTCTTTTACTAAGACTCCACTGACCGTCACCAGACTGTACCAGTATCTCATGAAACGTGATAATTTTTACAGATGACCCACCTATTTCTGTTGCCGCTATAATTTATTTTGTTATAGCACGTAGATACTTAATTAATTAATTTATAGTTAATTTGGTTGGTAGTATTTTATTTTGTTATTTTAGAAATTATACTCGTACCCAGCTCGTACCACAGAAGTTAATACGCAAAATGACATGTTTACTAAAAACTTAGCAACTCTTTATTGGCACACCTGTACAACGATACCTGTTAAATAGGTAGGTACTAGTAGGTAGGTAGGTAAAGCCAATTTCAAATTGAATTTTAAACATAATCTTCAGCCGCTGCTGTAAATTATGCGTGTAATTTGATTATTTTTGCATTTATAAATTTTTGTTCTAATCAACAGAGTTAATTTCTATATAGGTTGCATTATTTTTTTGAATAACACTTTCATTGGCCATTTCTCAAGACTTAGTTGATTCTGAATCCTTCAATGCCAAATACCGCTGCTAGTTCATAGTTGTCACTGTCAGATTGCAATAAAAAGCCGTCTGATTTGAAAAATGTTTGTTTTGGTTTTATGGATTTCTAAATTAATGTATAAAATAATTTAAATGTAGTGTTCTAAAACACAATTTCACAAAATGGGCAGTAGTTTATATCCTTTTGAATTACCGTCGTATTATACTTATTGGATTGGGATCAATTTAATAGCACTTTACAAGTATTTTGTTGAACAGAATGGTTGGTTTTGATTTTATGTTTTTAAATTCTTGAGTGGGTAAAATCTAATGATTTCTAATTATTTGCAGATGTCCTAGATAACAATCCATCTTTATTGAAATCTCTTCGGGACATGGGCCCTGGCTGGTCATTTTTATCAAGGCCGAAAGATGTATACGACGTCGAGTGGGCAAGTTGGAAATATTACGTTAAAACGTCTTGGTTCTACATTCTATTTCAATTCTTTATATCGGAAATTATTAGAAAATCATGCCCTTCAATACTGAAGTACTGGTACATTTTATCGAGTATAATTTTTGTGTCCTTTTTCATGGGTGTGAAACAGACAATCATAATTTTAGTTCAACCAATTGTATATGCCTGTATTATTTTTTTGGGTGGTAAAAAAATTGCAATTTGGGTGACGAGCATCATTTTACTAGCCAGTTACAACTCTTTGAAGTACAAATACTATTTTTTCTACTTTTTGGACCATGAAAATTTATATGATGAGGAAGTTTACTTATTGCTGTTCTCCATTGCCTGGATTGAACTCAGATGTATAAGTTTCTGTATTGATTATGTTGACAAACAGGAAAAAACCAAAAATATGAAAGGCAAAATACGGACCACATTATATCAACACACAATAGATATGTACAGTTATGCTTTGTACCTGCCTCTGTTGTATGTCGGGCCTATAATGCTATATGAAGATTTTGAAAAGAGCTTCCATATCAAAGATGTGAAATTATATCCAAGACTGAAGAGATTTACCATTGATATGTTATTGTATTTCTTCTACTCTTTTCTCATGGATCTTGCTTTCCATTATTTTTACTTCTATGCTCTTCAAGAAAAAATTGAGGTAAGTAGGCACCACATTTGAATTAAGTACCTACATGTAATGCTTTCTTTGTTTTTCATGATGTTAATATGAAATTAAACTCAGAAGATGTAATAACTCTATAAGATGTATATTGCAGCATCAATAATAATTGTTATCTAACAAATCCCCACTTTTGCACTTGTAATTAGGGGAGACCCAGGGATTTGCTACCATGGTGTTATTTTTGACACTATTATATCAAAATTATGACGAATCTAGGAAAACAGACAACTCAGGTGTAGCTTAGTGGGGCTTATCATAGCTATTTAAATATCTTTTACATCAATTTTTACTCTCAATTTTCAGATGATCAGTCAAATGTCTAGTTTAGCAATAAGTGGAGGAGGTTTATGGATGGGCTTCCAATTTCATTTAAAATATGTAATATCATATGGAACAAGTGGTGCATTTGCTCGGCTAGACAACATGGAACCACCCCCTACACCACGCTGTATAGCCAGAATACATGTCTACTCACAGATGTGGAGATATTTTGATGTTGGACTTTATAAATTTTTAGTGAAGTAAGTTTCAGAACCTCTGTGTAAATTACAGTACATACTCTCTATATTTCAGCACATTGCATTTTCCCATGATTATAATAATGATTATTTTTTCTGACTTCACTTAGGTCACGTAGGTTCAGGATGAATAAGAACACTATATTTGAAAAGTCAGTAAAACAAACAAGTTTTCTTTTTTCATTTCAGATACATTTACAGACCCGGCTACAGCACCCTGTCTCAATACATTCCATTATCCAAAATAATGTATAAACTTCTAGCATCATTCTGTACATTCTCTTTTATATTTATGTGGCATGGCACAGTATGGAACATATTTATGTGGTCTGCTCTTAATTATGTAGGAATATTGTTAGAATATTCTGCTAAAGCAATTTCCGTTACTGGCGGATACAAGAGATTCAAAGGAAACTGGCTCAAAACAGATGCCAATGAAATCAGATTTGTAGCTGTTTTATGTTCACCTCTACTCATTGTATCTGCGATATCAAATTTCTATTTGTTTGGAGGCAGTGAAGTGGGTGACTTATTCTTTAGCCTACTTGTATGGCCTTCTCCATACAACCTTATGATTGTATTGATAGCAGTATATTGTTGTAGTCATGTTTCAATGTCTCTTTACCATGTTCCGTCGAGAACAGACTACCCCATAAAGGCTAAAGTTCAATAAATTATTTTCCTGTGTTATTAACTTTCTGTGATAGACGAGAATCTTGTTGAGATTTAATTAAGATTAAATAATTAGGCTATGATTGTAAAAATCACGAACAAATTAATCATAGGATATAGAGAACAAATAATTATATTTAAATACTCATGGTGATAGTAACAAAATTATGAACATATGAGTATAGGAGGTGTTTTAAATTCACATGATTTGTTAACATAGTTACGTTTTCTCAGATCTTAATTACGTATTATTATTTATTTAATTACCTCGTTGACAGAACAAGACCATTGTAACATGGTTGAAATGTCGAAACGCGATTAAGACCCGGGAAAATGTAATTATAAGTAGGTTTATAGCACAGATCACACCAAAAGGGGTCCGCTAGTGAACCCATGATAACTTTATAACTGGCCAGTCAAACTTAATTTTAAAAGAAACTAACCTGTGAACACTCCCGATTCCCACTTGGTATCTTCTGCCCTTTAAGTTTTTATATGATAGATACAAAAATGCAAACACTTTGAACAATAAGATATAATGTCTTAGAAAAATGTAACATTATAATCATCAATCTTTGCTTACAAAACAATGGAGTTATTTGTCTTAAAAACAAACTATAAGGCTATTAATTGGTATGTATTAGAACTTTTCAATAATAAATAAGAGTGTACATGCATTGCCTCTATCAGATCATTAGGGTCGCCGGCGACATTTGCCGCTTTGTGTATCTGTATAAGTTCTTGCCTTGTAAACACGTCCTTGCCGAGTTGATGGGCTCGCCTCGTCAACGCATCGAGAAACTTTTTTAACTGTAAAAAAATAAGCGTTATTTATTCATTCCAATACTCAGTCATTCATTACATTACTCATTATGAAGAATCACATTATTTTTATGTTATAGATAAAAAGAAACGGGTTGTGTCTGTTAATATTATTTTTTTTATTGAGTTTTTATCACTATTTTTTGTGTGGTAGTGTAGGTACGTAATACAATTTTTGTCGTAAAGCTTTTCAATATTTTTTATACCAAATATACATTTTAAAAGTAAATGCGTGCTTTTTACTTACTTTGCCCCTAGAACTAACTCCAGACCCGTTGATAGACCTTGACAGTTGTATGTTACCAAACTCATCACTAAAGGTGTCTATCAAACTATGCTTCACTAGACTTATCACGTCGTTTGCATCTTTTTCTGTCGCTTCTTCCCTTAGATCAACTCTCGCTCGTGCCTAAAAGGAATGGTGTTCAAATAAATATATATTGCACGACACAGCGCAATATATAGCCCCAAACTAAGCACTGGCTAGTATTATGGGTACTAGACAACTCATACACTACATTATTACTCTTTTTTTGTTGTTGTAAATACATACATATGATAGGTACATAGAAAACACCCAGATCTCAAACAAACATTTATTTTTAAGCATAAATACTTACACCTGGCGGGAACCGAACTCGCAACCTTCTGCAATGCAGTAGCGCCTTCGCCACGCGCCAGAGGCAGTCAAATTCTACTAATATTATAAAGGCAAAAGAGTGTGTATGTTTGTTGCTCCCAAAAATCGCTGAAATGATCGCGATGAAACTCGGTTAGTATGTAGATTGCTGAAGACCAGGAATAACACATTTTGGAGAGTGTTCTTTCGATGATGGAGCCATCCGATAAGGGTTTTTCGAAATTACAACGGGATCGGGACTTACACGGGGGACAAATCTAGTATAGCATTATGTTAGATTCTAACCTGAGTAAGTCTAATACAAGCTTCAAGCTGTCTCGTAGTAATAGGTGCGCCATCCTGGCCACCACCGGCGCGGGCGCCGGTCTGGTGGTTGTGCCTCAACTCCAGGTAGAAGTGTTGGAGTGCGGTCGCAGCTTCCACGCTCAGTTTGGGGTGGACGTATCGCCGGGCGTACGCGATGTACTTGCGGAGCAGCACGAGCGGTAGGTGGTCGATCACTTCGCCGGGCTTTAGGCGAAGTCTTTCACTGGAATAAATCAAGACAATAATTAGAGAAAAATAAAACCGGCCAAGTGCGAGTGGGATTCGTGCTCGAAGGGTTCCGTACAAAAAATCTATGACAGCGTTAGCATTTATTTTTTACGATTGGCGCCACTAGAGTGCGCTAGTGGTAAAATTAAATTGCGAAATCGTTGTTTCAAATTAAAAAATCAAGTTTATTGTATGGGAGCCCCCGTAATTTTTTTTTTCGCGGTTACAGAGTTCCATACTTTATCTGTGAAAATATCACAGAGAAGTTACATTCGCCAATTAGATTCAATTCGAACTCTAATTAATTTTAAAATTGGTATGGTGGTACTTCAAATTATAGGAATTTGTGCGACTGAATTTGAATTAACGGGTACAAGCTTTTATAATTACTAATTTCATTGTTTATGAAAATTTTGGTAAAGAATTTTTGCCAATTAATAAATAATTAAAACAGTTGATTAAGGCTGGGTACGATAAGATTGAACTCCAGTTTTAGTAACTTGTTCTGTAGTTAATCTTCTTCTAATATATAAAATTTCCATGTCACAGTGTTAGTTACCGTACTCCTCCGAAACGACTTGACCGATTTTTATGAAATTTTGTATACGTATTCAGTAGGTCTGAGAATCGGCTACTATCTATAATTTATAAGGCAAAACAACGTTTGCCGGGTCAGCTAGTAAAACTATAATAATACCAACCTCAGAGATCCTTCCTTATTATTTTGACTTGTTATAATGGTACCATTTAAATTGGCATTCATCTTTGATTTCTTCGTTTTCTGGCCAGAGTGTAGAGCGAGAACGTGTTCGGATAACATTGCGTCTATTTTCTGATACGAAATTGAAAAAATGTTAAAGTTTTAACTATTGAAAAAATACAGTAGTAGTTTATGCAGAAATAGTTCCAGCTATCTGCATACCGTCTTACGAGAATACCAAGTATGATCTGATGATATTAGGCTAACTAATCTGACATTAGGCCGAAAAAAACATGTAACAATTGATACAATCAAATTCGTTACATTTTCCATCAAGTAAACTAAAACAATATTAAAGTTTTAGTTACTTACTTCGTCTGGCTGGTCTAGTAATATAAAAACTAGATCGAATCTCGAAAGCAAAGCCGAGTTAAGTTTCAAGTTTTCAGCCACTGTTTTCGCTCTGGAAAGAACAAAGAGGAACTAGGGTAAAAAATCATGTTTATAATTAATAATTATTGGTTTTAAAACGAAGTTCCGTAATGCTGCTTGCGGAGCGAAGTGAAGACGACCAAAAGGGGTTTCTTGGTGGGTAGCCGAAGCCGCGGCTTATTACCCACCGGTCTAAGTCGTAGCGCCAAGCGGATTCGTCCTTCTAGGCGAGCGTGTTGCATCTTCGACCATATCATCACTTACCGTCAGGCGAGATAGTGGTCGAACACTCATCTATTGTGTGTAAAAAACGTCATGCAACAAAATGCGTTTTGTGTATGTAAGTCGATTATCCCGATTAGCTACTGCGTCGACCCCAAATAAAAAAAAACAATTTGGGGTCTAGCGGACCCTGGGCTCCCGAGAGGGATGCAACGGGAACATCGATCAAAATAAAAATCAAAGTACGTTTATTTATTCGGATATAAGCAAGATATCTCTTTGAAATGTCATTTTTTTTATATTTAATCTACTGTGTCTTCGGAACGTGACCTCCAATGAGAAGAAGACATAAGAAACTCATGGGGTTGATGAGAAAAAGTCGATTATCGCGATTGTGATAGTTGTGAGTCTTTGTAGTTTGTATTTTGCTTCTAAGTATGTGTATCCGTGAGGCAGGCACCTGTTATAGCTGCCGGCGGCGGGGTTGGCGGCCGCCAGCACGGTGGCGCGCGCGGCGAGGCTGCACACGACGCCTCCCTTCGCCACGCTCACGCGGCGCTGCTCCATCGCCTCCAGCAAGCTGCTGTGATGCGCGGTCATCTGGTGGGGATCAAAACCAACATTGTTACTAGTCATTCTGCGAACATAGACCTCGCAAGCACTTAGGCTGACCCACCCTTAGTAAGCGAAATACCAATCAAAAATCCCCCACGACAATAACAAGCTATAACTTTATATTTTCCCAGGTCTTCATCGCGTGATTTTTACTTTTTAATTCTCTTACCTCGACGTTTCAACCATGTTACACCGGTCTTAGTCGCGAGGGGACTTAAAAAGATAATTAAAAAGTAAAAATCACACGATTATAACCCGGGAAAACATAAAATTATGAGTTCCAATCGTGTTAGTTTAAAAAGTTAACTATAACTTCAAAGTACCTAAACACCAAGTTTCGTAAAGATCGATAGAGGAGAACTAACACACTGACAGACGAAAGAAAATTTTGCCAGATATCGGGATCAAAAGTAACCTATGTTACTTCTCGATCAAGTAGCTTTCTATTTGGTGAAATATTCTTCGTAACAAACAATCAAATACCTAAATCTTTTCTATTTATAATATTAGTAGAGATATGTATAGATAAATGAATATTATATCCGTGGTCTAGTCGTACCTTATCAAGTTCATCGATGCAGCAGACCCCGTTATCCGCGAGCACGAGCGCCCCCGCCTCGAGCGCGAAGTCCCCCCCCGCCTCGCGCCCCAACGCCACCGTCAGCCCGCCCGCTGACGCCGACGCTCCGCATACGTACACTCCTGGAAATATACACCTTATTTGTAACAGTGTAGGAGTTAGATTCGTAAAGCAGTCCCAATCCCGTAGAATTCATCAAATTTTATGTCTCTAGGTCCAGTGATTAAGGTTGTACGTTGATATAATTATGTCAGTCAGTCAGGACAGTCGAATCTGTGCCAAACCACAAACCTGCCACGAGCCTGCCAGTGTCAGTTCGATCCGAGGCCTTAGTCGGAAAACAAACAGGGAGGTGTATTTTTACCACTAGCGCCATCTAGTTATAAACTCCCGCTAGTAGTAAAATAAAATAACGTTTGCGTTGCGTTGAAGGATTAGTTGGTCCAGTATTCATTTCAGGATTCCATACTCAATTATAATAGTGGCACGGAAACCTTCGTGCACGAGTCCGAGTCGTACTTGACCGGTTTTTTCAAATATTTCCATATTAGTATGCTACCTCTAGGAGCAGCATGCGCGGCCGCTTGCAGCAACTGCGACTTGCCGAGGCCGGGGTCGCCCACCACCAGCACGTGGGGATTGGACCTGACGGTGGCGTGGTCCGCGCCGCCCACCAGCCCCAGCACCAGCCCCGCCTTCACCGCCTCGTGCCCGAAGATCGCGGGGCACAGCGAGTGGACCACCAGGCGGAACACGTCCTCTGAACCGTGGATCTCCTGGAATTATAATGGAAGGCGGGTTCATACCTTACTCTACTATTGAATAGCTAGCTAGCTTAGCTAGTAAGCGTAGTTTTTGGTAGAAAATAGTAGGATGCAGTAAAAAATGGTAGTTATTGATGGAAAATGGTAGGTTTGGTAGAAAATGGTAGTTTGGTAGAAGAAGGGAGGTTTTGATGGAATTTGGTAGTTACTGTCAGACGCGAACAACGGTCAAAGTACGTTACTCATTTTCTCATAGAGGGTGATGAAAAGTAGAATGTTCATCTCGGGAGCAAACACTATTTTTCGCTCGAGTGAGGTACTTTGAATCCCTCGATTTGCTCAGGATTCTACTAAAGAATCCCTCGCTCCTCTCTGGATTCAAAAAACATTCTCGCCGGAAAAATAGTCTTTTCTCCCTTGGTATACAATCTACTATTACATGTACAGCAGCAGCAGGTGTTGGTCTAGTGGTAGATGCCGCGACTTTCATTGCGAAGGTCGAGGTTTCGAATCCAGGCCGACCGCGCACCAATGTCTTTTTCTTTAAGAAAAATTTAAGTGCGCTATTAACATCGCTCTTACGGTGAAGGATAACATCGTGAGGAAACCAACATGTCCTAGGATAAACCACGGTCCGAAGGCATGGGATATTCGCCAATGCGGGGTAGGCTCCTGTGGCGTCTTAAGCCCTCTAAGAAATCACGTACAATGGCCCAATTGTGAGGCTAAGTGCGGAAAAGGCTCAGCGAAACTAACTAACTACATGTACAGCCGCTAGTTTTCATTGCAACGTCGTTTGTTTCTGTTTCGATCGTCTTTTGTTTATGATGTACTTACTGCCCCGCGCTCTCACGTGTAAATTGCGATTTTGTGGGAACATAGGGGTAAAAATAAGTCTTTGTGTTAATCCAGGTCTCCAGCTATTTGTGTACCTACTGAGTTTAAGCGCGATCAGTTCATAAGTTATTGCGTGAAGGAGTAACAAACATACTCGTTTACTTACTTTCACACAAACTTTCACCTTTATAAAATTAGTTGGATAAGAAACAATATTTTAAAGAAATCCCGCGTTAGTTACTGCATAATTTCTTGAAAAACTCGATTGATTACAGAACCTACATTTACCTGAATAGCATAATAATCTTTCAAAGTAAAAGATAAAGTAGGATTGCTTAAATTCCTCTGACTATGAATCGAAACTGCTTCTATATAAAGTTGCAATAGTCTTGCCGCCCTTTTTCCGTCTTCGCCACCTTTGCTTTCGCCTCTAACCTGGAAGAAACACAACGGTTAACCGAAATAAAACCTTATTACGCTAACTTTAAGGTTTTGTATCACCTGCACAATTCCCGTGACTGAGAGAACGTCTCCTGGGCAAGCAGTTCCAACTAAATCACCTTGAAGTTCTATCTCCACGCTTCTAGGTATCGTACCTGATATACTCTGGAATAAATAAAATGGGGTTAGTATCGAATCGTCTAAATCTGAGGTAGTCTAAAGAGGCAACTCGCCTAATTGGCTGAAAGTCATAGGTACCTAACTGATATTGTCATAAAATCAAGTAAGTGGTCTAAAATTCAATGTTATCTAAGTCTTTACAAGAATTTCGTCATCAATCTCGGGTCGTTTAAAATTAGGTTTCGTCTAATATAACTAAACGAAGGATAATCTAAAGTTTCGACATCTTATATTTTATCATAAATTGCAGGTGTAAGTGTTATGTAGTTATGTATTCTCAAAATTCAACTATAACATGCAATAGAGAGAGTATACCCTTTTTTGTGAATTATTGTTTCAGGTGGAATCTATTATCAATTTCTAAACCATTACTTTTTAAAATTAAAGACATTTTTCGGTTTGGGTCGCGTGGCATCTTAGTCTATCCTGAAGAAGAGACCTGGAAAGGTCTCGAAACGTTGAGCGTTGTAACAATGCTAAAAGTAATAAAAACCACGCGATTCAAACCGAAAAATGTCTTTAATTTCAATACAACATCGCGAAAACAGAAGAAGAATCTACATTATTTTTTAAACAAAATTTTGGTACCATTGGATTCACTTAAGTCAGCATAAATACTTGTCGCCGGCGGGAATCGAACGCGCAATCGGACTATTCTGCGTCGTAGTTGGAGATTCTCCCAACGCGCCGTAGAGGCCGTCAAATGAAAGTCAAACGAGTAATTTTCGATAGTAGATATAGTAACAACATTACCTGTGACTGTATTTCTTGTATTTTAGCAACCTGCCAGTCTGTAGTGGAGGTGAACTGGGAAGATTGTAGAGGTTCGAACTTACCGCCGCCTTGGCAACCTTGGCATACATTTGGCGCTGAAATTAAGGAGCAAAGGCAAATTAAGTGACTGTTGTTCAAGCTTGTTTGGACCTAAGTATTGTCATGTCTACACTAATATTATAAAGAGGAAAGATTTGTATTTTTGTGTGTATGTGTGTCTGTATGTTTGTAATGAATAAATTCAAAAACTACTGGACTGATTTTAAAAATTCTTTCAACATTAGAAAGCTACATTCACCCCGAATAAGTTAGGCTACTTTTGATCCCGATATTCCCATGGGATCAGTACTTAAGCGGGTGAAACCGCGGGACGCAACTAGTTTATGATAAAGCATTATATGAATGTAATAATAACGTTTTAAAAAAATACAAATAGTTTTCACACAAAAATACTATACCGATTGCGATGAAACTTGGTACGCAGATAGCTGGAGATCTGGATTAACAGATTTTATTTTGATATTCTCACGGGATTGGGACTTACGACGGCGAGCTGCAGCTAGTAATAAATCAATTTAAAAAGAGTATTACCTGAAATTAAAGACATTTTTCGGTTTGAATCGCGTGGTTTCTATTACTTTTAGCATTGTTGTTGTATTGTTGTTGTTCTTGTTGAGTATTACCTGTGAACACTCCTTGAGGTTGGATCACAGCCTGGACGCAGTGGCAACTCGAACATTCAAACGCCATCGAGGTACACAACAGACCAACACTGCCTACTCTTATTACTGTACCTTTTATTGTTACTAGTTTACCTGTAAACATAAGAATAAATCATCTAACAGTCACTTAACTCATCATCAGTCTGTTAAGCTATTGCAATATGAAGTGATGATTTATTTAGAAAACAAACAAGCCAGAAATAGGGCCGAATACTAAAACGACTCTTAAAATTTGACGGCCATTTAAATTATTAAGCAGCTTAATTAAAAGGATTAAGAGAAATTTTGAGTATACTGCTTAATTGTTTAAGTAGGTTTATTCCACTTTGATCACCTGTCGACATAATAGTGTCCTCAAATCACCTTGGAATCATATCACCTGGATGATATCATCCAGATTTCACTCGACATAAGTAGTGTCCTATGATCACCTTGGAATTAAATCACCCAGGTGATCAAAGGCGACTTTTTATTTTCGTGTAGTGGACTTTTATCACCTACTAAACCATGCTAATAAAAACTTTCAAATTAACACACAACATAATATTTCAATCAGTTTAATGTTAATTACACAATTTGTAAACATTACTTTAAGTCACTGGGTCTATTAGTTTAAATAGTATTGATTGTAATATGATATTATAATGTCTCAACATAAATAAAAAAGTTATAATATAAGGGTTTCTTTTTACCTTTGTAGTACGGAACCATAAAAAGAACAATTATTAACTGTGGGTACAAACAAAATAAAATAAAGCTTTGAAAATCATCACAACTTTTCGAGAAAATGGCCAATAGAAATGTGACCATTAACTAGTTCCATTTGACAGTCTTCTATAAATATTTTGCGGTCTTTTGCAGGAGTCGTTTTCGATGTGGAAGAACACTCACCATGATCAATATTTAAATTTTGTTTTAAACGCAGCTCATATAATAATGCGTCTTTTTTCAACGCATTAAGTAAATGAATAATATTAGCCTTACGACGAAGTACAGAGGCGTTTATCTTGTGGTGCCACCCTTCTAAAAAGTTTGTTGTTTGGTGACGCTCGCTCCACACTCGTAAGAATATCGAGATCAAAATTGGCCTATGTTACTCAGGGTGAATGTAGTTTTCTGTTGGTGAAAGAATTTTTGAAATCAGTCAAGTAGTTTTTGAGTTTATTCATTACAAGCATACAGACACACACACACACAAAAATACAAACCTTCCTTCTTTATAATATAAGTGTAGATATGTCATCCACAAAATGCTTTAATCGAAAATATTTAAAAACATAGCGTCATAAAACAAAAGCAACAATTTTTTCGTTTCTTGTAGATCTAATTAAGTAGGTAATATTAAGTTGTGTGTTAATTTAAAAGTTTTTATTAGCATGGTTTAGTAGGTGATAAAAGTCCACTACACGAAAATAAAAAGTCGCCTTTGATCACCTGCAGGGCTATTCACGCCCACCGATCCGAATCCGACGGTCGGTACAGCAGTTTTTCGGAATCTTCTTTCCGAGCCGAAAAATCTGGAAATTGCGATTCAGGCTACCGTTTCCGCATATTCGGAAACTCGGCCGACGGAAGTCATATTTTTCCGATAAAAAATCATAAACAATTTTCATCTACATTGAATCTTTCATCTACACCAAAATAATCACAGTTGTCAGTGTCAAACAAGTGTTGAGACTTCAGCGTCAAACGCAGTGTTGCCAATTTGGCAGATTTATCGCCAAAACCACCGGTTCTAGGGAAGGTTGGAAATGGCGAAAATATTTTTAGCAACTTATTCTGATTACATTTTCCCGGGTCTTAGTCGCGTATTATTATTTATTTTCTTACCTCGATGTTTTATTTTATTTTTACAATAGATGTAACAATATTGTCGAAACTGCACCAGCTTTTTTTTCGCATAAAAAACATGAAATTTGTTTGAGACATCACCTTTAGTACTAACTAGTACCTACATTATATTATCTCAATGAGGTAATGTTTAAAAATGTAACTTCTGGCGGAATTTTAATGGACATTGACGAAATTGAAAAAATTGGTAATGGTATCACTGACAATACGCGGTTGAAAGTTTTGCTGTTTCGAAACTTTTGGCAGTTTCTGCTTTTTCTTCACTTCAAATAAATCACAAAATATGCATCGACCCTCGAGGTGGAGAGTCCACCTTCAGAGGACCCCCCAGCGCTCCCTCCAGTGCCAGAGCCCCTCGAGCGGCTAATCCGGTCCTCGAGGTCCTCGAGAGGCAGGCTGTGGCACAGGAAGGGATCGCTCCCGCCCTGCTGGTTCTCGCTGCCGCAGTAGATAAAATGGCTGATGTAATGAAGAGTTTCCGCCTATGAGGTAAATTAATAAATAAGACATTTTTTTTAAATAATTTAATATAGTTAAAATAAACATAAATTTAAAGTAAATATAAAAATAAAGTTAAGTAAAGTGAGTCCTCTCAAACTGTCCCTCTGTTAGGCGAGGGTCTCCTCTTAGAGGGGTTAGCAAGACACCACAGAAGCAAGAAAATAAAAAAAAGCAGATTTAGTAACTAGGCTACAGCACGCCTAGCTACTAAATCTGCCCTTACTTCAAGTCCCCTTTGGTGTAACTCACTACAAGTGACATGAAAATTTTCTTGCTGTTGGTCGGCATCACTGGCAATCACTAACTCTCCAATGTCCAACTCCGCCAGGCCAGCCTCCACGAACATATTGTGAAGCACTGCGCATGCATTGACGATGCAGCCCGCCTTTGTTGGTGCACACTCCAACACCCTGTGGCTATTTAAGCACCTAAACCGTTCCTTGAGCACTCCAAAGCGTCGCTCAATGAAATTGCGTGAACGGATATGGACGTTGGTGTAATGCTGCTCAAGCATGCCTTGTGCAGCATGTAAAACGGGAGTCAAGAGCCAGGGCTCCAATGAATATCCTGAATCACCTGAAAAAATATAACTGCTATTATTATAAGATTCAGAAATCATTATAATCATGTTTGTTACAGAACAGAAAATTATAAACAGAATACTAACCAAGTAGCCAACATGGGTCTCCTCTGGAAACTCGTATCATTTTGTCTCGGAGCAGGCTGCACCTCCATATGAAGGCATTGTGGCTGCTACCCGGGTATTTCGCCAACACATTAAGGATCCTCAGTTCACTGTCACACACCTGAGTTTAAAAATTGATATTTGTTAAGTATTTGTTATTGTAAAGGAATTTCTAGTTAATCTTATTAATAAACACAGTTTAAAACAATTGATTAAGATTACCGCTTGGACATTTAAGGAGTGGTATCCCTTCCGGTTGACGTAGAGCTCCTCATTCCTACTAGGTTTTTTGATAAAAACATGGGTACCATCAACATACATACCCCACTACCCCTAGGACTCCAAACTTTCTGAAATTTCTGAAATAGAGTAAAAATGAAACTAAGTAATTGTAATTAACGAATTGTAAGCAGTTGGTAGTGATTGATACCATGGTTAGTTTTATCTTTAGTTGACTTGAAAAAGGTTCTCGGTTCATAGCTTTATTATTATTATCTACTTTAGGATTATTATTTAAAAAAATAAAGACAGAATGTTAATGTTAGTTATAGCATTTTTATTATAGATAATTTAACTTTGGTTGCTTAATGAGACCAAATATTAAGATTTGTATGTTGTTCATTGTGCTGTTTAATGTTTTGTTTTTCTTTTAAATTACAAACAAATTCAATGTAAACTCATTTTCCCGGTCCTAATTGTACTCTACTGTTACTCTACTTACCAATAAATATGTTACTTCTAATTTTATATATTTCATTTAACACTGGATAGAGTTATGTAAGTACCTACTTACTTATTAATAGTGAGCTGTGTGTTTGCTGGAAACACCACCCACTTTTTAAGGATGTCAGGGTGGTTCATGGCATTAACCACCTCGCTAATGGCCCTAGACACCGATGCCTGGCTCATACTTACATCGGCGTTTCGGCCACAAGGTCTTTGATATGTGCCATTACCTAAAAAAAACAAGGCGGCGGGCGGTGAGCACCTGAATAATACGGATGTATCTACTACCTAAAATTATGTAAGATTTTACATAGAGGTAATTTGAATACTTGTGTAGTTTCAACTTGCCTGTCGGCAGGTAGGTAACTAAACCAACTTACCTTTAATTCGACTGTCAGAGCAGTCACCATACTACCACCAGACATATAGGACCTCACTTGCTCTACAAGGCTAAGAGCCATGTCTGGTGGTAGCCTATAATTTTTCTGGAAAATGCTCCCAAGGAAGGGATTCGTCACGTCCCTGTTACGATGGAGCATTAAAGTGGTTGACCTTTGTTGCGCTCCGCGGCGCCTATTGCGGTTGCGTAACGCAAGAATTATTTCCATCTGAAATTATCCATATTTTCGAAAAAGATGTCTAATAAATCTAATAATATTATAGTATATCCGTTGTCTAGTACCCACAGTGCAAGCCTAGTTGCTTAGTTTGGGGCTAGATGACGATGTATGCAACGTCCTTTACATATTTAATTAAACAAAATAACCTTATAATATTCTTTTCAAACATAAACAACAATCTAAACCGAACTTCGGTAGGCTTTCCGACGGCTAAATCCTATCGGTAAGATTCCGAATCAATAGCTGTCAAATTCGTTCAACCGACCCGAATATCGGTTTTGTGAATCGCAGTTCGTGTCACTATACTCTGTGGATCGTGTTTTTTTTAACTTTATCCGACATCGGTAGCGGTCCGAAGCTCTCTGAATAGCCCTGGCAGGGCTATTCACGCCCACCGATCCGAATCCGACGGTCGGTACAGCAGTTTTTCGGAATCTTCTTTCCGAGCCGAAAAATCTGGAAATTGCGATTCAGGCTACCGTTTCCGCATATTCGGAAACTCGGCCGACGGAAGTCATATTTTTCCGATAAAAAATCATAAACAATTTTCATCTACATTGAATCTTTCATCTACACCAAAATAATCACAGTTGTCAGTGTCAAACAAGTGTTGAGACTTCAGCGTCAAACGCAGTGTTGCCAATTTGGCAGATTTATCGCCAAAACCACCGGTTCTAGGGAAGGTTGGAAATGGCGAAAATATTTTTAGCAACTTATTCTGATTACATTTTCCCGGGTCTTAGTCGCGTATTATTATTTATTTTCTTACCTCGATGTTTTATTTTATTTTTACAATAGATGTAACAATATTGTCGAAACTGCACCAGCTTTTTTTTCGCATAAAAAACATGAAATTTGTTTGAGACATCACCTTTAGTACTAACTAGTACCTACATTATATTATCTCAATGAGGTAATGTTTAAAAATGTAACTTCTGGCGGAATTTTAATGGACATTGACGAAATTGAAAAAATTGGTAATGGTATCACTGACAATACGCGGTTGAAAGTTTTGCTGTTTCGAAACTTTTGGCAGTTTCTGCTTTTTCTTCACTTCAAATAAATCACAAAATATGCATCGACCCTCGAGGTGGAGAGTCCACCTTCAGAGGACCCCCCAGCGCTCCCTCCAGTGCCAGAGCCCCTCGAGCGGCTAATCCGGTCCTCGAGGTCCTCGAGAGGCAGGCTGTGGCACAGGAAGGGATCGCTCCCGCCCTGCTGGTTCTCGCTGCCGCAGTAGATAAAATGGCTGATGTAATGAAGAGTTTCCGCCTATGAGGTAAATTAATAAATAAGACATTTTTTTTAAATAATTTAATATAGTTAAAATAAACATAAATTTAAAGTAAATATAAAAATAAAGTTAAGTAAAGTGAGTCCTCTCAAACTGTCCCTCTGTTAGGCGAGGGTCTCCTCTTAGAGGGGTTAGCAAGACACCACAGAAGCAAGAAAATAAAAAAAAGCAGATTTAGTAACTAGGCTACAGCACGCCTAGCTACTAAATCTGCCCTTACTTCAAGTCCCCTTTGGTGTAACTCACTACAAGTGACATGAAAATTTTCTTGCTGTTGGTCGGCATCACTGGCAATCACTAACTCTCCAATGTCCAACTCCGCCAGGCCAGCCTCCACGAACATATTGTGAAGCACTGCGCATGCATTGACGATGCAGCCCGCCTTTGTTGGTGCACACTCCAACACCCTGTGGCTATTTAAGCACCTAAACCGTTCCTTGAGCACTCCAAAGCGTCGCTCAATGAAATTGCGTGAACGGATATGGACGTTGGTGTAATGCTGCTCAAGCATGCCTTGTGCAGCATGTAAAACGGGAGTCAAGAGCCAGGGCTCCAATGAATATCCTGAATCACCTGAAAAAATATAACTGCTATTATTATAAGATTCAGAAATCATTATAATCATGTTTGTTACAGAACAGAAAATTATAAACAGAATACTAACCAAGTAGCCAACATGGGTCTCCTCTGGAAACTCGTATCATTTTGTCTCGGAGCAGGCTGCACCTCCATATGAAGGCATTGTGGCTGCTACCCGGGTATTTCGCCAACACATTAAGGATCCTCAGTTCACTGTCACACACCTGAGTTTAAAAATTGATATTTGTTAAGTATTTGTTATTGTAAAGGAATTTCTAGTTAATCTTATTAATAAACACAGTTTAAAACAATTGATTAAGATTACCGCTTGGACATTTAAGGAGTGGTATCCCTTCCGGTTGACGTAGAGCTCCTCATTCCTACTAGGTTTTTTGATAAAAACATGGGTACCATCAACATACATACCCCACTACCCCTAGGACTCCAAACTTTCTGAAATTTCTGAAATAGAGTAAAAATGAAACTAAGTAATTGTAATTAACGAATTGTAAGCAGTTGGTAGTGATTGATACCATGGTTAGTTTTATCTTTAGTTGACTTGAAAAAGGTTCTCGGTTCATAGCTTTATTATTATTATCTACTTTAGGATTATTATTTAAAAAAATAAAGACAGAATGTTAATGTTAGTTATAGCATTTTTATTATAGATAATTTAACTTTGGTTGCTTAATGAGACCAAATATTAAGATTTGTATGTTGTTCATTGTGCTGTTTAATGTTTTGTTTTTCTTTTAAATTACAAACAAATTCAATGTAAACTCATTTTCCCGGTCCTAATTGTACTCTACTGTTACTCTACTTACCAATAAATATGTTACTTCTAATTTTATATATTTCATTTAACACTGGATAGAGTTATGTAAGTACCTACTTACTTATTAATAGTGAGCTGTGTGTTTGCTGGAAACACCACCCACTTTTTAAGGATGTCAGGGTGGTTCATGGCATTAACCACCTCGCTAATGGCCCTAGACACCGATGCCTGGCTCATACTTACATCGGCGTTTCGGCCACAAGGTCTTTGATATGTGCCATTACCTAAAAAAAACAAGGCGGCGCACAGTGGGCTGAAACGGGAAATCAGCGGACTTAGGAATCAAAGTTGATAATTCTCATTTTTTTAAATGGCGATCGCTAGAGCTAATTAAAACAATAAAAAATTGTTCTACAAGAATACTTAAATATGAATAATTCTCGAGGAAATCGACTTTGTGTGAAAAAAATGTATGAAACGACATATGTTTTGGTCTCTAGCTTCCAACTTATGGTCGATCCCGCACTTTGGGCAGCAATTTGTTATAGTATAGGTCTTTACCTTTCACCTGACACCAAGAAGTCATACCCCGACCCGCCCTTTCGGAAAATAGAAGCGATTGAAAATGTTGTGTTTTCAAATTAACCATTTACGATCAAATCTTTACAAATTGTATTTTGTATGTTGTTGGATGTGACTAGTATATCATAAAACAATGATAGGACACCTATTCTACATAACTTTTTGAAAATCGTACAATTTCGAGTTAAGCTAAGTGTTTTTTTAAACATTGAAAAAAATACATAGTAATGTAGTAGCAAGGTAAACAACCTCTTCCAGGTATAGATATACTTAGTGAAGGAACAATAGGTAAGTACTTCACTAAATAACAATACGTAGCCTATCTACCTATTGTATCGTAGTAGTTCAGTCTTAATAATAAGACCCACTTATTATTACGTTTCTAGGAAATTGCGGCATCCTTCAAAGACTACCTGTGATAATCAGTGTCCTTGCGGTTTTACTGATGAGTTGTAAAAGGGGATTAGATAGGTACTTTATGAATATGGCATGTAAGGTAGGTTGTTGGGGGTGCGACTATTTAAGGGATGTAATGTAATTGCAACAGTCTTTCGGATTTTGTCATTTGTCCCATAAACATTTCAATATTCGTGGTGATAATGGAGAATTTAGTGAACAATATTGACCTGTTTGTGTTGATGAGAACTGAATTAGACTCGTTTTCAGACTCTGCAAAACTTTTTGAACTTTTAAAGGAGAGATTGGGAAAAGAGATCAATGAAGAAGAAAGTGGACAGTTAGTTAAGTTTTGCCAGAAATATTCATCGAAAAGAGTTTTGAAGTGGCGGAAGGCAAATAGGACCCTACAAAGATTTTTAAAAATACACCGAGATTGGTTGGAGATTTCAATAGAGTGGCCGGATGTAGTGTGTTCTAGTGAAAATGTTCATGAAATTCTTCAAGAAATTGACCCGGTTGATGCTCAGAAAGAAAATGTTCAACCTAGCACTTCGGGAGCATCTACTTCGACCTTCACACCCAGAAAGCAGTTTGAAGATTTGGGTGAACGGCAAAAGATAAGGCGTATAAGTCATTCACTTGACAAATCGCTTTCGTCGGAAGAATCGGGTGCTACTGCAGTGAGGGCCTTTCGTAACAGTGGAGAATTACGAGTAAGCAAAATTTTAGATCACCTTATGAAACACCCAGAAGATGCAGCTAAAGTAGAAGCGAGTTTAAAGGGAAAGAAATGAAAAGAAGCCTACACTCCCGACAAGGATTTGGGTCTTTTTGTGTCCCTTAAACCATCTAAGTGGCAGTATATAAATTTAAGGGACTCGGCAAGTGAGCAAGGATGCGAAGTTTATCCATCCTATTATGCGATAAAACAAGCAAAAGAAGATTGTTATCCGCCCAAAAAAGACATCAGCATAAGTGAAGATGGCGCTCAAATTAAATTACAGGCACTTTTGAACTTAACGATCACACGAATAATGGAAGCTGATAACATTCAAGCAGATTCCCGTGCAGAGTTGAAGCTTACTAGCAAATGGGGATTCGATGGAGCTTCAGGGCAGAGTAATTATAAACAAAGAGGAGAATTCGACGATTCCAGCATTTTTATGGCTAGTTTGGTGCCTCTTCAGCTGCCCCATGACGAAAATATCGTGATTTGGGAAAACGACAGACTTTCATCTACATTTTACTGCCGTCCAATATCTTTTAAATATATAAGAGAAACCAAAGAAGTGGTAACAACAGAGATGAATAGAATAAAGAAGGAGATCGCAACACTGATGCCCACAATTTACAAAGAGACAACGATTGGCCACAATTTATTACTTACTATGATTGACGGTAAGATTACCTCAATATATGTAGTGCCAGGCCATCGGAGATGAACGATTTAGAAGCGGTAAGGTTTAAAAAAACATTTAGCTTAACTCGAAATTGTACTATTATCAAAAAGTTATGTAGAATAGGTGTCCTATCATTGTTTTATGATATACTTGTCACATCCAACAACATACAAAATACAATTTGTAAAGATTTGATCGTAAATGGTTAACTTGAAAACACAACATTTTCAATCGCTTCTATTTTCCGAAAGGGCGGGTCGGGGCAGGACTTCTTGGTGTCAGGTGAAAGGTAAAGACCTATACTATAACAAATTGCTGCCCAAAGTGCGGGATCGACCATAAATTGGAAGCTAGAGACCAAAACATATGTCGTTTCATACATTTTTTTCACACAAAGTCGATTTCCTCGAGAATTATTCATATTTAAGTATTCTTGTAGAATAATTTTTTATTGTTTTAATTAGCTCTAGCGATCGCCATTTAAGAAAATTAGAATTATCAACTATGATTCCTAAGTCCGCTGATTTCCCGTTTCAGCCCACTGTGCGGCGGTGAGCACCTGAATAATACGGATGTATCTACTACCTAAAATTATGTAAGATTTTACATAGAGGTAATTTGAATACTTGTGTAGTTTCAACTTGCCTGTCGGCAGGTAGGTAACTAAACCAACTTACCTTTAATTCGACTGTCAGAGCAGTCACCATACTACCACCAGACATATAGGACCTCACTTGCTCTACAAGGCTAAGAGCCATGTCTGGTGGTAGCCTATAATTTTTCTGGAAAATGCTCCCAAGGAAGGGATTCGTCACGTCCCTGTTACGATGGAGCATTAAAGTGGTTGACCTTTGTTGCGCTCCGCGGCGCCTATTGCGGTTGCGTAACGCAAGAATTATTTCCATCTGAAATTATCCATATTTTCGAAAAAGATGTCTAATAAATCTAATAATATTATAGTATATCCGTTGTCTAGTACCCACAGTGCAAGCCTAGTTGCTTAGTTTGGGGCTAGATGACGATGTATGCAACGTCCTTTACATATTTAATTAAACAAAATAACCTTATAATATTCTTTTCAAACATAAACAACAATCTAAACCGAACTTCGGTAGGCTTTCCGACGGCTAAATCCTATCGGTAAGATTCCGAATCAATAGCTGTCAAATTCGTTCAACCGACCCGAATATCGGTTTTGTGAATCGCAGTTCGTGTCACTATACTCTGTGGATCGTGTTTTTTTTAACTTTATCCGACATCGGTAGCGGTCCGAAGCTCTCTGAATAGCCCTGGCAGGGCTATTCACGCCCACCGATCCGAATCCGACGGTCGGTACAGCAGTTTTTCGGAATCTTCTTTCCGAGCCGAAAAATCTGGAAATTGCGATTCAGGCTACCGTTTCCGCATATTCGGAAACTCGGCCGACGGAAGTCATATTTTTCCGATAAAAAATCATAAACAATTTTCATCTACATTGAATCTTTCATCTACACCAAAATAATCACAGTTGTCAGTGTCAAACAAGTGTTGAGACTTCAGCGTCAAACGCAGTGTTGCCAATTTGGCAGATTTATCGCCAAAACCACCGGTTCTAGGGAAGGTTGGAAATGGCGAAAATATTTTTAGCAACTTATTCTGATTACATTTTCCCGGGTCTTAGTCGCGTATTATTATTTATTTTCTTACCTCGATGTTTTATTTTATTTTTACAATAGATGTAACAATATTGTCGAAACTGCACCAGCTTTTTTTTCGCATAAAAAACATGAAATTTGTTTGAGACATCACCTTTAGTACTAACTAGTACCTACATTATATTATCTCAATGAGGTAATGTTTAAAAATGTAACTTCTGGCGGAATTTTAATGGACATTGACGAAATTGAAAAAATTGGTAATGGTATCACTGACAATACGCGGTTGAAAGTTTTGCTGTTTCGAAACTTTTGGCAGTTTCTGCTTTTTCTTCACTTCAAATAAATCACAAAATATGCATCGACCCTCGAGGTGGAGAGTCCACCTTCAGAGGACCCCCCAGCGCTCCCTCCAGTGCCAGAGCCCCTCGAGCGGCTAATCCGGTCCTCGAGGTCCTCGAGAGGCAGGCTGTGGCACAGGAAGGGATCGCTCCCGCCCTGCTGGTTCTCGCTGCCGCAGTAGATAAAATGGCTGATGTAATGAAGAGTTTCCGCCTATGAGGTAAATTAATAAATAAGACATTTTTTTTAAATAATTTAATATAGTTAAAATAAACATAAATTTAAAGTAAATATAAAAATAAAGTTAAGTAAAGTGAGTCCTCTCAAACTGTCCCTCTGTTAGGCGAGGGTCTCCTCTTAGAGGGGTTAGCAAGACACCACAGAAGCAAGAAAATAAAAAAAAGCAGATTTAGTAACTAGGCTACAGCACGCCTAGCTACTAAATCTGCCCTTACTTCAAGTCCCCTTTGGTGTAACTCACTACAAGTGACATGAAAATTTTCTTGCTGTTGGTCGGCATCACTGGCAATCACTAACTCTCCAATGTCCAACTCCGCCAGGCCAGCCTCCACGAACATATTGTGAAGCACTGCGCATGCATTGACGATGCAGCCCGCCTTTGTTGGTGCACACTCCAACACCCTGTGGCTATTTAAGCACCTAAACCGTTCCTTGAGCACTCCAAAGCGTCGCTCAATGAAATTGCGTGAACGGATATGGACGTTGGTGTAATGCTGCTCAAGCATGCCTTGTGCAGCATGTAAAACGGGAGTCAAGAGCCAGGGCTCCAATGAATATCCTGAATCACCTGAAAAAATATAACTGCTATTATTATAAGATTCAGAAATCATTATAATCATGTTTGTTACAGAACAGAAAATTATAAACAGAATACTAACCAAGTAGCCAACATGGGTCTCCTCTGGAAACTCGTATCATTTTGTCTCGGAGCAGGCTGCACCTCCATATGAAGGCATTGTGGCTGCTACCCGGGTATTTCGCCAACACATTAAGGATCCTCAGTTCACTGTCACACACCTGAGTTTAAAAATTGATATTTGTTAAGTATTTGTTATTGTAAAGGAATTTCTAGTTAATCTTATTAATAAACACAGTTTAAAACAATTGATTAAGATTACCGCTTGGACATTTAAGGAGTGGTATCCCTTCCGGTTGACGTAGAGCTCCTCATTCCTACTAGGTTTTTTGATAAAAACATGGGTACCATCAACATACATACCCCACTACCCCTAGGACTCCAAACTTTCTGAAATTTCTGAAATAGAGTAAAAATGAAACTAAGTAATTGTAATTAACGAATTGTAAGCAGTTGGTAGTGATTGATACCATGGTTAGTTTTATCTTTAGTTGACTTGAAAAAGGTTCTCGGTTCATAGCTTTATTATTATTATCTACTTTAGGATTATTATTTAAAAAAATAAAGACAGAATGTTAATGTTAGTTATAGCATTTTTATTATAGATAATTTAACTTTGGTTGCTTAATGAGACCAAATATTAAGATTTGTATGTTGTTCATTGTGCTGTTTAATGTTTTGTTTTTCTTTTAAATTACAAACAAATTCAATGTAAACTCATTTTCCCGGTCCTAATTGTACTCTACTGTTACTCTACTTACCAATAAATATGTTACTTCTAATTTTATATATTTCATTTAACACTGGATAGAGTTATGTAAGTACCTACTTACTTATTAATAGTGAGCTGTGTGTTTGCTGGAAACACCACCCACTTTTTAAGGATGTCAGGGTGGTTCATGGCATTAACCACCTCGCTAATGGCCCTAGACACCGATGCCTGGCTCATACTTACATCGGCGTTTCGGCCACAAGGTCTTTGATATGTGCCATTACCAAAAAAAAACAAGGCGGCGGTGAGCACCTGAATAATACGGATGTATCTACTACCTAAAATTATGTAAGATTTTACATAGAGGTAATTTGAATACTTGTGTAGTTTCAACTTGCCTGTCGGCAGGTAGGTAACTAAACCAACTTACCTTTAATTCGACTGTCAGAGCAGTCACCATACTACCACCAGACATATAGGACCTCACTTGCTCTACAAGGCTAAGAGCCATGTCTGGTGGTAGCCTATAATTTTTCTGGAAAATGCTCCCAAGGAAGGGATTCGTCACGTCCCTGTTACGATGGAGCATTAAAGTGGTTGACCTTTGTTGCGCTCCGCGGCGCCTATTGCGGTTGCGTAACGCAAGAATTATTTCCATCTGAAATTATCCATATTTTCGAAAAAGATGTCTAATAAATCTAATAATATTATAGTATATCCGTTGTCTAGTACCCACAGTGCAAGCCTAGTTGCTTAGTTTGGGGCTAGATGACGATGTATGCAACGTCCTTTACATATTTAATTAAACAAAATAACCTTATAATATTCTTTTCAAACATAAACAACAATCTAAACCGAACTTCGGTAGGCTTTCCGACGGCTAAATCCTATCGGTAAGATTCCGAATCAATAGCTGTCAAATTCGTTCAACCGACCCGAATATCGGTTTTGTGAATCGCAGTTCGTGTCACTATACTCTGTGGATCGTGTTTTTTTTAACTTTATCCGACATCGGTAGCGGTCCGAAGCTCTCTGAATAGCCCTGCTGGGTGATTTAATTCCAAGGTGATCATAGGACACTACTTATGTCGACTGAAATCACCTGCACCCAGGTGATCAAAGTGGAATAAACCTTTAAGTGGTTACCCCTTAAATTTTGAGTAGGGTTTCTGTATTTCCCCTATCATAGATCTACATAGTAGTTAGATGGTCAATTACCAAAATAGTTGACTTTCAAGTTTGTAATAGGTATTATTGGTTGATGATTTAGAACTCTCACTTTGATTTTTGTCTCGAATTTGAACTTCTGAAATAGAATTGATATTATGTTAGTATATTTTATTAGCTTACTAGCATCTGTGCTTTGTAGTTTTACCTGCATTAGCCCTAGATTTTGTTTGGCATTATTAGGATATAAAATAGCCGGTTTTGTAAACCACCGGCTATTAAGTACAATTTTATTAATGCTGCCTAATCAAGTTTCATTATATTATGATAATATTAAATAAATATTTCTTTTTCTCATCTGAGTGATTTTCTAGTTCCATCCTTTTAGGGAGCCCGGGATCCACTAAGGCCCTCAGATTATAATGTAATTGTAGTAATTTAGGTTGTAAATGTAGGATGTAATTTTTTAATTAAGTCTTGCTGACCCGACAGACGTTGTCCTGTCGTTTAGTATAAAAAAATAAAAATCATCAAAATCGGTTTAGCATTTTTTCTTTCATAAGAACCTTCTCCTGACAATAGCAAACACAACAAAAAAAGAATAATCGAAATATGTGTAAAAGTTTAAGTGTGATGCCGTGACCAAGGGAAATAGGGATTGATTTTTATATGGACTTCGGATAGTACCCCCGAAAACAGTAACAAAATCTTTTTGAATCAATTCCCATAGAAACTTTCATCCCCAATTGAACACTCTTAGGGGTTGAATTTTGGAAAAAAAATATTTAGAGATTCACTTACTACCCCATATCAATATCTATGTCAAATTTCAAGTTTCTAGGTCAAGCCGTTACGAAGTTGCATATAAACGTTTTTCCCCATTTTTACCCCCTCAGGGATGGAATTTCCAAAAATCCGTTCTTAGTGCTCACTTTCAACCCTTAAAGAACCCATGTTCCAAATTTCAAGTCTCTACACCCAGCCGTTTAGCCTGTATGTTATCCATCAGTCAGTGAGTTACACTTGTGTTTTATTAAGTACTAGCTGACCCGACAGACGTTGTCCTGTCGTTTAGTATAAAAAAATAAAAATCATCAAAATCGGTTTAGCATTTTTTCTTTCATAAGAACCTTCTCCTGACAATAGCAAACACAACAAAAAAAGAATAATCGAAATATGTGTAAAAGTTTAAGTGTGATGCCGTGACCAAGGGAAATAGGGATTGATTTTAATATGGGCTTCGGATAGTACCCCCGAAAACAGTAACAAAATCTCTTTGAATCAATTCCCATAGAAACATTCATCCTCAATTGAACACTCTTAGGGGTTGAATTTTGGAAAAAAATATTTAGAGATTCACTTACTACCCCATATCAATATCTATGTCAAATTTCAAGTTTCTAGGTCAAGCCGTTACAAAGTTGCATATAAACGTTTTTCCCCATTTTTACCCCCTCAGGGATGGAATTTCCAAAAATCCGTTCTTAGTGCTCACTTTCAACCCTTAAAGAACCCATGTTCCAAATTTCAAGTCTCTACACCCAGCCGTTTAGCCTGTATGTTGTCCATCAGTCAGTGAGTTACACTTGCGTTTTATTAAGTACTTGCTGACCCGACAGACGTTGTCCTGTCGTTTAGTATAAAAAAATAAAATTCATCAAAATCGGTTTAGCATTTTTTCTTTCATAAGAACCTTCTCCTGACAATAGCAAACTCAACAAAAAAAGAATAATCGAAATATGTGTAAAAGTTTAAGTGTGATGCCGTGACCAAGGGAAATAGGGATTGATTTTAATATAATAGAAGATAAGAAGAAGAAGAAGAAAGAAGAAGATGATGATTTAAATACTACCTCATGAAAACAATATTCCAAAAGTCTCAGTGTATTGCTCGGATTCTCAAATAAATCAGCACTAAAAGTAGACCAGTTAGCCATAATATCAGTATCATTTAACAAGCACTGTATGTCCAATGGTATGCTGCGTGTTTGGTCTATCTTCTCGAGGTCGAAAAGACTCTGATTCTTGTCTACGAATGTTTTGAAACAATTGATATGTTCCGTAACATCTGGTGTTGATGGTTGTTCTAAAATTACAAGGAGTGAAATAAATTTTAAGAACTTTGACATAAAACTTTTCGAATAGGACTGTCAGTACATGAATCATTGTTGTATGGTTCATGTACTGACTAGTAATGTTTAAACTGTTTTTTATTTAATTTAATTTGTTTTTAATTATTTTTTTGACATTATTTTATTTAAATTAATCAGTATATGTGTGTAATGGATGCTTCATAACTGAAATAAATGAATTATTATTATTATTATAAAAAATACAATAAGCCACTCTTAGGTGTAACTTCATAATCAAATAAATGGGATAGGTATCACTAACCTTCATTGGGGAAATAAAGTTTCCACACATTATTTCCGATATTCAGTGAAACAACTATTGGTAACTGATTTGCAGGCGCTCTTGAAGAACCAGCAGTGCTGACAATCCTTGCTGAAGCGGTCGAATCATTTATGCTACTGCCGCTACTGTCTGCTACATTATTAGTAGATCTACCCCGAGGACGATGCCAATTATTGCGGTAACGGCCCCTCCAATTACGCCGCATTGTAGGCACAAGGCTTGTATAATCGAATTCAATAAGTATTTGAATATTTCTTTATTTTCAGTTTCACGCAGCATTTCCCGCTCGTTTGTTATTGTTTACATTTTTAAAACCAGTGTTCCTATTAGACGATAAGATAATTCTTCTAAAAACAAGAAATAAAATATAACTTTAGGGATGGGAATAAGGGAACCTTTTTCCAAAATCTTATTTTTAAAAGGCACAGATTTTTTTTGTAAAAATATTAAAACGATAATGTTATTCCTATTACCTACTGCCACTGTTCGAGCCGCAAAACTATTAGGTGGCCTTGTAAGCAAACTACCAAAGTAGAAGGATTCTGCGAAAAATGGTAACATTAAATTAAGCTGACATTGACATTAAAGACCGACAGTCCGACAAGGGTAAGTGATAAGTGAGACTTTCGGCGGGAAAGCGGAGACAACATGTCGTGCGCCAATTTTATTTTCGTTAAACTATGTTGTAAACTCGGTTAAATTGTGTATTTTGGTGGAATCTTATTCAATTTAGTTCCGTGAATGTGCACAAGTGTAGTGAAAACAAAATTGAGTGTTAAACATGGACTTTTCGTTGTTCGCGCCGAAGCTCCTTGAAGATTATAGTAAAGTTGCCACCGCTTTACCATAACTTGAAACTATAGGCCCGATCGGGCTAATTTCATGCAAAATACTTTATACTGGCAAGATGTACGACGCCAAAACTATAATAAGCAGAAACTTGAAATATTCTAAAACTTGACCATGGCTATTCCAAATTGGTCATATCGGTCTCAGACCGAAATAAAAAAATAAAAGGGTGAGTGGGAGTTTTCGGCGGGAACGCGGAGACAACATGTCGTGCTCCAATTTTATTTTCGTTATACTATGTTGTAAACTCGGTTAAATTGTGTAATTTTGGTGGAATCTTATTCAATTTAGTTCCGTGAATGTGCACAAGTGTAGTGAAAACAAAATTGAGTGTTAAACATGGACTTTCCGTGGTTCGCGCCGAAGCTCCTTGAAGGTTATAGTAAAGTTGCCACCGCTTTACTATAGCCCCTGACTTGAAACTATTGGCCCGATCGGGCTAATTTCATGCAAAATACTTGATACTGGCAAGATGTACAAGATGTACGACGCCAAAACTCTAGAAGAGTGTTGTAAACTCAGAAAAAACTCGACAAATGGCATCTCGAGAGTCAGGGGCCAAAAAAGAAAGAAAAAAAAAAGGGTGAGTGTGGGGTAAGCGTTTCAAGTTGTAATCTTTTCTCGCAGTGCTGCCACTTTAGCCGATTAGTTGCAAGATTTTGAACTTTTTGCTGTTCATGGGTATGAAGACCGTTAAAAATGGACCAGCTATGTTCCACAGATATCATATTCGGCACTTCAATCAATTTGTTACACGAACTTATTTCACCAGATGTCGTTACTTGTCTCGAATATCCATAAATCTGAATTTGTAAAACCACTAAATGGCTACAGAATTCCACGTATCGGACCAGAATTTATAAAGAAAATAATTATTTTAACTAATAAGACTTATTGACCGCAAGATGACTTGAATAACTGCCATATTATTGGTATACCAATTCAGATTTATGGATATTCAAGACAAGTAACGACATCTTGTGGTGTTTTGTGTTAACACTTGACTCCCAAATGTGAAACTTCAACATCCAATATCTTTTAACTTATCAAGAGTAGAACGAAAATACTAACACCATGGCTTTAGTTCGCATAAATCAAATGAATAATCCATGTCTCGTAATTTTCGATGGCACATAAAATAAAATTAAGGTACCTCTAACCCCCAGGTAAAATCCCTAAAGAAAAACGCCGATCTTCTTAGACCAACTATAAAAAAAAAAAACTGTGTGGGTCACCGTGGGTGCAGTATTGACAGGATTCATTCATTCATGCTGCAACCACACAGATTCAAAAACACATGCGATTTGACCATTTTACAATGCAATTCCGCACCAACACAAATTCATTATCACATGCGTTTTTAGCATGTGATATTTTAATATCGCATGTGTTATTGAATTTGTGTTGGTGCGGAATTGCATCTGTGTAGCTTGCATGACGCGACTTATCTGCACCTACACAGGTGCAAAATCGGATGAAATTTTATCGCAAGCTGTGGTGGGTGAGCCTTAAAACGTTCAGCAGCTTATTTTTATAATTTACATAAATCGATGAACACGAGGAATAAAAAAGTATTTATTTATGAATTTTCTAGCCTATTTTGATTTGTCTGGTGCCCAAAGAGTAGCTGGTGCCTTTTCAAATAACAAGGAGGCAACACTTGTTCTGTCGTATGACCTTTTTATTTTAGTTCGAAATTCAAAACTTTTCAAAACAAAACAATTGAGAAATGACAAAGGCGTGTTTCAAATAGCTTTGTTCTGAGATTGTAAATAAGTTGATACAGTTGTATTTTTGTATACTGAAAAAGAAATAATGGCGGATACGGAGGATGCGGGAGGCGAAATCCTACCCGCGCTGCCCGAGGATGGAGCAGCGGCGGAACACGCGGAAGATGCAGTCCATATCAGTGATGAAGTCAAGACGATGCCTATGGGAAGGCCGTCCGTTGCACGAGATATGGACAGGGTCGTTATCGACAGGACTGCACTCGAAGCCATCCTGGATCTTAGCTCACGAATCCAAGATATTCAGAAAAGAAGCAAAGTTTCCATGAGCACCTTGGCTCTTGGGCACGAGTCGTATAAAGATAAACAAGTAAATAATAATAAACCTTGATATATAGTATAAAAACAGTGTTTTTCATTTTACTTCTGACAGGTGTAGTTTATTTGGTTTTGTGTTTTGTAGGCGAAAGCTAAGGACGCTCGAAACAACCGAGTTGGGAGCTTAAAGACACAGCATAGATTTCTACTTGAGAATAGTGCTGCAACTCTAAATAGACCCGTGGAGTATGTTTTGGTAAGTTACATCTATGAATATACCTACCTAGATGTATGATAAGTTTTACCCTCAGTTCCGCCTGTCCAGTTTGGCCTCTTAGTGTTTCTTTAAGATAAGAAATAAATTAGATAACATAGATGCCCATAAAACACAGCGATATTCACAAACAACCCTATGGCATTGCTTAATGCTTTGTCCTTATCTTAGGGGGTAGGTGGCACTAGGCGAGCGGACAAGAGGTTTGATATAATTTGATATTCAACATCAGCGAAAATGTGACAAAAGCCGAGTCTACACATAGGGTAGTTTGTTAATAAGGCTGTTAGTGTTTGACTATTATAAGTCCTATGCTTTGGCTACTCAGTGATACTGAATGTCATACTTCATCAATGTATAACCTTATCCATGAAGTAGGAGAATTATCAAATAGTACATCCTATCTCAAATGTATAAAAGGCTTTGTCCTGACTGACTGACTGATCATCGCACAGCCTAAACCGCTGATTGCAGAGTGTGTTCTTTATACGATGTAGGCATCCAATAAGAAAGAATTTTTGATAATTAAAATTCCCATGGGATCAGCACTCATTCGGGTAAAACCACAGGACATATTAATAAAATAATTGTGAACTTTATTCCGTGCAATGTGTTGATGTTCAATCATGGCCAGGCTACAGTAATGTTAAGTAACATTAATGGTGACTTGGCCACACTGCTGAAAAATGCAGTTAATTATCATGATTCAACAACCATCATCACGATAATTAATGGCATTTTTCAGCAGTGTGGCCAAGTCATCATTGAAAAGACAGAGCATAACTAACATTTAGTATTGTAATTTTAGGAAGGTGTTTATGATGCAGATATTCATATAGAACTACTAGACAGTGCTATTGCAGAAGGAGGCAGGAATTGTGTGGTTGTTTGTGATGCTTTACTTCCACCTTTGAAAATGGGTGAGATTTACTTCTTTAATTATAAAACAGGGTCCCCCCAAGTCTGCTCTCACAATTGTGTCTCAATAGAGTGTCCATAGAATAGTAATTGTGATATTTGATTCATTTGTCTACAATGTCTATTATCGTTCCGCAACCTTCTGCTTTGCAGTTGGGTATTCGCCCGACGCCCCACAGAGGCCGGTAGATAAATGACGATGATTATATTACAATTTCTTCAGTGTGATAACTGATGTGATTTCCAGAATCTGGCAGATTTATACACAATCAAAAGGGCAAAATGGAGAGAACATACATATCGGACGGTGCTACTATTGGAACAGAGGGCAAGTGCGTAGCTCTATACAGAATCAGGAATAAACTTATTGATGCTAAAAATATTACTGAGGTAAGTAATCATAAAATATTTAAAAAAGAAATATTGGGAAAGAAGGTAGGAAAATTAGTTTTGTAAAATATTTTTGGATTGATTTTACACAACTGTGGTGGTAAATGAAAATGACGCTCAATCAGCTATTTTAAAGTAATAAATAATTCGCAATATTGCATACAGTACCATCTAGCCCCAAACTAAGCACCCAGACTACTGTCCACAGTATTTCTTTCAAATTGCATGCATTTAGTACAATCTAGAAACAAAAGTGCGACTTACGTATAGCTTGTAAGTAGGGGCGCAGTTCCCCGCTGTCCGCTAATGTTACAATCATCCAACCTCGAAATGGCAGCGGGGCGGGGAATAGCGCACTTACGAGCTATACGCGGATATACCCCCGCTTCTGTAAAGGCGCAACCAGGCCCCTGTTTCATAAAGCTGACAATCCGACAGGCGCGACATATGTCGAGAACCGACAATTTGACAATTTTTCTGTCTCATAAAGCCGACAGGCGACAAAATTGTCATGGTGGAAAATTTACAAATAAGTCAAATTGTCGCGACAATTTGACATATTTCTGTTTCATAAAACTTTTTGTGCGACAGGTGACAGGTGACAATTTGTCGGGAAAAACTTGACAATTCTGCTTTATGAAACAGAAAATTGTCGTGACGTATTGACATATTTGTAAAATTGTCCGACATTTGCGACAGGCGCCTACCCTTCTGTCTCGGAACCCGACATATTTTCGGCGACATAATTGTCGCGTTTTCTTGACATATGTCGGGTTTATGAAACGCGTTCTACAATTAAAAATATGTCAAGGTTTCACCTATCGCTTTTAAACAAAATTGTCACGTTTATGAAACAGCCTAAGCGTGACAATTTGACAAATAAGTCAGTTCTTGACATAAAAGTCGGATTGTCAGCTTTATGAAACAGATACTCAGATACTCAGATACTCATTTATTCATAACTTAAGTTACACGTCGTTCACCAATTTTACATTGTAAAACATAATAATAAGATATAAAAATAATTCTATCATTAATTCATTAATCATTAGGTATACATTAATTATTCTTAAGTGACAACTTAAAAATACAAGCATATAAGTTTGTAAAAAGTCTAATACAATATCAAATATAAGTCAAATTCATCATTAAATAAATAAAATAAAATAATCATTCACATTTACCTATCCGTCATAAATTCGTCCATGCCATAGAAAGCTCGCTCGATAAGCCAAAGTTTGAGCTTTCTTTTAAATGATTGAGTAGAAGCTATGCCAGTGATTTCCGTAGGTAAACGATTATACACTGTTGGCCCCAGAACGTGGACAGATTTTGATGTTCGCGATAAAGAACGCGGTATCTGTTTTAGTCTAAATGGATCTCTTAGACTCATCCCATGTCCCTCATTCCGCTTTGTGTACTCGTCCAAGTGATTCCGTACATACATTGCAACATGATAAATGTGAATTGAAGGGAGTGTCATTATTCTTAGAGATCTGAAGTATGGTCGAGCTGACGTTGTTTTTGACACACGCACAATGGCTCGAACAGCTCTTTTTTGCAGCCTGAGCACACGCTCCCAATCTGCAGCAACTCCCCACAATTCGACTCCATATTGCAGTATGGAATGAACAGAAGCAAAATATACAGTCTTAACCATGTCTCTGTCGAGAGTTGCAGACAGCCGCCACAAAGCGAAGCTAGCTCGGCCTATTTTTTCACAGAGCTTGTCAATATGGTTCGACCAGGTTAAACTCCTGTCCATTTGGAACCCCAGGAAGGTTACCGCGCTCACCTGGCCAATATTCTGCTCTCCTACAGATACCGATATATCCATCGGAGAATGATTAGCCAGGTGAAAATGCATGAACTGGGTTTTACTTGTATTAAGCATTAGCCCATTCTGCTTAAACCACCTATTCATCTGACCGGCCACAATATTAAGTCGCCTCTCTAGTTCTGGCAGCTTCGGTGCCTGCACCACCGCCGCAACATCGTCAGCATACATAAATATCTCTGCATCGAAGATACACTCCGGCAGATCATTCATTAGAATTGAGAATATTATGTTCGATAACGATGATCCCTGAGGAACACCAATCGTTGCAGACGTAGGTGCAGACTTTATCCTCCCCCCTCTGCCCGTCACGACCTGCGATCTTCCAGACATGAAATCCAGCATTAGGCGCCTTGGCGGACCACGGACACCATAATGCTGCAGCTTGGCATCAATGACTGTGTGATCCGCGACATCGAATGCCTTCGACAGATCACAGAAAATCACAGCCACCTGCATATGATACTCACGGGCCCCTAGCACTTGACGTACTACAGCCCTTGCCACCTCAGTAGTAGACTTGCCAGAACGATAAGCGAATTGCCTTTCGGACAACAACTTCGTCTCACTCAAATATTCAGTCAGGCGGGTGCTGAGACCATGTTCGAGTATCTTGGCCATACCTGGGATAACCGAGACAGGACGGTAATTATTCACGTCTTCTCGCTTTCCCTTACCCTTATACAGAGGGGAGACCCGTACATTTTTAAAAGCCTGCGGATATAGTCCTTCGTTAATACATTTATTAAACAGCATTGCTAAAATCGGAGATACCTGCAACGAGACAACGTTCAGCAGAAAAATTGATATTTCATAAATATCTTTCGTCTTCTTTTGGGCAACTCCCCTTGTAATAATTTTTAGAACTTCAGTTGAAGTGAACGGTCGAAACCTCATCGAGCAGTCGGCAGGCGCACGGACAAACAGGGGCCAAACACGGACAAACAGGGGCCAGACATCGCGAGGCGAGCGCTGCGAATGGCAACGCACACCTCGCATGCCTCGGGCTGCGTGAACGTGTGTCCTCACAGTGAGCGTTCGCGTCTTACGATCGTTGCGAACGCCTCTTAGTGCGAGCCGTGCGCTCCGTGTGGAGGACGGAGCGGTGATTTTCTATTGTTCTACTGACGAACCCTGCGCGTGGTTGTTTGCGTGCTCAGCTTGGGCATGTGTCTTGGGGGACGAATGCATAAATGTAATCAAATCACACATGCCTCAGGTTAAGGCATGCGTGACGAACCATTCTTGACGCACGCCTCGCGATGTCTGGTTCCACCTTAACACCTGTATCTGTGCGTCACACCACCGAGATCATGAAGTTCAAACACTCCAAAATAATATTTTCCAGGATTACTTCCTTGTTGTCTTCAACATAAATCAAGAGACGGAGAACGTTGTCTCCGGTATCTTCCGCACTATGGAGAAGGTGTATATGCCCGCGCTGCGTATTTGCAAAAATTGGGGCGACTTAAACCCTCCTAACCCGAACAGCCAAGATATAATAAAAGAATACCTATCTAAGATAATGCTGTTTATTGATTACCTTTCTAGTAAGTTGACTTATACTGGCTTAGTTAGAATATTAATATGTCGCAGATGAATTCCTCATTCTTTCTGAGTGCATGCTTGTATGTCACGTATTTGGTTTAGCCCGGCTTTTAAAGTACGACCCGCCTTTCTTAACTGCGTCTGTCCACCATATCTTAAAAATACGTGTTTCTTTTTTCAGAAACAAAAATCGATCTAGATTGTTGCACCAGGTTTAAAATAAATCTAACACTGTACGAGGATGAGTTATCAGATGCAGACAAAATGAAGGCGGCAATCACAAAGACCCATGTCTTAGAAGAAATATGTTCGTTTGTTAAACAGTGGGTCAGACAGATTACCATGGTGAGACACTATTTTAATACGCGTGCAAATGTATAATCTTACTCGTTGCTAACTCAGTTTGATTGGCATTATGCAGTACATGGCTAATTTGTGATAGTCACTTGTGACGTTAAAGCAGTACTGCATAGTGCCTATCAAACTTAGTTACCAACGAGATGTAGGTATGATACAAGTGCTGGGTGAACCTATATCTATAAAATGTTTTGTCCTGACTGACTAAGTGATAAACGCACAGCCTAAATCACTAATGGTAGATAGCTGAAATTCGGAGACTGTGTTTACATTATGTATGATGTATGCTTTCGATAAGAAAGGGGTTTTCGAAATTCTCACGGCATTGAGACTTACGCAGCGTCCTACGTGGACGATTGGATGCGAACGCGATTGCGAAGCGATCAAGGAACAGTCGAGAATCGCGCCGCATCGCACTTTACGTGCATTTGGTCACGTAGGACACTTCAATAGCTATCGACTGTTTGTTGTTTCCGCACCGCACCGGATCGGATCGCTTCGCAATCGCGTTTGCATCCAAGCGTTCACGTAGTACGCTTCGTTACGCGAGTGGATCCGCGGGATTCAGCTAACAATAGACATATTTTCTTCTGTATCTGTTCTGTAATTTCATTTATATGCTATCAACTTAAAGTTACTTTTTGGTCGACTTCGAAAAAGGAGGAGATTCTCAATTTGGTTGTGGCTACTTTTTGTTTCAGGTGTTAGTTCAAAGTCAACAGTTACGCCGAGAGCCCTCAAACATAGGTCCTTTAGCTGAACTAGATCACTGGAGACGCCAGCTAACTACCTTTACCTCTATCATTGAACATATTAAAAGTGACCCTTGTCAAATGTACATACACACATTGATTCGGGCAAAATCGAAACTTATCAAGGTAAAATTGGAGTTGATTTTGGTTTGAAAGAAAAGTGTAGTGTTCGACTATTTAAGTTATTTTAAGTGCTTGAGCATGCAGCAGAAATATATGCGTCAGCAAAAAGTTGCGGCTGTGACGAGATTCGAACTCGTGTCTCCGGCTAGCCGTGGCGACCGACTTACGTTATGGCAAAATTCCACCTTTTAGCGTTTACAACTAAAGCACTAATTAGTGCAAGGTTTTGTATTCTTTAAAAATAATTTTAGTCTAAACAGTTTTAATGGTGCATTTAATATTCATCTGCGAGGTAGGAACGAATATATATTTAAGTTCCATCTGGTTCATAGCTTTGTATATTGTTTTGGTGTATTTTAGAAATGGAGAACTTTGGATAACCAAGTTACAGACTACTACAATGAAGCGTCAGATAATGTGAAGTATTTGTACGCCTTGGAAAAGTACTGTGAACCTTTGTACAGGTGTGTATCCTATATGTTTTTCCACCAGAATTTCATCGCATAGATTTCTAGGTAGGCATCTTGTCTTACACAGATACTTAAGCTTGACTTTAAAAGTTTTATTACTTATTCAGAACATTAATAAATGCAGTGATGTGTCATATAAAACATGTAGGTTTACCTACATGCTCCTTTTTTGATTTTCATATTAAGAAAAAGTTGTGGTAAATTACCTTGAGTTCAATGCAAAAGCAAAATGTATACTTTTGTAATTTTAAGTGAAAGCGAAACAGACAGCTGACGAATTTAAATGTCAAGATTGTTCACCAGTTTGTTAGGACAAGGCACTTCTGCTAAATGTCGCTTAATTCCAGATGTGATCCGTACACAATGCAGCAGTTCATACCAGGTCTACTGTACACTGTTCGCATGATATTCGCTACTTCCCGCTATTATAATACAACTAAACAGATCTCGACACTCTTGGTTAAAGTCACGAATCAGATCCTAAACATGTGCATGGATTTCTTGACCAATGGTGCTAAGAAGACTATTTGGAATCAGGACAAGTTGAATTTTATTAAAAAGTCTAGGGTGAGTACTTTTGATATTTACCATTGATTCTTACAGTGACGGGAATAGTGTTGCGTGAACTATCGATAGTCTCGCTATCGATTGTCCACCTGGAAAAATATTCAGGATATCGAAAGTGCTATACTCTCGATCAGTGTCCTTCTGTTGATACTATTTTATGTAAAACAATCGATAGTATTACTTTAAACCCGCTGTTGATACTGTCGATGGTATCGATAGGAATTACATGTGAAGATACTATAGAAAAACAATAGATTCTGTTTATTTTGCCTCTATCGGTAGTCCATCAAAAGTCTATCGATAGTCCATCGATTTATCGATTGTGTAAAATATTGTATGTGTTAAAATAGTAGATAAACACCGGTCTTACTAATGCTACTGTTGGATATAATATAATAATAGAGAGATTCGTCTATACTAAGGCCGTATACAGAAAGAAAGCTGGAAACTTATAAGCGCTGACAAGCGCTTACCAGCGCTTGTCAGCGCTGGTGACCCGCGCAGGAAAATGTATGAACCCGCGCCGATAAGCACTGATCGGTGCCGACAAGCTTCAACACGCGCTGGTCAGCGCTGGGCTGCTGACGTCATAACATCGTCCGATGAGTCCGACATTCTGCCTCAACCTGCTTCCTTTGTGTAGAACGGACCAGCGCTGACAAGCGCTGGTAAGCGCTTATAAGTTTCCAGCTTTCTTTCTGTATACGCACTTATATTATAAAGATGTAACGTTGGTAACGTGAATGTTTGTATGTATGTATATTGGGGTAATCTCTGAACTACTGGACCGATTTTAAAAATTCTTCTACCAATAGAAAGCTACATTATCAGGGAGTGACGTAGGCTACTTTTAATATCTTATAAAGGGTTTCTAAGTGGTCTATTTCAAAAATATGAATGTCCATGTTTGTCCTTTATCAGCTTTGTTTAAGTCTGTACGCTTTCTACCGGGAATGTTACGATGAAACGCAGAAGGAAATGATGGAAGCAGCCGACGAAAGACCCTTCGACTGTTCAGAAATGTATATCTTTGGCAAGTTCGAAACATTTAAGAAGAGACTTTTAAAAGTATGTTTGCTTATGAAACTGTTGGTTGGTATGAAATAATTGGTGTTGTACGGCTCAACCGCATAATGAGCATCATCCAACAAAATATATTTACCTAACTTTTTATTTAAAAAACCAACTGTATGAGCACAGTTCATGAGAGACAGCCTGGTAACAGACAGACGGACAGTAGAATTTTAGTTGAAGGATCCCGTTTCTACCCTTTGGTGACGGAACCCTAAAAATTATAAAGTTCTTCCTTCACTTAACCACCTTTATTGCTTTGCCTTTCTCTAGGTCCTGGGCTTGTTAATAAGCAATATCATGTCTTTCTTTCATTTTTCGATTCGAAGGTTATGTTCTAGAAATGTAATTTTAAAATCTCAAGGTGACGATCGCAATTATACCTGTTTTGTTGATGCATTATTAACCTCCCACGCAAAAAGGGGAATGATGAGTTTGACGTATTTGGCTAATGTTCCTGTCTGTGGCATTGCAGATAACGAACTCGTTGTCTAAAACTATCCCTATTTTCCAGATAATAGATTTATTCCAAACATACATAACGTATTATGTACTGAACAAAACTACTTTGGAAGGCATAGAAGAATATGCTAACAATATGAATAAATTATTCAAGTCCATATCGTCAAAGACTTACGACGCACTGGATCATAGGTACTTTCTTACCTCCAAGTTTCTATAAATATAAGTGAATTCTTTAAGTATAAGTATTGTTGTTTGTGTGACGTTTTAGATGTAGATGGTAATATTATAAAGAAATAAATCATTAATGGTTGAAGTGAAGTCCCAATATTAATACCATTTGCATAAGAAAAGACCCAATGAAGGTCACAGAGCAAATAAAACGTGGCCGCTTATTGGTCTACGAAAATCTGGTAACCTGCACCCATATCTTTTTGTTGGGATGGTCATTGGCACGTTGATGGTCAATAATGGTCCTTCGAGCCGGATTTTTTTTACGGTCCTTCGTATCAGGTCTTGGGTTTGATGATGATGATGATGATGTCGTCCACGTCGTGTCCGACGATGGCGACCTTGGGCTATCTTCTGGAGTGTGCTCGTATGTGGCTGGCAAAACCGAACTTTGTCTAATCAAAGATATAGAGATATAAGACATATAGATGATATCAAATGATATTGAAACAAATTTCTTAAACAATAAATAACAATTTTATTTCCAGACGCCCTGATTTTGATAAGGATTATAAGGTTTACAAAGACGCGGTGGCGAACCAAGAGTTGTTGTTGGAAAACTTTATGATAAACGTAATATGTAGTTTTAACTAAAGTTGCCATTTAATTTATGCAATTGTTATTCTTAACCCAATTCTACTTAATATTTCTTATTTTTATTGCTCAAGGCATAAATGCATCATCAAAAATCCTTCTGTGACGGGGTTCGAACCCGTGCTCCTCGCTTGCCGGGCGAGGGCTAACCATTACGCCAAACGGGAACCTACGTGACACGATGATTTAATGATTATGCATCTTCCCCTATTGTTTTATGATGATGGTTTTTTCCTTGTAAAATATTTCTAATTCTACTCATTTGTAGAGTGTCAATAAGTGTCCAACTACGGAAATAGCGTTACATTTGCTTACTAGATTTGAGAAGCTGAAACTAGAGTGCATGTACCTTGAAGATCAGTATTACGACTTGATAAGCACCTACACAGCTGAGATTGAAAGTATAAGAGACCGGTAAGCACCCCCTAGTTCCTACTATAGGTAGAAGCTCTTCTTAATCTATACTAATATTATAAAGAGGTAACGTTGGTAACATGTATGTATGTATGTATATTGGGGGTCTTCTCCGAAACTACTGGACGGATTTCAAAAATTCTTTCACCATTAGAAAGCTACATTCACCCTGAGTAACATAGCTACTTTTGATCCCGATATTCCCACGAGATCGGGACTTACGCGGGTGAAACCGCGGGGAGCTGCTAGTTTGGGATAAATGCCGATATCTAAAAATATATAGAAACAAATATTTAAAAATATTTGACGACCTCTGTGGCGCGTCGTGCGAAAGCGCGACTGCAATGCAGGAGGTTGCGGGTTCGATTCACGCCGGGTGCAAGTATTTTTGCTTATAAAATAAATATTTGTGTCTGGTCTGGGTGCCCCTCTATGTATAATATGTATGTATTTACAAAATAAAAATAAATATAAGTATTATATCCGTTGTCTAGTCACCGTAACACAAGCTTAGTCGCTTACCACAGGGCTTGATGGCGCTGTGTGTTGTTCACATAATGTATTTATTTATATTTTATACTTGCGACTCTGAAACCTTTACTTTACGTAGGTACCTACTACCTACGTATAAAAAGGTTGTGTTTCAAATAATCTCTCAAACTTCTGTACAGATTTTGATTGAACTTGGTGTACGGATATATAAATATTTTAGTTTTTAATGTTTAAAGATATTAACTGGCATTTAATATTTTTAACTTTTACTAATTATACTGCCTACGCCTATGCCGAACTTTGGGTCACCCCTGATTCGAACAAAAAGTATATTGCGCACGGTATATCAAAATGAGTGTACGTAAACGCCGTGATGTAATACGCCTAGCTCAGTCTTAGCTGATATACATTTAATGTGTATGATAATTTGCTTTTGTATTTGTAGCTACAATGAAGAAAGAGAGAATCCAGACCTTCCGCGCAATATGCCACCAGTTGCAGGAAGAATTATGTGGATAAGGTTCTATGATAAGAACATTAAAACACCTATGGAAATATTCAAACATAACCAAATTGTTATAACTCATATGGTATGTTTTTAAATCTTTCGATATCAAGGACCTTTTAGTTTTACCTTGTTCAGTTGTTGATAAGTTACTCATAGTTTTGTGAGCGTAAGTCACCCTAAAAATCTTAAGACGGGCTATCAACAAGTATGTACTTTAGTACACCTTTAGTACACTTTAGCTCACCTTTAGGTGAGATAGATGATTTTTTGTGGTGCATATCACAATCCTACTTATATTTATTAATGTGATTTTTTGTGCCTATTAAAGTAAGTAAAAAATAAAATAAGTGTGTGAGTAAGTTTTGTCCTCTACGCAAAAACTACTAAACCGATTGCGATGAAACTTGTTATACAGATAGCTGAAGAACTGGATTAACACATAGCTACTTTTTATCCCCATGTTCCCAGGAATCGGGACTTACGCGAATAAAACCGCGTGGCGCAGCTAGTACAAAAATAAATAGATGGTTGATTAGAATAAATTTGATGTAAGCATAAGTCACCATAAAACAACCCCCAGGAGTTTCTTGTGACTTCTTCTCACGAAGGGGCGCGTTTGCGAAGTCACGTAGTGATAAATTAATCGTTGAAAGGTGATTTGTGCATAGTTGGTAATGATAGGCTAAATAAAATGTAAATAATAAAGTAAAATAATAATAAAGTAAATTAAAGTAATAGAGTTAAAATTAAATAATAAAATTTAACAATAAAGTAAATAATAATCATTGCAATTTTGGAACCTGCGTAGACAGGAACGTTTTTGATAACATTTTAATACTGCTTTTGAAAAAATGCTTTCAAAAACTTTAGTACCCGGCGGGATTCGAACCCGCGACTATTGGTAATCCGAACCAACGCGTTAAACCGCTTCGCCACGGGTAGCCCTCCAGCCGGGTCGAATTTAAGAAAGCACCTCTTCGTGTGTTCTTACGAGTAAGGCCTCGTAGTGACATCTACCGGCGAACTTTGCAGATCGACTCGGCTTGTAACTTCCCATATTACATGGAAATTATTACAATATAAGATGACACATTCCAAACATGTAAACATTATTTCTTAGTGTTAATCCACACTTACGAATACTGCTTTTGAAAAAAAAAAAAAAAATTCCATGTAATATGGGAAGTTACAAGCCGAGTCGATCTGCAAAGTTCGCCGGTAGATGTCACTACGAGGCCTTACTCGTAAGAACACACGAAGAGGTGCTTTCTTAAATTCGACCCGGCTGGAGGGCTACCCGTGGCGAAGCGGTTTAACGCGTTGGTTCGGATTACCAATAGTCGCGGGTTCGAATCCCGCCGGGTACTAAAGTTTTTGAAAGCATTTTTTCAAAAGCAGTATTCCTAAGTGTGGATTAACACTAAGAAATAATGTTAACATTTTAATAGTTTTTAATAATAAGACGGTAGTCTCACGGTAACTTTTTTAATACATTAGAATGACAAATCACATCTTAGTCTATCCTGAAGAAGAGACCTGGAAAGGTCTCGAAACGTTGAGCGTTGTAACAATGCTAAAAGTAATAAAAACCACGCGATTCAAACCGAAAAATGTCTTTAATTTCAATACAACATCGCGAAAACAGAAGAAGAATCTACAAAAATAAATACTTAAAAAAACACCTTCAATCTAGGCACAAGGAGTGGCTTTCTCGCATAAAGCGATCTCTAAGGCGCGTCAGACACCCTAGTGATTGGCTAAGCGGAATAATCCGAGGACAGATGGTTAGATTTCTAGACTTTTTGTTTCAGAACACTCAACGATGCATCAAACTATTTAACGTTATGAGTATTGTCTTCACGGAGTTTGAATTGATTTATCACCACGCCTGGGCTGAGAACGTGGGGCAGGTAATTTTTACTAGGTACCATATGTTGAAAACAATGAAAAATACGAAGAGATGCAGTCCTTAATTTCATCTCGATGAGATAGGTCCTATCTGTGGCGCAAGCGGAAATACACATTACAACGGATTTGTAAGGTCTGCTGGTTCAAATGCTGTCGGGTATAGAAGTTTAGACAGCATTTTTTTACCAAAACGATTTTTCCAAGTGTAGGAAAGAAACACTTTAAAAATAATATGAAAACAATTTATAATACACATTTGGAATGACAATCGCAATGTTAGTGGTAATATTGATCGTCATAAAATCGTCATAAGATCGTTTTTGACTATCGATTTTATGGCCAAAACAAATGTAAGCCGCCCATAGTTTCAAGTCAGGAGCTATGGTAAAGCTGTGGCAACTTTACCAAATAATTTGTGGTTTTAGCGGACCCCGGCTCCAGGCTCCCGAGAGGGATGCACCCGGGAACATAGCTCAGATGGAGAAGAAGCATTATCAGATTACGTTGATTTTTTTGTGTCTCAACTTATCAGTGCGCTTTTAGCGTAACAATTGCTAAAACCGAGCGTCATGTACCGTTATGACCTATGACAGAAGTTGTGATACGTTTCCAGGTTCGACTCGGTCTAATAGCACCACTTTTAATACGTCATCCGCAGACAAACCTGTACATTGTGAACTTCAGTATTTACATACCGGAATGTATAAGGGAGGTTGAGTACATGTGGCAACTGGGCCAGTGTGAGTTCACATTTATTTACTTTAAAATATTGTAACCCAGGGTTTTTTTCTTCTTTCTTTTTTGGCCCCGGACTCTCGAGATGCCATTTGTCGAGTTTTTTCTGTTTACAACACTCTTCTTATTATAGTTTTGGTGTCGTACATCTTGTACATCTTGCCAGTATCAAGTATTTTGCATAAAATTAGCCCGATCGGGCTCATAGTTTCAAGTCAGGAGCTATGGTAAAGCTGTGGCAACTTTACCATAACCTTCAAGGGGCTTTGGAGGGAACGACGAAAAGTTCATGTTTAACACTCAATTTTGTTTCCACTACACTTGTGCACATTCACGGAACTAAATTGAATAAGATTCCACTAAAATTACACAATTTAACCGGGTTTACAACATAGTTTAACGAAAATAAAACTGGAGCACGACATGTTCTCTCCGCTTTCCCGCCAAAGACCTAACCCGGGGTTATTCTGTGAAAACATGGGAAAAAAAAATCACCTAAGGGGAAAGTCTACCTACTCTTTTCCCTATACAAACTTTAAAATAATAAATTAAGTGTAAATGCGAGACAGAGTTTTGAGGCATCACCTAATACTAGTTACACATAATATCACAATACCTTAAAATTCCAATTAGATGTTCCTGACGCGGCGCAAATCGTTGCTTTCTGCAAAGATAAAATACTCGGCAATTATGAGAGAATACAACACTTGGTGCATAGGAATAATCAGATTAGAAGGTGTGTACTATTTGTGTTTCTCCATAGTGATAGTTTTTATAGTAAAGTAGCTGGATCCTGGGGTTTTATCCGCGTAAGTCCCGACCCCGTGGGTATTTCGAAAAAGCCTTACTTATCGGATGCCTACATCATCTACAGAACACACTCTCAAGAGTTTCGACTATCAGCGGTTTAAGCTTTGTGTTGATCCATCAGCCAGTTAGGACAAACCGTTTTATAGATATAGATTCGGTGAGCGCTAGGTACCCCAAATGCCAAGTGACTATGGGGTCTTATATGTAGCATGTTGATCTATACGAAGTAAACGTTATTTACAGGAGTATGCCCAAATTATATCTGCCGTTGCTTCGAGCTCAGCTCATTAAATTGGAAAAGGCGTTCCAACCTGGTCTGTCAACCATTACTTGGACCTCTTTGGAGATACCACCTTATTGTGAGGCCATTGAGAGGATCTTGGATGACGTTGATTTGTTTGTGAAAGAGGTCAGTAATTAATTCGAAGATATTCTCCATTCTGACTTATCAAAATGTATGTCATCAGGAAGATTAGTGGTCAATTATCTAAGTTTGTAATACAGCAGCGGAGAGTGGAGTTTTAGTTAAAGGGTCCAGTTTTTACCCTTTAAGTACGGAAACCTAAAACACCTTTTTCTTTACCCTCTTTGTATAGACGCCTTGACTCGCCCGTGAAATAGACCTCTTAAAAAGTCACATATATTTGCCTGAAACTCTGTTACCAAGATGTTAAGGATGTCTGTACGACTAAAACATTAAAAATAAGGCATTTATTAGGCATTTCTTTTGCACAATATTGTTATGCTATAGCCGGTTTACATTATTCCAGTCCAGCAATCCAGTAATGCTGAACTGGAATGAACTAAGACTGGTGGTTCCATTCCAGTGCATTCCAGTAGGGGTTTACATCTTTCCAGTAGCAATCCAGCGCTGAATTCGATGGCTGGACTGGAATAATATAAACCGGCTATTATGTTCTTGTTTATTGAATCAGGTAGTGGATATGAAGGAAGCCCGAATAGATGCGATATTGCAGTCTATTACGAAAACCGTACTCGTGTACTTGCCGGAAAAGGCGGTAGATCCTGGCGTTTTCTATGAAGAAAATCTTGTCAGACGAGATGAAATCGGTAAGATTTGCTTGTTGAAAGTACTGGGGCCTATATTCAGCTTCATTGTTTTTTCTTTTTTTATCATTTTCTCAATTTTCCAGCTACCGAATTACAACAGAAGTCGTGGAACGCAGAAATAGCTGTCATTGAATTGATACACAAATTCTTGGAGAGTGTCCCATCGAAACAAATCAAAGATTTAAAGGGAAATTGGTATGAATTTCTGTTACAACTGAGCAAAGTATGTTTTTCCCTTTCTTAAATGAATTGTGGGACTTCATCCTTAGTAACCAACAAGGTTACTAAGGTTTCTTTGTAATTTTGCGTTAAATCTTGATAGCTGTATTGAGTCGGGCGTTCGCAACGAGCGTATGCACCTAATGCTACCCGAGGCATGTGTTACGTACCATTCGTGGGAAATGCCTCACGATGTTTGGGCGCACCATTGGCTTACGTCAGATCCATACATTGATAAACAATCTCTAAGAGCGATTAGCGATTGCATTATGATGTAAAGAATAATTGAGTGTATTTTCCATGAAGGTTGGACACAGAAAAAGCTTTAAAAGTAGTCACGTCAGCCACAAGAGTGTTCCCTGAAGACGCAGCCTTTTTAGAAATAGAGAATCCAGATCGGTTTGAAGTTGTGCCTACAACTAACGAATGTAACGAACTGTTCGCCTACTTTGCTACTAAATGCTTGGAGGCTTTGATTAAATGTACGAGACAGAGTTTGGATTTGCTTAGAAGGAGAGCTTCAGTCTCTAGGTAAAGTTTTAATCTTTAAACCGCGCGAGTTACTTGCACTACTTTAAATTGTGGGCCGTGTTATTAAATCTTATATAGAATAGTTTTAAAAGCAAGCAATATTCCTTTATTTTTATCATATTTACCTTTATCTTTTTTATTTATCAGTTTTCTTACGATGACAATCGATCCTGAAGAACAGAAAAAGTTATCTCCATTGATGTTGACAAAAATGCTTCTGCAAATACCTAAAATTTTGATAAAACCGACCTTGGAAGAAATTCAAACAGCATTTTCACAAGTAAGTAGCAAGAATACATTTTAACAATTAATCAAAAATTATGCGTATAATACATGTAAGTCTCTCTTTGCAGTCTTACATAAGAGCTTTGGCTTACTCCAGTCATAATATTGGAAGATGTGTCAGGAGTTTTCCACATACTTACATATTATAATAATCTTAGTGCCCCCATCTGTAGTACCGGGGGTATTGGTCCAAAGGTCTGATTATTCAAAGACTTGTCCACAATCGGTCAACTAAGCGTTTGGTCCACTTCTATTATCAGCGGCGTTAAAATGTCCAGACGCTATAATGACAACTAAAATTGTAACTTTGAAGTAATTATAGGTGGTGTTAAATTGTATAATGGATATTCATCGTAATGTCTTCATGTGGGGACAACAAGAGTTAATTAAGAAGGAAAAAGCTGATGGAAATTTGGCTCAGAATCGTAGTATAAGTGGTACGTTTTTACGGTTTCGTAGTCGATAAGAAACCCTTATAGTTTCGTCATGTCCGTCTGTCTGTCTGTTGGCGGCTTAGCTCAGCATCATACGCATCTCTCACTTCCATATTATCAAACTAAGGCGTATTGCTGTTGGTGGCATAATAAATAACTGACGAAATAACAGCCACTTCAGGTTCCTATCTATAAAGCCAAATGTTTAATAGAAACTAATCTTGTCGAAATTACCTTGCCAAAGTACATGCAAATTCTATATAGTGATTTTGCAAATTTTGTATAGGGACTTGCCGGAGACGCTGCAAGTCCCACGGTTGGATAGCTTTGCAAGAAATTTCGAAAGACACTTGGCATTAGTCGTGGTTTTTTGACGTTGGCTGCCTTTTTTAAGAGCAGGAGACTCCATTTCTTAGGGGCAGTCTCTCGTTGTTATTTTTAGGGTTCCGTACCTAAAGGTAAAAACGGGACCCTATTACTGAGACTTCGCTGTCTGTCTGTCTGTCTGTCTGTCTGTCTGTCTGTCTGTCCGTCCGTCCGTCCGTCCGTCCGTCCGTCCGTCCGTCCGTCCGTCCGTCCGTCTGTCCGTCTGTCACCAGGCTGTATCTCATGAACCGTAATAGCTAGAAGGTTGAAATTTTCACAGAAGATGTATTTCGGTTGCCGCTACAACAACAAATACTAAAAACGAAATAAAACAATTATTTAAAAGGGGCTGCCATACAACAAACGTGTTTCAAAAATAACAAGGAGTCGAGTCAGGACAGGAAGAAGGACAGGAGGACAAATCGAGTTGGTCATGGAATTCAAAATGGCTGCCCTATCTGTCAAATATACTAGTCTGCCTTACTTACCAAAGAGTTTATTTTATGTTTCAGATTTTCTTTGTGCCAAGGTTTTTTTTTTTTCAGTGATTCGGTCGTTTGATGGGAGTAAGAATCGAAGATAAATATTTCATATTTTCCTATAAAATTTAAAAATTGGTTGTTGTAAACCATTTTAGGGTTCCATATCCAATTGTGATATTGGTACGGAACCCTTTATGCGCGAGTGTCGCACTTGCCCCGTTTTTTTTACTCAAGACCAGACTACTTTAGAACTGCTACATAATTATGTATCTTCCTGTAATTTAGAGTTTCAGGAAATTCGAAGTGATTTCTTGACCTTACATTTTATCACTCTATTTTTAGCCTCAAGATCCGGTTCTACTTTTGGTGGTGTACGGAGTTATTTCCGTTTAGTTTCGGAGCACAAAGATATTGTTAGATCCGTGATGGCTTTACAAGGAATGATGTACATGTACAAACCCGATATCGAGAAGTTGCTCAAGGTAGAGTGCAGGTCAAACTTTAGGATGACTCTAAAAAGTATACTATGAACACGGCTTTGAGATTAGATCGACGATCAAGAGACACAGACTAAGCTGGGTTCTCAATATTATGCCGTCGCGCATACCGCCACTGGTCACTCGTATGCACGTCTCGTCACCGTTGTCGAGGCAGCTCTTCTTATAGAGAACCGAACACTAGCGTTTGGGGACACGATCTGTTTAAAACTGATCCTGAAAGGTGATCTTGGGAGTGGCCTTATGGTACAGCGGACCCCATCTGCAAGTCTAAATGTGTGCCCCCAAGTGGGAACGCTATAAATGGACAAACGAACGATGGACTGCATTAATATATTGTTAGTTCAGTTGTATCAAGGGTTGTTGGTTACTCGAATGTTAGCCAACTCGCAAGAGTCAAAAAAATATCTTTAGATCGACTAAATATGTTTTGAACACATGTCATTTTTTACGATACTATGTATTTCCGTTCGGAATATTCTGTCTGGAAATCCGTCAGCTTTACTGATTCTCAACTGTTGGTTTTATAGAGTTACGGTCGATTTTCTCACTTATGGGCTGAAACGAGAGTACAACAAGTGCAGGAGTTCGTCGATTCAAATCCCCTAAATGTGATCATAAGAGACATGTTGAAGAAATATGAAGCGCAGACAGACGAAGTTTTGCAGCTACCGGAACGGCATATCATTGGATCTATCCAGATAAATATGGGTAAGATGTGCACATCGGTTTGCCGGGTCCATATTGGCTCACATAAAATTCTAAGTCATATTCTTTGTCTTACTATCGATTTGTGTTCATAATAATCACTCTTCATAATTTTACTTTTCATACTTTTTTTATTCAGACATTTTTATTACTACCATCGGAGCTCATAACAGTTAGTGATCATAATTTTTTTATTCATACTGTTACTACCAAGAACATTTTAAAATCATAATTGTAATGAATAAAAACTGCCAGAGTTGAGTAGAAACAATACTATTTAATTAAAGATGAGAGCACGGTACATAAGTAGGCTTTTACAAAATCCAATATGTCGTCGTCTGTGTCTATTTCCGCGGGGTTCTCACAAAAGGCGCGGCGCGCAGCGCCGCGATTGGCCGGCTGCGAGTGAGTCGATAGCGGAGGAGTGTTGCTACTTAAAAAGTGGCGAAATACTGTCTTACAGACTCCCCCTCTACTACAAACAATGCGCCCTCGCGTTTGGAGTAGCATCCAAAACTAAGGAAACCCTACAGTCACCGACCAATGGCGAATATGACCTAAATAAGCCGGGTGTGTAAACACATTCCCGGTGCAGAAACAGAAACAAAAGGGATACAGTTAAGTCAAGCAACAATCTTGCGCGGGCGCCCTCTCCTACGTTTAGGATGCACGGGTGGCTGCATCTGACCTACGAAAGGCGTCAACTGCGACACGTGATATTTGCCTAAAACTTCGCCTGTATCGCGTTCTAAACAATAAGTAGTGCTGCTCAGCACTTCGCGTATTTTATACGGACCGTCGCGCCTAGGTATAAACTTAGGGGTCTGACCAAGACCAGTGTCGTTTGCACCCTGTGTTTTCAATAGCACTAAGTCACCCACCTTGTAGTCAGGCGCGGGCCGGCGTTTCTCGTCAGCATATTTCTTCTGAGTCGCCTGGATCCTCTCATGAGTATCCCTGGCGTCGATGAGAACGGTTGCCAATCTTTTTAGATAAGGTGTGACGTTGGCCACAAACCGATCATCTTCTATGATCGTGCGCATGTCGTGGACGACATCCGCTGGGGCGCGTATCTCGCGTCCAAATGTCAGCATGGCTGGGGAATAGCCAATGCTGTACGTAACAGCCGAGTTCATTGCGAACCTTATGGCTGCTAGGTGTAAGTCCCAGGTTGTGTGGTCGCAACCAACGTGGATAGCAAGTTGCGGTTTGAGGTCGCGGTTCTTGCGTTCTACTGGGTTAGCCTCCGGATGGTAGAACGGTGTTAAGGACTGAGCAATACCGAATACGTTACAAACCTGTTGCATGACCTCGCTTATGAACTGCACTCCGTTGTCGCTGATTAGGCGGCGGGGCACCCCGTACCGTAGAAAAACCTCCTTCACCAGGACCTTAGCGCAATCTAAGCTCGTCGCGTCTGCTAGGGGAAAAAGCTCGACCCAACGCGAACAAACATCCTCGACAATCAGTATCCAACGGTTACCGGACTCAGTGACTGGTAACGGACCAAACAAATCGACAGCTACCACTTCAAACCTCTGTGTGACAGCTGGGGACTGCAACAGCCCTGCGGGTCTGCGCGAGTCCACCTTGTATCTCTGACATGGGACACATTCTTTAATATGTTCTGCAACGGAGGCTCTCATACCTGGCCAATAATAGCGTGAGGCGAGTCGCTGCAGCGTACGCTCAACGCCGAAGTGACCGGCTGTCGGAGCATCATGGTAATCCGAGAGGATCTCTTTCCTCTGCTCGCTTGGCACCACCAAACGAGCCTCGTCTTCATCGTTGTGCTCAGGGTTATACCTGTACAACACTCCGTCTGAAATGACGTACCCTCGGTTCGCCCAGGGTCTCCCCCTAAACGTCTCGTCGTTTGCCTCCAGGTCTTCGACGATTTTGCGAACCTCAGGGTCTTTCAGCTGCTTCTCCCTATAATTTAACGGGTCGTCGGACGGTACATCTGTAGCGAACCGACACAAATCGCAATTGCCGATCTCATCTGTGCAAACGGGACGTGACAGCGTGTCAGCGATTACATTAGACTTACCAGGAGTGTACTCTATGTGCAGGTTGAATTCCTGCAGAGTGAGCGCCCATCTGGTAAGTCGTCCGCTCGGGGATTTCACGCTCATCAACCATCTCAAAGGTTGATGATCCGACTTGACGATGATCTCGGCACCCTCAATATAGCCGCGGAACTTGGAGACTGCCCACACGACCGCCAGAGCCTCTCTTTCGGTGGTGGTGTAGTTACGCTCGGCTGAGGTCAGGAGACGGCTAGCGTACTCTATGGGGCGTTCATCGGGCCCCTCCCCCTGCATTAGGACTGCACCGAGACAGTACCCACTACTGTCGGTCCTAATAGTGAAAGGCTGGGTATGGTCAGCCTGTCGCAATATTGGTGAGGACACCAGCGCCTGTTTTATCCGCTCGAAAGCAGATTGCTGTTCCGCGGACCACCGCCAAACACTGTCCTTCTTCAAAAGGGTGGTCAATGGCCGCGCCATCTCTGCGTAGCTCGGGATAAAACGCCTGAACCAGCTGGATGTCTGAAGGAAACACTTCAAGTGTCTCACGTTCGTCGGTACGGCCATGTCATCAACGGCCGCTGTTTTTCCGGGATCCGCTCGGATGCCTCCGGGAACAATAAGATGACCTAGAAACTTAACAGAGTCTCTAGCGAAAAAACTCTTCTCTCGATTGACCCTTAGGTTGAAGAGCTCGAGCCTGTCGAAGACGGCTTCTAAGTCCTTCAAGTGCTGCTCGAAACTTTCGGACAGAACGGCTAAATCGTCCAAATAGCAGATGAGAGCGACTCCCTGCAAGTTAGATTTGAACCGATCCATTAATCGTTGAAAAGTAGCGCCGGAATTACGTAGACCCATCGGCATACGCTTAAACCTGAACGTGCCGAGCGGTGTGACGAAGGCTGTCTTGTCACGATCCTCCTCGGCGACAGACGCCTGGAAATATCCAGTTCGCAGGTCGAGGGTAGACATAAAACGGGTCGTCTTGGCTGCGTGGAGAACGTCGTCGATGCGCGGGAGCGGGTATCGGTCTGGCTCAGTCACCGCATTCAATCCACGGTAATCTACGCAGAGTCGCGTACCTCCGTCCCTCTTGGTAACCAGCACGACGTTAGCAGCCCAAGGAGATTCGCATTCCTCGATAACATCGGCGCGCAGCAGCTTGTCTATCTCCTTCTTCAAAATGGTCACCTTAGCAGGTGACATACGATGCGGGGGGGAAGCAATGGGCTCCTGCTTCGCATCTACCTTGATATGATGAGTGATAAAACTGGTGGGGTCACCTTGATGATCGAAGCGGCGTGCCTTCCTGGCGATCAGCTGGTTCAGCTGGGCGCGCTGATGATCAGCTAGGTGAGCTCCCTCGTCACTCCTTAATCCCAACTGAGGTTCAGCATCTGTACAATAAACAACCGTATTGCACGTGTCCGGAACGTCCGTATTGCACGTGTCCAGAACGTCAGTATTGCAAACAGCCGGAGCGTTCGCATTTTGTGCGGTCGAAGCGTTCGCGTTGCACGTAGCCGAAGCGTTCGTATTGCGTGCAGCCGAAGCGTTCGTATCGCACGCGGCCGAAGCGTTCGTATTGCGTGCAGTCGAAGCGTTCGTATTGCGTGCAGCCGAAGCGTTCGTATTGCGTGCAGCCGAAGCGTTCGCATGGCACACGGCTGAAGCGCTCGTATTGCGTGCAGCCGAAGCGTTCGCATTGCGTGCAGCCGAAGCGTTCATGTCACACGTGGACGAAACGTTCGTGCAGCTCGCGGCAGAAGCGTTCGCGTTGCACGTAGACGAAGCGTTCGCATCGCATGCAGTCGAAACGTTCGCGTAGCGCGTGGTCGAAGCGTTCGTATCATCCGTGGTCGAAGCGTTCGTATCGCACGCGTTCAAAACGCCGTAATCAACGAAATTGTACTCACGTTCAGCGAAACTCCATGTCCACCTGGGCACGTTCACCACGATCCCTGCGCGTTCAATGAAGTCTCGCCCTAGAAGCGTTCTCGTGTCCGCCCCGGGGAGCACAAGAAACGTAGTGGGTATCTCTCGTCCCTGTAACTTAACGTTAAGCTTATAACTAAACACAGTACACAACCTTTCGGAGCCATCGGCTAAACGTATCGAACGTTTCTCCTCCGAGAATTCTGTATTGCAGTGTTGTAGGTGGCGATGGAGTAGTGGGCTAGCAATGCAATGCGTAGCCCCTGTGTCTACAATAGCAACTCCGTCGCATCCCTTAACATTAATCTTAATCATTGGATGACGACACTGGTCACGGTCAAAATCCCTATTTGACGAATAATCCCTATTAGATGAAGAATAGTGAGCTTCTAAAATAACGGTGGGCGCTTCATTTGAGTGAATAACATTCTGTTCACACTCGTAGTCATCATCACGGTACAAGTGAGACAACGATTCCGTGAGATCGAAATCGCAAACAGAATACGTCTGTCCTACAGAATAGGTCTGTTTACTGATAACACTATCAGAGCAGGTATTCATCCCACAACGGTTATCGGTAGGTATGATCGGAAAGCTACTTGTAGAATGCAACTTATTGTTTACATAACCACTGCTAAACATGTTAAACGAAGTACTATTGATAGAAGCCTTCTTATCATTACAATTGCTACATTTAGACCGTATTACGCCTATTTGACCACATCCGTAGCAACGTAGGGGTAGGTTGCTCGCACTAGACTGCTTATTGTTAATGTTTAACTGTTTATCTTGTCTTTTCCTACAATCTAATAGGTCGTGACCGAAAGTTTTGCAAAAGGTACATCGTATGCGACGTGGCGCGAGCGCATCGCTTGGGGTAGGTGGGGAGGTTAACGACCTTTCGGTTCGTACTTGTGATTTAGTTTTACTCACTGTTTGACCTTGTACCTCCGCTATCGACTCCTCGACGTCCCGCAGTTTAACAATCATCTCCTCTATATTGTTTACTGAATCGCGTGGAAGGCGCTTGCGTATCTTCCGATCTAAAAGCCCGTAAACAATATCAATTTTAGCCGGTTCGCACAAACTATACGGCAGTTGACCTAGCAGAGCCCGAATGTTACACGCAAACACTTCACTGCGTCGATTCGCGGTATGTTCGTCTGCGAAAATCTCACGAAACACCCGGTACGCCGGTTTCACACGGCCGTACATCCCTCGAAGTCGCGCGATAGCGTCGTCTCTGACTTCTTTCTTCACTCCTCTCCACCACAGTGCGGCGTCTCCGGCGAATAGCATGGAGAGTCCTCGCACGGCGATGTCGTCGGACACCTGGATACACTCTTTGTATGTCTGGACGGCGTCGATAAATGATTCTAACACCTCCGCGTCTCGCGTCGCTCCGTCGAAGCGAGCGGTACAGCCGCTCAGGTTGCCTCCGCGGTCGCTGCGGTGGTCGCTGCTGGCCTCGGTGGGTCGAGCTGCGGCGCGTCCGCGCGATGCCGGGCCGGATGACAACGGCGCTGTTAGTATTGTTTCGATCAGGTTCCTGTTTGCTTCCGCCTGGGTCCTGGCGAAAGCTTCCATCATAGCAAACATCTCGTTCATCGTCGGGTGCGAGCTCGATCCGGTCGGGTACGGCGCGGGAGCCGGCGGCACGGGGCGGCAGCGTCTCGGGGGAGCACCAGCGCCGGCACCGTCGTCGGCGACGAGTGCCTTGGCGTCGTGGGTGCTTGAGTCCTGCCGAGGCGCGTGCGTCGGTGACGATGACGCGCGCGCCGGTAGGCTCTCAACGAATGTGTCGTCGTGGTCGTTGCCCTCCTCGGTGTCGGAGTTCGACGGCGTTGAATCTGGTTGTGCTATTATTTCTTCACGGCGGGGGTTGCCGGTTTGTTCGGCCATCCTTGCGGCCAAAAGATAGTAACTCGGTGGCTGTGAGCTATGGGTCCGGTTCGGCCTCGAGTTGTGGCGCCAGTGTAATGAATAAAAACTGCCAGAGTTGAGTAGAAACAATACTATTTAATTAAAGATGAGAGCACAGTACATAAGTAGGCTTTTACAAAATCCAATATGTCGTCGTCTGTGTCTATTTCCGCGGGGTTCTCACAAAAGGCGCGGCGCGCAGCGCCGCGATTGGCCGGCTGCGAGTGAGTCGATAGCGGAGAAGTGTTGCTACTTAAAAAGTGGCGAAATACTGTCTTACATAATTTTATTTTTCAGATTTTTTTTCCTTCATAACATTCATGATCATATTGCTATAATTCATGTGTTACTAAGATTATTTATATTAATTAAGGCAACTGTAACAAAACTTTTTTATGAACTACCCCATTATCAAACTCTAACGGAAATTTTCGATTGTTTTTGACTTGTGTTCTGTCGATCTTCATAAAAATACTTATGATTAAGATACATCACGCTTTTTTTATGTATAGTATTAGGCGCTTTGGCGACCGCTGCCGCGGTACGCTCGCCAAAGCGCTGCGTGTAATCATGTTCTAACATAAACCTATCCGAGTCGGTGTGCTCCGTGTATTTTTTTCCAAGTTCGAGTACAACATGCGTTAAGATAACAATAGTAGGCGAAACAAATGTATGAATTGAGACATTATAATTTTCAATAATTATGGATAAAAAACTTATGATTAAGAAATTTATTAAAACAAATTTTAGTAAAAACGAAATTCATAATAGTGATATTATGAATTTCAATGATTATGTATTTTAAATTTTATGTTTTAAAAAAAATATGAAGAATGATCATTATGATTTAAAATGGTATGTGAAACATTTTCGGACCTCCGATGTTAGGAGTTAAAAATTTATGTAAGACGATCCGCCCCCCGGTTTGCCACCTTTTAACCTAGAGGGAGTATATTGTCTGGACGAGTCCTCTTCGGGCTTTACTTACGTGCGATGGTTGATATTCTATATGACGTTTCAGTCTTTATGATCAAGACTATCGTAACTGTCAAAACGCCGGGGTGGTTTATACAAAAACAATATCAGTAAAGGTATATTGTATTTTTCAGAAAACATCAAACTAGGACTACACATAGAATCGATCGAATGGAAACGGATTCTAGGCAAACTTCTAAGTGTGGCTTACAGAGAGCGCGTCCAAAAACTAATGCAGTTCATAAATGATCGTATGAAAACTATGGGGAAGAAGATCAAAGATTTAGATGACGTAAGAGTCGCCATGATGTGCCTTGAACTTATACGAGAGGAGTTTATAGGGTAAGTAATATAACCTGGGACTTATTAAAATGAATGTGCAAAGTATCGATAGCAATAATATGTATGACTAGCTGTGTACCGCGGTTTAATCGCATAAGTCTCGTAGGAATTTTTAAAAACCCTTTCTTATCGGATGCTTACATCATATACAGAACATAATGTCCAAATTTCAGTTCTCTACTATCAGCGGTTTAGGCTGTGCGATGATCCATCAGTCAGCCAGGACAAAGCATTTTATAGATATAGATGGTCCTAAATTGCAGTAGGTACTTATGGCATATGCACCGAACTTTCCTTTTTGCACTTTTTATAAATAAATAAAATAAAATCATCTAGTCCACTGCTTTTAGTATGGACATGGAATTAGATCTTATAGAAGAGAGTTATGCCACGTTTTCCCAGTTCAATATTGATATACCTAAAGAAGATGCTGACATGGTTTACGGATTGAGATATGCATTCCAGAATATGCTTTTGACTGTAAGTATGAAATCAAATAGGGCAGTGGGGGGCAAACTACTTAGTTTCAGGAAGGGTTGGATGTTTTTAAGGCGGCCGGCCGTAAAGACATTGTCAAATCTATTCGCAGTAGGTGGGGTTAATAATGAACCTCCTACTGTGCGGACCTACAACAATTGGAGTTTTAGTGGACCACGGGCTCCCAGACATGGATGCAACCGGGAACATCCCTCAGATAATAGGGTCAAAATAGAACGTTGCTCTATCTTGGTCTGGTAAAGTTGAATGCATTTCAAGATAAACCACATTTACTGAAAAGTTTTCTGTTCTCTCGTGGCTGTTCTCTCGTTTATGTTAGTATCATCTCTAGGAAGACGGCATACTTTTAGAACATGTTCCAATTCACTAGAAATATTTTACAAGGAATGGAATGGATCATCAAAATTATTAATTCACCGTGCTACGTGTTGCCGTGTGGCGCAGTGCTTAGCGCACTGGCCCGGCTAGCAAGGAGCACAGGTTCGAATCCTGTCACGGGACTGATGATGCATTTCTCCTTGTAAAATAAATCTAGTAAAAAGGCCTTGACAAATAAAACAAAAGAAATATTAAGTTCCAATTCGTCTTCTTTGATAACACTTTTCAGATCCATCCTTACATCTCTTTTTTAGGGTTCCGTACCTAAAGGTAAAAACGGGACCCTATTACTGAGACTTCGCTGTCTGTCTGTCTGTCTGTCTGTCTGTCTGTCTGTCTGTCTGTCTGTCTGTCTGTCTGTCTGTCTGTCTGTCTGTCTGTCTGTCTGTCTGTCCGTCCGTCCGTCCGTCCGTCCGTCCGTCCGTCCGTCCGTCCGTCCGTCCGTCCGTCCGTCCGTCCGTCCGTCTGTCACCAGGCTGTATCTCATGAATCGTAATGGCTAGAAGGTTGAAATTTTCACAGAAGATGTATTTCGGCTACAACAACAAATACTAAAAACAAAATAAAACAAATATTTAAGAGGGGCTCCCATACAACAAACGTGTTTCAAAAATAACAAGGAGTTTAGTACAATGTGAGGTCGCTTCTGATTGGTCAGGACAAATCGAGTTGGTCATGGAATTCAAAATGGCTGCCCTATCTGTCAAATATACTAGTCTGCCTTCACTGTCCAAAGAGTTTCTTATAAGTTTCAGATTTTCTTTGAATCAAAGTTGTTGTAAACCATTTTAGGGTTCCGTACCCAATTGTGATAGTGGTACGGAACCCTTCGTGCGCGAGTTTCGCACTTGGCCGGGTTTTTTTTTCCCATCTTTGGCGCTATTTCTTGTTACATTTTATAATTTGAATATTGGTTGTTTATAGTCGCAAGTAGTGCAGCAAAGGATCGTGGACATGCAAGGGCCGCTGTCCAAGGAGTTGACGGAAGGTGTGGCGACGTTCCTCGAGGATGTGCACAAGTTCGACGCGGACTACGACGCGTTCGGCCCGATGACGCCCGGCTTGACCGCGCGAGAGGCTAGTGACAGGTAACATTCATTATTTTAACCCAATAGCTGCTCTTGGGTATTAGAGGTGACATGACACGCATGTGGGCCACACTCTTAAAACATAAGGACAGCTATTGTGTAACCAATTTTACACGTATAAACCTCGTTTGTTAATTTCAGCCGTTTTGGTTCTTTGTGTTTGACATTTTTTTCTTTATGAAGATGTGGGACATCATCATAGTCTGCAATTAAAAAACGAAGTATAGTCGCGAAGACTCTCGTATCTTTTCTTCTCATTATCACTCTTATCAGGTAAAGGGTTGATCGACTGTTATATAAAAATACTTTTATCACAAAATTACATGCTCCTAGTATAGTGAGATTTCGCCCGCTACCTAGCCTGATCGCTAGCTGAATGCTTTAACGAGTTGTGTCATGGAGCTCTAGTTCGCCGGGAACGCATCATTTTTATTTTGGGGTTATCTACGATTGTTTTGTATATTATATTACTAGCTGTGTTCCACGGTTTTACCTTCGTTTCAATTTCGAAATACCCTTTCTTATCGGATGCCTACATCTACATCACAGTTCTTTATTATATAAAGAACATTGCCCATAAGAGGATGTCCATTCTTTTGGTCCAAAAATTCGTTGTTCCAAAAGTCGTAGAACAAAAGTGGTTCGCCTAGACCTCTAGAACAAACCCCTTTCGGCTTAATACCCCTTAATACCTAAATTTTTTTTAAACAAATTTTATAGTATTCCACAACATTGATAATAAATACAAATAGCAAAAAACCCATAGGAAATGAGATGTTTACAAAAAAAAGCGCAAAAATCGATTTTTGTGACCTTTGACCTTGAAATTTAATAGTTGCGCACACCCTACCATATGTAGGTTTTGAGACAACTTTTAGGGTGTCAATATACAAGTATTTACAGACTTACAGCTGGGTATCTCGAATTCCGAGATTCTTACCTAATTTAAGCTTAAATGACTGGATCACTAATAAACGTTTGACTGAACTACCGCTTCCGCCATTGCGTCTTCCATATTGCACCAAAACATCAAAATAATCTATAAAGGAGTTTCTATTACGATAAACTCGAAAGTTTGCGTGCTTACCGGTCGGGTAATCTTTGGTTCGAGAATTTAGTCCGACCTCTTTGGTTTTGGAACGAAACTTGATATTAGTAACGTGTGTCATTGGCATCCCGAGAGTCCGGCCAAAAATGAATTAACCAGGGTGAATAATAACTAAAAGTTTTCACAGGATAAAACTACAATTATGTGCCAATTAAATAGTGCTAAAACTATTCAGACATGTCGATGTTTATGTCTGTCTGTCTGGGTCTGAAACGCCTAGGAGACTTGGCATTCTCCTTTCAGTAAACTACTATCAGCGGTTAAGGCTGTGCGTTTATTTATCAGTCAGTCAGGACAAAGCACTTTATAGATATAAATTGGTGTATGCTCAATCCTTACGTAAATTAAGCCGTTGGTCAATACAAGTTGGTAAATAAATGCTCTTATTTCAGAGTAATAATGTTCCAATCGAGATTTGATGAACTTTGGCGCCGTTTCGAAATGTACGCCAATGGTGAAAAGCTATTCGGAATGGAAGTAAATGACTATCCAATTTTACATCAAAAGAAGAAAGAGTTCAATTTGCTTAGTAAACTGTAAGTAATATTATATTTAATTAAAAAAAAACAAACCAATTGAATCACAGAAAAATCTCAGTTGGCGTGTTTTATTGTGTTGTTTGTGTTATTGTGAAATTAATCAACTGTGTTTAGGTCCTTATTTGCATGCAATTTAATGAAGCTTCTGTTATTGGGTCGGAGCGCATCCGGTCGGCTTCATAACTGCTTAAATTCGTTCATGACAGTAGTATGGATGATTCGTCTTGCATCTTTCATTTCTCCTTTTATTTTCGTTTACAGATACAGTTTGTATTTGGCTGTAATGAACTCTATCGACGGCTATTTCGAAACACCTTGGAGTTGTATAAAAATTGAGGAAATCGTGGCTCAATTGGCAGATTTTGATATTAGGTCAGTATAAAGCTAAAAACAGAGAAACCCACAACATAAGTTACTACATAATTATTAACAATTTACACTAGGGAGGAATTAAATATAATGTTGATAATGTAATTTAGGTGTCGTAAATTGCCTCGAGGTATGAAAGATTGGCCTGCGTTCATAGAATTGAAGAACAAAATCGATGACTTTAACCAAACATGCCCACTTTTGGAACTTATGGCCGATAAATCTATGAAAGATCGCCATTGGAGACGACTAGAGAAACTTATGAGTTAGTAACAAGAGCTATTTCTTTTTAATTTTAATACAAACTCTGCGAGTAATTATTACATTTGACATAAGAGCAGGAAAAAGAGAAAACCGGCCAAGTGTCAGTTTATCACTAAAAGGCGCAGTGGTAAAATTAAATCCCTCGTATGTCTGTCACATTAAAGTTTTTAAAATCACGTTTGTTGTATGGGAGCTCTTTAAATATTTTATTTTGTTTTTAGTATTTATAGCTATAAATTAAATACATTATCTGTAAAAAAATTACAGCCTGGTGATAGACGGAAAGACAGACAGCGGTGTCCCAGTAATAGGGTCCCGTTTTTACTCTTTGGGCATGGGTGGGTGCGGAACCCTCTAGTTAGACTCGTACTTGACCGGTTTTTTTGTATGATCTTGATATTTTTGGTTTATAGATTGCGTTTTGGATGTCGAATCGGATTCCTTTACATTGGCCAATGTTATGGAGGCTCCTTTACTCAAATATAAAGAGGACGTTGAGGTAAATATTGAATACTGCTTCTAACCTTCATTTATATGATTTAAGAGCATTGCCTAGTGCACGCTTTCCATACGAAAGTATTTAGTCCGCAGCAGATAAATGTAGCCATACAAGTCCTTTGAGAAATGGTGACCAAAGTTTTAACACTAGAATTCAACAGCTGTCTTTTTCGCTCTCAGTTAATATGACAGTAGTACGTCTCGCTTTTGCGTCAAATTCAAGGTAATTTACCATCACTTTTGTAGCCACGAAAAATCTAAGAAGGCGCATCTTAAACTATTTGTTTTATAAGTATTGTGACTTCACTGGCCCGCAGACCAGTTCAGTTCAGTTCTTGAGTTCAGTTCGAAAGAAAACTAAGAGTCTCTGCATACGTAACGTTTCCCGGACGGGACGTGTCAATGTCTACATACAGAAATCCCGTGCCATCCCTACCATCGTCGCCCCGACGACGGGATTTTTGTATGTAGAAATTGACACGTCCCGTCCGGGAAACGTTACGTATGCAAAGACCCTAAAGGTCATAGCCCACTTACACGACTCTGCTCCCACCCGGCAAAAATAATGTAATTCAAATATAGGCTTTAAATATTGCTCTAGATATATAGTATTTTACATTGGCATCATAAATTAGCAGACAGCTCGCTTTCAGCGAGCTTACCGCCGTCAGACTGCTCGTCAGTCAGTGTAAAATATATCTAAAGCGCAATATTTAAAGCCCATATTTGAATTATATTATTTTTGCCGGGTGGGAGGCGGAGTCGTGTAAGTGGGCTATGACCTTTAGTCGACTCAAAGTAATTCGAGCGACATTTGCTGATCCGGTATTTTTAAACTAACATAGCATATTATCAATTTCGCTGTCTCAGTCTCAGTACCAACTTTGATTGTTCTAGGATATTTGCATAAGTGCAGTGAAAGAAAAAGACATCGAAGCTAAGTTGAAACAAGTGATTGCCGATTGGGCTGTAGTTGATCTTACGTTTGCACCGTTTAAGAACAGAGGAGAGTTGCTTATTAAAGCTGCCGAGACTCTTGACATTATAACGATGCTTGAAGACTCTTTGATGGTTCTCAACTCTTTAGCTTCAAACAGGTATAAAAAACCTTAATAGCCTTATTAATAAATGAGAAGGAAGGTCGGAGTAGTGAGATCATGCTTTGATCCAAAATAGTAAAATAAAACTTATACGAAATAACTTTATTTTTTTCGGTTTTAACTCGTTGACTGCTGAAATCGCAATTCATCGCAAATCGCAAAAGCAAAACCGACACATACGTGTGTGTTTTCAGCATCAGTTTTGACGGTTTTATAAATAAGTTTTATACCTATCATATCAAACCGAAATAAATAATTTCTTAACATGTTAGGTACAACGCTCCGTTCAAACGAGACATTATACTATGGATCAACAAATTAGTAAGCACATCAGAAATCCTGGAAAAATGGTTGATGGTACAGAATTTGTGGATGTATTTAGAAGCCGTGTTTGTTGGTGGAGACATCTCTAAACAATTGCCTGCTGAAGCTAAGCGGTTTGCTGTAAGTGAGAAATCAATGGGGCTCATAATACAAAGTATACTTATAAAAAATCTAAGTTCTGACTGATTCACTGACTGATTGTCCTATATATCAACGCAAAGCTGATATGAAACTTAGAGGGTCTGTTCTTTGTGAAGTGTAGATATCTACTAAGAAAGGGTCTTTACAATTTTCCCCTGGCTCAGTTAACCTTATTTATTCAACAGACAATCGATAAAACATACGTTAAGATAATGTACCGAGCTCGCGACATAGTGAACTGCGTAGAAACTTGCACGTCGGATGATACTCTGAAACAACTGCTGCCACATCTGTTCGAACAATTGGAAGCGTGTCAGAAATCTCTGACTGGGTATCTGGAGACCAAACGTCTCATTTTCCCGAGATTCTTCTTCGTATCGGACCCAGTGTTGTTGGAGATTCTTGGACAAGCGTCCGATCCGCATTCTATTCAGGTATTTAATCAATTATTTGTCTGTTGTTTTTTTATTTTGGGGTTCCGTACGCGAAGGGTAAGAACGAGACCCTTTTATTAACACTCCACTGTCAGTCACCCTGTCTGTTACCAGGCTGTATCTCACGAACCGTGATAGCTAGACAGTTTCAAATTTTCACAGAGATCATGTATTTTTGTTGCCGCTATAACCACAAAACAAATATTTAAGTGGGGCACCCATAATGTATTGGTAACGGTTGACCGGTTTTTAGTCACTATTTATTGATGACTAGAGTTTTTCATGTTTTTTTCAGCCTCACTTGCCCAGTATTTTCGACGCAATGTACACAGTCGATTTCGATGACAAAGATAGAATTGTTAATATGAACTCTGACAACGGGGAAACTATTGCTCTAGAGAGGCCTGTGGCTTGCGTTGGTGGTGTAGAGATATGGTTGAATACTCTTCTAGATACAATGAAGGACACTGTCAGAAATATGATCGCGAATATTTCGCAAACAATGAGCGGAGATCCTGAATTTGAGTTTTTGAGTGGATTTTGGAACTTCCCTGGACAGGTAACAAACACCATTATATAAGGTCCCTGTCCGACAGGGCGCAAGGAGCGAGCGACAAGTAGATGTAGAAACTAGTTGGCAAACAAATGATAGCCTTGTAGCTGGGCTATAAAACTCAAAATATAATTTTATTATAGTATCTTTTGAATATAGAACTAATTGTGCGAGTAGTCACGCTTGGTGTCACCGATAAACAAGTTATATGTCCCTCCCTTTACACGGAATGTATATCTATATCTATCAGTACATTTCTCGTGCTTCAAATAGCCGACTCGTCCACGCTTACTCGCTTGCTGTCGGACACTCATCATAGTTGCTTTTGTCTCACTGATGTGCAAAGGATTTTCTAGAGATTTTCTTCTTCTCCCCTTCGTTGGCTATCACGAGACAGGCGTACTATTCTGCATAATTTTAGTAAAACCACTTCGCTGATATTATTGTTTGATATTTTCTATAACGTATGTTATTCTAGGCGGGTCTATTGGGAATGCAAATATTATGGACAACCGATGCAGAATACGGCCTAAAGAAAGCTAAAGCTGATAAATATATAATGAGGATAACCAATCAGAAGTTCTTAGATTTACTAAACGGACTCATCGATCAAACTGTCACGGACTTGGCGCCTTTGGATAGAACTAGAGTAGAAACTATGATCACGATTCACGTACATCAAAGGTAACATTTGATTTTCATCCTTATCTTTAGAAGACTAAAGGTTAGAGTTATATATAGTCGTTTGTATCTGTTTTCAGAGACATCTTTGATGATTTAGTAAGGATGAGAATAAAGTCGCCAATTGATTTTGAATGGCAAAAGCAGGCACGATTCTACTACTATGAAGATACAGATGACTGTATTGTGTCCATTACTGATGTCGATTTCTTGTATCAGGTAAATATTTAACAGCTGCAGAATTGATTGACTCAACATCTAAGTCTGTCGAATCACATAACGACTCTCGTATATCTCTCTGTCTTATATCTCAGGGTTGTATGGTCGTTTGAATCGCATGGTTACCAAAATATATGGTCTTTTATTTTTATTTTTAGATTCTTTTCGTATAGTGGTTTGGCTCACATATAACCTTATTAATAAACACGGAGTAAGGTCGGAGTAGGGAGAGCATGCTTTGTCATGCGTGACAAGAACGTTCAAAGTTGACAGACAGGAACAAAAAGTGGTAAAATTACTCCGACCGCACTCCACGTTTATTAATAAGGCTAATAGTGTTTAGAGTTTTCAGGTCGTTCTAAAGCCTCTAACTTTACCTAACTTGCTATCAGAGATAACAACCGAGGAGCCTGAGATAATGTTTTGCCACTTACATTATCTATCGGTCACCCATCATCCATTCGTAAGTTCGTGAGTTCGTAAGCTATTTATTATTTCAATTTTCTTGTAGAATGAATATCTCGGCATAACAGAACGTCTCGTAATCACGCCGCTAACAGATAGATGCTACATCACGCTGTCTCAGGCTATCGGTATGAGTATGGGAGGCGCGCCCGCGGGGCCCGCCGGCACCGGCAAGACTGAGACCACGAAAGATATGGGCAGGACATTGGGCAAACTGGTCATCGTGTTTAATTGCTCTGATCAGATGGACTTCAGAGGTAAAACCGTTATAATCTGCCTGAAAACATATTTTTTATATAGAATTTTCAGTTGCTTTGTGATGCAGTTAAAGTTGAACCGCTCTGAAGTTGTGCTTTAGACTTTTGCATGCTTAATTTGATGTTTTAAAAAGTACTATTTACCTCGGTTCTTGCTTAATTTATTGTACGTATTTACTCTGTTCTGTAAACGTACAGTGAACGTAAGCCGGGAAATAAGCAGAAAGGGTACCCACCAGCCTAGGGGCAACCCAGGAGCATTATTTTTGAATCGCTCGTGCCACTCGGGCTATTTAAACTGCTAGATTTCTGCTGATTTTCGTTTAATATCGGACTCCTGCAGCAACTGGAAAATTATCGACATCGAACAAAAATCTAGTCGACTTTTGTCTAGTCTAACTTTTGTAAATATAAAGTGTTTTTTTTTCATTTGAAGTACAAGTTGTTTTTTTTAGGTCTTGGCCGTATTTACAAAGGATTGGCGCAATCCGGAACTTGGGGCTGTTTCGACGAGTTCAATCGTATTGAACTGCCCGTATTGTCGGTAGCAGCGCAGCAGATCTATATCTGTCTAACTGCTAGGAGGGAAAAGAGAGAGTTCTTTATATTTAGGTAAAAATAACATAACCCCTTTATTAAGTAACTAGATGACTCGGTGCACTTCGTATCGCTTTAGTCGAAGGACTGACGCGACGCAACCAAAGAGAAAAAAACTTCTTTTTTCCTTGTTTTCGTCTGTTTTTAATAGGAACTAGCATTGATTGGTCAAAATCGGTCCAGTCGTTATCTTGCATTTCTAATCAACGCACTTGTTTGAAATGCATAGATTAGATGCATTTGTTCGAAATGCATAGACGCACGGCTACAGAATTTCGGGATGGCATTCAATCAAAAATCTAAGGAAACGAATTAAGTCTTCTGCAATTTAAATGTCTATGTCTAAACCCGTTTTGTATTGTTTTTTGTATATATGGAGTTAATATTCCAGTGATGGAGATACGGTCACTTTGAACCCTGAGTTTGGGTTCATTATCACAATGAACCCTGGTTACGCCGGCCGCCAGGAGTTGCCAGAAAACCTGAAGATTCAGTTCCGTTCCGTAGCCATGATGGTACCCGACAGGCAGATCATTATCAGGGTCAAATTAGCCAGTTGCGGTTTCAAAGAAAATATTTTACTGGGTTAGTATTTATCGAGTTTCTAGAGCCGATCTTCCAACGCCAACTCAAAGCTAATCTAAAACTTCTTCTCACCCGAGCGATGTTCCCGGTTGCATCCCTCTCGGGAGCCCGGGGTCCGAAAACCACAAAAATATTTTTTTTTATTTGGGGTCGACGCAGTTGGTAAGTCATCATTGACCATACCTTCTGCAATTAGATATGGCAATCTTTTTACGGCCGGCCGCCTACCTGACACCAACCCTCTTAGGGATCAAGCAGTTTACCCGCTCCTAATCCGCGCTAATCTCCCACAGGAAGAGATGGGGTATCCCTATTCTATGCTGGGGCTACACGGCAAAATATCCAAGCAAGCAAAATAAAATTAAAAGCTAATCTAAAACTAACATAGTTAAATTAATCCATCGACTTGTGCATTACGAAGGCATGTGCTAAACTGTAGCAGCGTCGATGAAGTTTTCACCTTTCTTGTTTCTTTCAGCCCGTAAATTTTTCACCCTATACAAACTTTGCGAAGAACAACTATCAAAACAAGTACATTACGATTTCGGTTTACGTAATATTCTATCGGTGCTCAGAACTATGGGATCGCAGAAACGAGCCAACCCTGAAAGCACTGAAGAAAACATCATGATGAGAGTATTAAAGTTAGTATCGAAATAGATTCAATGTTTAAGGTAATAAAGACGGTTTTTAAGTGATTGTTTTTATGGTGTAGGGAAATGAACGTGTCGAAATTGGTGGATGAAGATGAGCCGCTATTCGTTTCGCTGATTGAAGATTTGTTCCCGGGGATTAAGCTGACCCAGACTGTGCAAAGGTAAATTAACAGTCCTAGCTAGTTCTATCTTCAGTGTCATCTGCTGAAGTCTCAAGTTATTGGAAATGTTGGAAGAAAAGCAGCTAACGGATTACTCACTTCCAGCTATGTGTATGTCAAATTTCATCGCAGTTAATTCAGTAGAATGTCTACTTCCGCTTATATTTATAGGCATAACGTCGGCAGATTAAAAGTGCTGTTTTTTTTCTATTATTGTCTTCACTATCATCATCATCCGAGAGCGTTGTTCCCGGTTGCATCCCTCCCGTGAGCCCGGGGTTCGTTTTTAGGGTTCCGTAGCCAAATGGCAAAAAACGGAACCCTTATGGATTCGTCATGTCTGTCTGTCCGTATGTCACTGCCACTTTTTTTCTTATCTGGTGCCTCCACTTCACACGATCTTCTGCATCCCGTGTAGTGAGTGAGGTCATTTGCACGCGTATCACCCTTTACGACGTCGAGCCTTCTTGGGTCTTCCCAATTTGCCACGGTCGGGTGGAAGGGCCATAGCAAGACATTTGTTCCCTATGTAACTAGCCGGTTTTTGCAAGACGTGACCGTATCTGCGTTGACTACATTTTAAGTTTTATTTTTTTCGGTAATAAACATTCATTGAAACATAATGTTGTCCTATTAAAATAGCAATACTTCATCTAGTGTTCCTTGTATAGAGAAATGCAACGAGCCATTGCCATAATAACTGAGAGGACAGGACTGGTTAACCATCCAGAGTGGAATTTAAAGATCATTCAGTTGTTTGAGACGTCTTTGGTACGTCACGGTTTGATGACTATGGGCCCCACGGGTGCGGGGAAAACCACTTGCATTCATACACTGATGGCGGCCTTGACTGAAGTTGGGAAGCCGCATAAAGAAATGAGGATGAATCCTAAGGTAGGTTCAAAGATTAGATGTGATTTCAGTCGTGTTCTAGATTTTTTTAGGGTTCCGTACCCAAAGGGTAAAATCGGGACCCTTTTATTAAGACTTCGCAATCTGTCTGTCACCTTACTATTTTAAACTGTAATGGTTGTTTTTACTACAAATATTGTTAAATTACGGAAGTATTTAACATTTTTAAATTTCTTTTTACGAAGATCGATTTTTCGCCAGTAATAAAAAACTCTGTGCTCTGTATAAACAAATTTAAACATGGCAAATACCCCGTTATTTCATGATATTTGTAAGACTACATACGTACTACTCAATTATATACTTCCATACTATTTAGAAGAAAATATTTGTTTACTTAGGTACCTATAAGCTTTTGGTGTATAGGTATAGTGCGAATCTGTTATTGTAGACTGTTATTGACTATTTAACTGTTTCTTTATATAATCTAAAAGCTGTTGTTTCAATAAAAATAAACAAACAATGTTATTTCTTCAGGCTATAACGGCCCCTCAAATGTTCGGTCGTCTAGACGTAGCAACCAATGACTGGACTGACGGCATTTTCTCAACATTATGGAGGAGAGCTTTAAAAGTTCCAAAAAGCAATACAACTTGGATTGTCTTGGACGGCCCTGTAGACGCCGTATGGATCGAAAACCTGAACTCAGTACTCGACGATAATAAAACTTTGACTTTAGCCAACGGCGATCGTATCACGATGGCACAGAATAGTAAATTAGTGTTCGAACCTGATAACGTCGATAACGCCTCGCCGGCCACTGTTAGCAGGATGGGGATGGTGTTTCTGTCGTCTTCTGTACTTAAATGGCAGCCTATTTTGGAGGTTAGTAATTAGTAGCGCTTATCGGTTTAGTTTGGTTTGCAATCGTTGTAAAACTGTTCTGGTAGATGGCATTCAAACCGAGCTTTAGTCGGTAAACAAACAGGGAAGAAGCATAATTGTTAATTCACTGTGTCACGTTGGTTCCCGTAAAAATATTTCTAGTAAAATTCCTTGAGCAAGAAAACATAAGAAATATGAGACATGTTGCTAATAAACTTTTATTTTTTCAACTAGCAGTGCCCGCGACTTCGTCCGCCTAATATTTCTGAAAATATAATATAGCCTATAGTCTTCCTCAATAAATGGACTATCCAACACTTAAAGAATTTTTCAAATCGGACCAGCGGTTCCTGAGATTAGCGCGTTCAGACAAACAAACTCTTCTGCTTTATAATAATAGATGGAAGATTGATAGATTGATAAAAGTTCTCGTGAATTCAAATAATTAATAGAAATAATTAATCTTTTCAGGGTTGGCTAAAGAAAAGATCGCAAAAAGAGTACGATTCACTGAAAAGCGCATTTAACAAAGCTTACGATGATGTGCACTCTTTTGTGCAACAAAAGTTACCAGCTAAAATGAAATTGCTTGAAGCTATTTATATAAGGTAAGGTAGCATAGCTGTGAAACTGCAAGAACAATGAAATACATACGAAGAACTGCTTATTAATTAAATATTTGTTTTGTGATTTTTTCCAGGCAATGTGTAGATGTGTTAACTGGTTTACTGTTGATTGAAGTACCTCACGGAAGTTAGTATTTGTAATCTGAGTTTATATAATTAGTTGACTTATTCAAAATTTCTTTGAAAAAGATAACCTCGGCATATAAAGCAAACAAATCGAACTATTTTTTTGTAAAAAGTTGTTCTCCTAGACGTGTATAACAACATATATAAGCAGCTGTCCCATAAACTCTAACACTCTGTATAGTTAACTTAATTTTTTGGATTTATCGGCCAAATTTCTTTATTTATTTGTTTCTCTTTGACAAATATCAAAAACTACATAGGATTTTTTTCTAAGAAAATGAATCCTTACTCGTGCTAAACTAAACGCCGTTAAAGTTAGATAATGGTCTTAAAATCCTTTAAGAAATCCACCATAAATCTGAGGAAGAAGCTTATCCAAAAAAGTGTTTTTTTTTATTATCTCAGCGCCGATTTTAAAATTAAGTACACAATTTCAGAGGCGCACACAGACCGCCATTTGGAGCGTTTGTTTATATTCTCAATGATGTGGTCATTGGGCGCCGTATTAGAACTCGATGCTAGAACGAAAATGGCAGAGTTTATGACGAAACTGCCTGTTAAGTTGGACTGGCCTGGCGCCAAGTCGAAGGAATGGATCATGCCTTTTGATTATATGGTTAATGAGGCTGGGCAGTGGCAGCATTGGTTAGTTCCACTTTGATCTATACTCTATACTTGATTAAAAGGGAGGGGGATACATAAGGAGCTCGTTGGCGTTTTTGGGCCTGCTGATCTTGTATAATCGTGAGGGTTAAGCAGCGCAGTCAATACTTGGATGGGTGACCGATAATATGTGTGCCAATAAATCATTTTCTCGAACTCCTCCGTGCTTCGGAAGGGACGTTCAGAACTTGGTTGGCAGTCGTTAGGTCAAGTCAGACGCCTTAGGGCGACCTGATTCAGGACCTTGATAGACACGTATCTAATTTTATTTTTATTTTTTATTAATTATAAATTGCATTAAACTTTGTAGGTCCGAAAGCGTAGAAGACTATTTGTACCCAACTGACTCAGTTCCCGAATACGCATCGATTCTGGTCCCGAACATCGATAACGTTTGCATTTCGTTCTTAATCGAGACAATCGCTAAGCAGAATAAAGCTGTACTCCTCATTGGGGAGCAGGGTACCGCTAAAACTGTGCAGTTGAAAAGTTACATGCAAAAGTATGATAACGAAGTGAAGTTGTTTAAAATGATCAACTTTTCGTCTGCCACTACTCCTAATATGTTCCAGGTAATCATCAATCTATTTTATCTATAACTAGCGGTGAGCCCCGGCTTCGCACGGGTGTGTATTATACATACAAACCTTCCTCTTGAATCACTATTTAAAAAAAAACCGCATCAGAATCCGTTGCATAGTTTTAAAGATCTAAGTATAAATAGGGACAGACAGACAGACGATAGCAGGAAGCAACTTTGTTTTAGCATATGTAGTGATGAAGTCCTTTGCCCTGACTGACAGATCAACGCACGGCCTAAACTGTTGAAAGTAGTGAGCCGATTTGGAGAGTGTTCTTTATGTGATGTAAGGATTCGATAAGAAAAGGTTTTTCGAAATACCCACAGGATCGGGAATAGATTTATAGACTTAAATCAGTCATATTTATTATGACTTTTGTTATGGTCACCCCAGAAAAGTAACTCTAGCAATATTTTTTTCAGCGTATCGTAGAATCGTACGTTGAGAAACGGGTGGGAATGACCTACGGTCCGCCCGGTGGACGATCTATGACCATATTCGTCGACGATATCAACATGCCAGTCGTCAATGAATGGGGTGATCAGGTTAGTGATTTTACTAATTTTTAAACAGATAATGCTCAGTTTTTATCGCCATCTATAAATACGTATTTAAACTATTTTTCATAAAAAATATCCTCAGAAACTTCTTTTTGCCTGGAAGGTTATTACTGTAACAGAATTGTCCAAAATTTAATTTCAGCATCATTGCGTTTAAAAATAAATACACTCAAAATAAAATTATAACTGCAACTGGACTGCAATCGAAATAATTTATTTCGAGAATAGGCAATCTGATCAATTGACAATCTACAATCTAAGTACCAGTCAATCCCTTTTCTTTTTTAGGTCACTAATGAAATAGTGAGACAAATGATGGAATGTGGTGGTTTCTACTCTCTAGAAAAACCAGGAGAATTTATTATAATTGCGGAAATACAAATGTTCGGGGCTATGATTCATCCAGGTACGAATGCTTTATTTATCTGTGGCATATTAACTTTTTCAGGGGGGTATTCAAAGATAGGTCCGATATTGAAGATTAGAAACGTATTTTTGTCTCGCTCAGCGTCACTCGATATGACAGTGACGGGCGCAGATATTTCTATCATCGGTTTCGGATTGGGGGCTGTAAATATCCCCACTTATGTCCAGGTCTTCATTTGTGGTGGTAGGAGATTCATAATAGGAATGCCTTTGGTGCATAGTTATTATGACCGTGTTAAAAAGCAATTCCTAATTTAATTTCCCTGTGAACTTTTCATTTATTTTGAACTCATTTTTCGGTTTTCATTAAAACCGTAAAATTAATTTTATTTCAATCTAACATCGCGAAAACCAGAATAATCTAAGCAATGCCTATGTAATCTTTATAAACACCCAGCAGTTGTTTGTTGTTCTAATTGTATTATTCGGTTGTCAGGTGGTGGCCGTAACGACATTCCGCCTCGCCTGAAGCGACAATTCAATATATTCAATTGTACCTTACCGAGTAACGTTTCTATGGACAGGATTTTTGGTAAGTATACCTATTGTTATTTTAATTAGAACATTATACACCTTGCTGTTTTGAACCGCGATTGCATTAGGCAAGACTTGCATAACGTCACATTTCTGTAAGTACAAGTTAAAACAATCTGCGTACAACTTGTAGGTTGCAAGTTGCATGCACTTTGTAGGTGTGATAGCATACTGGTATTCAAGTCTTGCCTAATGAAATCTCGGTTTTAGATCGTGTATTTATTGCATTTTTTGTTTCAGAAACTATAAGCGCAGGTTACTTCTGTAAAACTCGTTTTGACAAAAAGATTGTTGAGTTCATGCCAAGACTTGTGCCAGTAACTAGAATAATATGGCAACAGACCAAAGTAAGTTAATTAGGGTTCCGTATCTCAAAGCACCTCAAAAGGTAAAAAAGGAACTCTTATAAGATCACTTTGTTGTCCGTCTGTCCGTCCGTCCGTCCGGGAAGATCCTTTATCTCGGGAACGCGCGGAAGAGTTAAAATTAATACTATATAGTGAGATCTATGGTCCCCATTAGGTTAAAAAACAAGGTTCTGAGTCAACGGGGAACCTTAAAATTTGACAAAAAGCAAGGTCCTGTAGCACAAATAACGGAAAAAAGTTTTAAATTATAGGGTTTCCTCATACAGAAGTTAAAACCAGTATAAGTTAATATTTTATGCAAATTGTAATTTGCGATTATTGAACGCATTATTCAGGGTCTATAACCTTAGCCTTGATAAAAGCGTATTTTCGTCTGTATTATGTAAAACTGAAAGATATTTATTTCAGGTAAAAATGTTGCCAACGCCAGCCAAGTTCCACTACGTGTTCAATCTTCGTGATCTCTCTCGAATATGGGAAGGTATACTGTTTATCCATAAGGAGGAGCTGCCGGGCATAAAGACTGCTATAAAACTGTGGTTCCACGAGTGTTTACGAGTTATTTCTGATAGGTAAACTAGAATAATCTTCTAACCCTCCGTTTCTTCAGCTACAGCTCACATATAAATAAATTGTCGATGTGTGCATTAATTTCTGTATATGTCTGCATAGAGCGAAGGCTTCTTCCAATCTTCTCTAATGGTAACCATGTTATTCTCTTTTTTTTTTGCAAAATGGCAAGGTTCCATTCCTAGCAGGGTAATGAATTTTCAAAAATCTAAGATAAATATAAATAATAAATAAATAAATTCTGTGAACAACACACAGCGCCATCTAGCCCCGTGGTAAGCGACTAAGCTTGTGTTACGGGGACTAGACAACGGATATAATACTTATATTTATTTTTCTTTTGTAAATACATACATATTATACATAGAGGGACACCCAGACCAGACACAAATATTTATTCTAAAAGCATAAATACTTGCACCCGGCAGGAATCGAACCCGCAACCTCCTGCATTGCAGTCGCGCTTTCGCACGACGCGCCACAGAGGTTGTCAATGGCATTTTGGTTTTTGTCAAAATCGGCAACGCAATTCCCTTTAACATCTCTTTTAGTACACGCTTAGGAAATCTTCTTAAATGCCAGTCTAAATGACTCGCACTATAGATATATTATTATTATACGGCTTAGTTAGCTCCAGATATTATATTTACTAATTTTTATTTCTCAGCCTGTGATATTTCTGAGCCATAGCACGGATAAAAGTTTTGTAATAAAAAATCATCTAGATTAGATTTGTGTTAAACATGTAAGCAAGTGAACGTTAGCTTAACCCAGCCGGGAGAGAATAATAATATCCTACTAGGTAACCATGTTGTATTTATTCGTTAAATGTTAACAGATTCACAACATTCGAAGATAAAGATTGGTTTGTCGCTAACTTTTGGAAGACTGCGGCGGCGGAATTACCGGACGTTGTTTCCGAATTCCCTGAAAAGGAGACATTCTTTGTCAATTTCCTAAGAGAGCCAATAGAGCCTACTGGCGATGAAGATGAGGACTTCAGCACTGACGCACCGAAGGTCTATGAAGAAATGCCCACGTAAGTTTAAAAAAAGTCATTGGTAATTTGGTTATACATGTTGTTCTCTAATGTCGAATGATGTATGATTCACAAATACCGGCGCACGTCGGCGTCGGGACCGTGTCGGAGTGCCTTTCAAAATTTGCTGAAGGAAACTCAAACATCCATAAAGTTTATTTACATGCAATGCGAAAGAGGTATAAGAGATACTAAGAATAAGAAGGTTCTTCGAGCCGAATCCGAGCGCAGTTGATCGGCTTCCTAACTTCAAATAAGTAACTTACCTGACATTTCTAAGAGATATCTTAAATAAATAATAAATATCTTGCTAATATCCAATAAATAAACGTTTTTTCATTTCATTTTATTTCATTTCAACTGCTCCGCGGATGATTCAACTGACTTCAGCAAACGAACATTTTCTCAGATGCACCCCGTTAGGTGTCATTGTCATACAAAAAACCCGGCCAAGTGCGAAACTCGCGCACGAAGGGTTCCGTACCACTATCACAATTGGGTACGGAACCCTAAAATGGTTTACAACAACTTTGATTCAAAGAAAATCTGAAACTTATAAGAAACTCTTTGGTCAGTGAAGGCAGACTAGTATATTTGACAGATAGGGCAGCCATTTTGAATTCCATGACCAACTCGATTTGACTCGACCAATCAGAAGCGACCTCACATCGTACTAGAATTCCCTTGTAGTTTTTAAAACACGTTTGTAGTATGGGAGCCCCTTTAAATAATTGTTTTATTTTGTTTTTAGTATTTGTTGTTGTAGCGGCAACCGAAATACATCTTCTGTGAAAATTTCAACCTTCTTGCTATTACGGTTCATGAGATACAGCCTGGTGACAGACGGACAGACGGACAGACGGACGGACAGACAGCGAAGTCTCAGTAATAGGGTCCCGTTAAAAAGAGACTCAATTTACTAACTTTTGCCAACAGATGGGACTTTGTGCTGTACAAGCTTGGCCAATTCCAAGAGCAATTTAACGATCAAATACGAGGGGCGCATTTAGATCTAGTGTTTTTCCACGATGCGATGGTTCACCTATTCATTATTTCCAGGATTATAAGTACGCCCAGGTACATTTATTTTAATTTCGCCAAATGTCCCTATGATTATTTTAAAAGAAATACTAATTTAAAACTTCTTAATTTCAGAGGCAATGCTCTGTTAGTGGGTGTCGGTGGTTCCGGTAAACAGAGTTTAACGAAATTAGCTTCTTACATAGCTAATTATTCGTTCTATCAAATTACATTGTCCCGGTATGTCTCATCATTTGCTTCTTATTAATAAATACTAGCTGACCCGGCAAACGTTGATTTGCCTTATAAATTATAGATAGTAGCCGATTCTCAGACCTACTGAATACGTATACAAAATTTCAAAAAAATCGGTCAAGCCGTTTCGGAGGAGTACGGTAACTAACACTGTGACATGGAAATTTTATATATTAGATAAGAAGTTGTTGCAGCGCTGACAATATTGTCTCGTCGCATCGCTGCGGGCGCTCTAAGATGAAGTCGAAAAATTACGATTAAAACGTCAAAAGCATTAATTGAGTTTGGGGTAGCTCACCTTTAAAAAGATGGATCAAAATTCGACGGTCGTTATTAGAATACCCACCATCTAGGTAATCTAAGGTTCTAAATATGTTTTCTTATACAGATCGTATAATGTAAGCAATTTCATGGACGACATAAAGATTTTGTACCGCGTTGCGGGCTTAGAAGGTCAAGGCATATCGTTTATTTTCACCGACAACGATATAAAAGACGAACAGTTTTTGGAGTTCTTGAATAATATTCTGAGCTCAGGAGAAATCGCTAATTTGTTCGCTAAAGACGAAATGGGTAAAGGAAATTGTATATTTTAATAATTCTAATTTGCTTTTCATTTTAGGGTTTCGTACCCAAAAGGTATGAACGGGACCCCTTTTACTATGGCTTCATTGTCCGTTTATCTGGCTCTGGCCACGTGGTTAGACTGTCTAGTTCGATCAATCGAACTACGTGAACTTTTTTTTCCAGTTGGTTCGATTAATCGAACCACGAGTTTTTGAAAGTCCTGATGGTTCGATCAATCGAACTACGTGAATCTTTTGTTCCCGTTGGTTCTATTACTCGAACCACGTGTTTTTGAAACTCCTGATGGTTCGATCAATCGGACTACGTGAACTTTTTGTCAATAGGGTTGATTAATCGACCCTAGTTCAACCTAGTAAATATACAAATATTACACAATTACATAAACAAATTAGTAAAGTTTTTTAACATATGTGACATTATACCCTTGGATGTCGTGTTCAAAACTAACAACTTACCACTCTCCTCCATCTGACGCTACATCCCTCCTCCCCGTGCAGTTTGTCGTCTTTTAACCTATAACATAGCTTTTATCGCGGGCTTTGAGCGCGGCGACCGAATCGAGAAATTCCGTAACAAAAATAAAACCTAACACCCCCCACTCCGCCTACCATGTAGCTCGACCAATTACATTTTAAATAAACCTTTAGTGCCAAAATGTTGAACTTCCCAAAATGTTGCATTTCTAAAATGTTGAAAACACTTGGGAAAATATCGTGATAAATACACTTAAAAAATCAACTCAAAATGACTTAGGAAATTTGTTATTTTTTTTAGAGGCGATTAGTGAAAAACAAAAAACGATCGAAATAGGCACAAAATATCGGTTCAAGTTTGACAGCCAGACAGTCTGTCAAACTTGAACCGATAATATCTCGGAAACTATTGACCCTAGACCACTACTTCCTTAGGATAAGTGATGGTGCTTTTCAAAATCTTCGTTTTAGATGACAGCTGTCAGCTCTTCAAAATCTTTGTTTTGGATGGCAGCTGCCAAACTTAAAACGTCAATATTAACTAGGATTAATTTTGCGTCAAACGCAAAAATAATTAATACAAACTCATTAAAATTTATTATTAAAACAAATAAAAACAAATGACTTTTTTTTTATTCTCCGTAAATTATTGCTTATGAAACTCGTGTAATTTATTTTGGTTGTGTAATGTAAAATACAATTTTATTTCTCAATAAAAAAATATTTACCCACAAAAAGTGACCCCTTCCAAGCTAATCGTTCTAAGAACAATCTTTTATCAATATTATGATTAATAATAATATTAATAAATAATAATATTAATATTAATAATTTTAAATATTAATATTATAAATATTAAATATTAATATTAATAATATTATATTAATATTTCGAACTCGCATCGCTCGGTTAAAAGATACTTACTTTTACAGTTATAGATCCACGACATTTCTCAAGCTTTTTATTACAGCAAATCCACAAACATGAACCGTTTTTGAAAACTTTATTGCGGTAAAACTGGTAACCATAATGATATAATTCCGCGTTTCCGACGAATATATAATAATTCTTCTTGCGACATTATTACTTAGGTATAATTCATTTATCAGGAAAATATCTGATTAACAAGACATCTATTTTTGACAATAAATTACTTTCTATGGAGATTTGATAACATAGAGGTCAGTAGTCGGAAAATGTAAACTCAAGATTCCTTCTTTGATGAATCGAACCACGTGCACCGGTTATCATGGTTCGACTATAGAGTCGAACTACGTGGTCCTAAGGTTAAGTAGTTCGCCTGGTAGGATGCTAAAATCGAACCAACTGAAGAAATAAAGTTCACGTAGTCCGATTGATCGAACTACCAGAACTTTCAAAAACTCGTGGTTCGATTAATCGAACCAACTGGAAAAAAAAAGTTCACGTAGTCCGATTGATCAAACTATCAGAACTTTCAAAAACTCGTGGTTCGATTAATCGAACCAACTGGAAAAAAAAGTTCACGTAGTTCGATTGATCGAACTAGACAGTCGAACCACGTGGCCAGAGCCGTTTATCAGACACCAGGCTGTATCTCATGAACCGTGATAGTTAGACAGTTGACATTTTCACAGATGTTGTCACAGAGTTGAACAAATACCAAAAACAGACTAAAATAAATATTAAGTGGGGCTCCCGTGTTTTTTTTTGTGATACTTACTTACTCCTCTGGCGCAGCGACCCGAAGTGGGTCTTGGCCTCCGACACAAGAGAACGCCATTTTTGCCGATTTTGGGCCGCCTCTTGCCACTCTGCTGCTCCTAATTCGCGCAGATCTGCTTCCACGGCGTCCCTCCAGCGGTATCTAGACCGACCGACTGGGCGGCGGCCATTTGGGACTCCAAGATAGGCCTTTTTGGCGGCACGATCGTCCCCCATCCTTTCAATATTATGTTTTTTTGTGATAATGGTACGGAATCCTTGGTGCGCGAGTCCGACTCGCACTTGACCGGTTTCTTTATATTATTACCATAAATTTCTCGCCTATTGCAGACGAAATTCTCAACGAGTTAACTCCAATCATGAAGAAATATGCACCGAGAAGGATTCCAGTTCCAGACGTATTGTACGAATACTTTATCATCAGATCTCGCGCCAATTTGCATGTGGTCTTATGTTTCTCACCGGCAAGTTCTCTTTTAATATAAACTTATGTATGATATTAATATTAATAACAATGTATCCTACTAATTACAGATAAAGGCGAAAGTTCGTGCATGTGTATGGGTTTATTTTTCTCTCCTTCACTCAAAAACCACTAAACCCCTTACTTATAAAGATGACTAAGTTAATGTGACGTTTTACTGTGACATACAGTTTCAAAGTCAACAGACAGGGACAAACGTTACATAAAATTAGTCATCGTTTATAAGTAAAGGGGTAAAGCGATTGCAATGAAACTTGAAATATAGCTAGGTAGAATAACACATAAGCTCGGGAATACCGAGATAAAGAGTACCTATCCTATGTGTTATGCCACGTACTACTTGTGCACCAAATTTCTGCTACATAAAATAAGCCTTTTTTGCGTGATTGACATCTTAACAAACATCTTAAGTAGCACCCGCATAAGTCACGATCACGTGGGAATTTTCAAAGATCCTTTCTTATCGGATCACATAACACTCTCCGAATTTCAGTTCTCTACTATCAGTGGTCAGTCAGTCAGGACAAAGCTTCTAATTTAATGTGTTTTCTTTTGTAGGTGGGTGGAAAGTTCAGAAGTCGAGCTCTGAAGTTCCCGGGTCTTATTTCCGGTTCGACGATGGATTGGTTCCAGAAGTGGCCTAGACAGGCGCTGATTGAAGTCGCTTCGCATTTCTTGATGGACTTCCATGTATGATCTGTTCTGAAGTCTGAGTTACATTATATTAGTGGACCATGGATAGTTAAGAAACCACGATGAGGTCCCGACACTGTTGCCTTAAATTGTCTTTGTAACTTTGTACTGTAAATTGTCTTTGTAACTTTGTACTGTTTCCTTCTCATTCGAGCGATGTTCCCGGTTGCAACAATCTCGGGAGCCCGGGGTCCGTTAAACTCAAAATTTGTTTTTTTATTTGGGGTCGGGGCAGTAGGAAAGTCATCATTGACCAACCCTTTTGCAAATAGATGTGGCAACATTTTTACGGCTACCTGTCTGACACCAATTCTCCTAGGGACCAAACAGTTTACCCGCCACCGCGCGGGGAGAATCAAGGTTTGCTGGTCTCTTTCAAATCCCATAGTCGCGTTTTACGACACCCACGGGAAGAAGGGTAACCCTATTCTATGTCGGGGCTACACGGCAAACAAATTTTCAACATCTTAAACTCAAATGATGATTAAATCATAAAAACTGATGCGTCGGGCATTGGCAAAATACATAATATAATAAAATCAACACAATTAAAGCCGGAAAAACGAGTTTAATTTCAATCCAACATCGCGAAAACAGAAGAAAAACCTATCTCTAATTAAGATTTTATTTTCCCTAGGTGGTCTGCTCACCAGAAACAAAGCTTCAGCTAATTGAAATAATGGGAATGGTCCAGGATAATGTAGCAGATACATGTACGACATACTACGACAGATTCAGGAGACAAACTCACGTCACTCCAAAGTCGTATCTGTCGTTCTTGGAAGGATACAAGATATTGTACAAAGATAAACATTTAGGTATCGCTGAAATGGCGAGGAGGTTAGTGTCTCAATCTCAGAACATAGAATAGAACTAGAAGTGCCGTTTTAATGCCGCCAAGTATTGTTCTACTTAGCTAACTAACATTGCACTTCAAAAACAGCTGTGCTGTTGATTTATTACTGAGAAAGCAATGGTTTTCGAAAACTTAATAGCAATAGCTAAAGAGCTCTCATTTCCTCATCTCAACCAAATACTGGGCTTCTACAGTTCAACTAATCTTAAGATTTTTAATTCTTTGTTTTAGGATGACAACCGGATTAGACAAACTCGTTGAAGCCGCAGCGAGTGTAGACATATTGAAGAAGGAACTGGAATTGAAAGAACTTGAAATTAAAGAAGCTACGGCGAAAGCTGAAGAGGTAAATCAACTCCTTTTTCAAGTCTCAGTTGTTATTTTGATATCAGTCGTTGCATTCAGTTAGAGACCTTAGGGCGGCGAAAAGAAGAACAAGATTGCAAAGACCATTCTTATAGTCCCATTTGTCCTGTTTTGTTTTGATCGTCTTTTGTCTCAAAAAACACAAGAAGATCAAAACAAAAAGTCTTCTTTTACCGATCTTCTTTTGCTACATCGGTTCCCTGTCTAATTTAGGTGCTAGCAGCTGTAGCGGAATCTGCAGCCGCAGCCGAAGTGGTGAAAGCAGAAGTAATGGAAGTGAAGGAGCGCGCCGTGAAGCTCGTGAGCGTGATCGCTGCCGAGACCGCCGTGGCCGAGGAGAAGCTCGCGGCCGCCAAGCCGGCGCTCGACGCCGCTGAAGCTGCGCTACTGGTAATATACCACTCGGTTTTACCTAATTGCAAGGAAAGGGTTACGTTTATCGCGCCTGTCTGGTATGTTCCGAATCTAGCGTTTGGGGACACGATCTGTCTATAACTGATCCCGGACGGTTGCCCTCCGGGGTGGCCGGACGGAACAGCGGACCCATCTCTTCATACCCTAGCTGGTTATAGCTTGGGACGCTATAACATATATACGTAGGAGACTTGGAACGGGTTGCTGTCTGGTATGTTTCTCTAAAGGAGAGCTACCTCGTGCCCAAAACGGCACTACCAGTTGTCCAGACTGGTACCGGTGCAATGAAGCCGCTCACCACTCGTTCCTCGGAAGAGGAGCTAACGACAACCTCGCTGGGGCCGGTAGAGAAGCCACCTACCACATATCCATGTGTGGTACTGGACCTGTTAAAGGCACGCTCACTTCCCGGCATGAATCCACATACCTACCTTTCCGAATCTAGCATTTGGGGACACGATCGGTCTATAACTGACCCCTGACGGTTGCCCCTGGGGGTAGCCTGACGGTACAGCGGACCCCTCTCTTTATACCCTTGCTGGTCATAGCTGGGGACGCTATAACATATATGCATAGGTATTGGAGAACTGGGTTTGCTTGTCTGGTATGTTTGTAATATGCTTTATTCCCTCATATCTTCCAAACAACTCAATGGATTTCTTTAATAAGGGTCTCGTTAGATTCGTCTCATCAGTCAGGTTTTTATATAAGTGACATAAAAGAAACAAAAATGGCAACCAATTCGACCCATATTGTAATTTAGTTGACAGACTATGTATCGTTGAATAGCTATTTACAATACAATACATTTACAATACATATTCTTAAAATATTGTTAGTTTGGAAAGTGCGTTAATTGTTAGCACGCCTTGATGTTTGACCTGTTTATATCACTTTGACAGACCATCAACGCCGCCGATATTGCGACTGTCCGAAAGTTAGGAAAGCCGCCGCATCTCATTACACTTATTATGGACGCTGTAATCCTATTGTTCAGGAAGAAGATTGATACTGTCAAACAGGATCCGGAAAAACAGTTCCTAATGGCATCTTGGGCTGAATCGTTAAAGGTTAAATTTTTTTGGAGTTCTTGTTTTGACATTATTACCATTATAAATAATTTGTTTTTTTTTTTAGTTATTATCGTTCAAATCTAATTTATTTATTTGTTCTTAAGGTAATGGCCGATTCGAGATTCTTGAACAACCTTAAGTTCTATCCTAAAGACGAAATCAATGCAGAAATGGTGGACTTATTGCAGCCCTACTTTTCTTTCCCGTAAGTTACAGTTGAATCCGCTTAATATAATGCAATTCACAGGCTTAGCTTGATTCTCATAAAAAAACTCGAACGTTAATGACTTCAAGTCGCTTGTATAATAAGCGACTTGTAGAATAGTGATTTTTGGACAAAAATACGTCACAAGAATCACAACCTCATAATGGGACAGTGGTATGTTTTCATAAAATCTGCATTGTATGACGAGGAGCTCATTAGCGAATCGTGTCCGGCGTGGTCATTACATGAATGGGTGACCAAAAATGTGTGGAGCAAAAAATCATTTTCCCGAACACCTCTGCCTCTTCTACGGAAGGTACGGAAGGTTCCTGTCTCCTAGATTAGCGTGTTACATCTTAGACCATAAACTTATCATCAAGTAAAATAGTATCTTTCTATCGGTGATGTGGTTTCTTCTGGAGCCACAACATATGCCGAGGCAGATCCGTGTTTTTGCCGTCAATAAATATTGTCTATTCTATTCTATCGTTTAAATTAGAAAAAAAAACAGTGTTTATTATATTTTTCAGTCTATACACGTTCGAAGCTGCCAAAGTAGCTTGCGGTAACGTTGCCGGTCTAATTTCGTGGACCATTGCTATGGCTCAGTTCTATTCAGTGAACAAGGACGTGTTGCCTTTGAAGGCGAATCTGGCTGTGATGCAGGGCAAGTACCAAGCCGCTAAGAAGGAGTTGGAGACGGCTGAAGCTCAGCTACAAGCCAAAGAGGTGAGCGTCAACTCGTGGCACGAAGCGAGGTGGTCTTACATAAAGTTTGCTATCTTTGCTTGCTACTGGTTTTGAGGTAGTGTCACTTGGGCACGAGTCAGCTCTCCTTTAAAGAGAATTGAAAACCCTAGCGTTTGGGGACACGATCTATCTATAACTGATCCCGAACGGTTGCCTGATGGTACAGTAGAACCTGCCTGCTAGTCTAAATGTTGACCGACAAGTGTTATATTGTTAGCTCAGTTGTATCAGGGGTTGCTTTGAGCTACATTTCTGGATTTTGTACGGTTCTCGCGATGTTGAATTAAACTCATCATTCTTAAATGCCGGGCGTTGAATATTGGTTAATATAATAAAAGCCACGCGATTAAAACCAAAAATAAGTTTATTTCATTTAAAAAAGTAGTTGCGCCCTCGGTTTCACCCGCGAAAACCCTGATGCCGCGGGATTAAAAAACCAGACCTCCAGCTATCCGTATTCTACATACCAAGTTCTATCGCAATTGTTTTAGTATTGTCTTTTGCGGGAAGAAGTAACAAACTCGTTTACTTACTCCCACAAAAACTTTCATATTTATAATACTAGTAGGATTATTCCTTAGAATATTCTTAGAATATTCTTCAGAATCATTTTCTCATTACTCTTTCCAGCTTTTTCCTATCAATATTACCAATTTCAGCGAGAATTAGCCGGAGTACAGAAGCAATTCGACCAGGCGATGTCTTTGAAACAAGCCGTGTTGGACGACGCGGCGAAATGCCAGCAGAAAATGGACGCCGCTACTGCACTCATCAACGGTTTGAGCGGAGAGAAAGTGAGGTGGACGGAACAGTCTGCACTTTTTAAGTCCGAAATCGAGAGGCTTGTTGGAGATATTTTGTTACTCACTGGGTATGCTTTTGTTATCTTTATCATAATTACAAAAAAAATTACATGGAGAAATGTATCATCAAAAATCCTACCGTGACAGGATTCGAAACCGTGTCCCTCGCTTGCCGGGCGAGTGCGCTAACCATCACGCCACACGAGATGTTTAATGTCCTTATATTTTTTTTCTTATTTTTAAGTACTTAAGCCTGCACTGGGTTTTCATAGAAAGCCTTCGGGGTGTCGTAAATATGCCTAAGTTTTGTTAGACGGTGAGATACTGCCGCATAGATTCAACGTATGAATTACCGATGCCGGTAGACTAATGGGTAAAGTCAGTACTTCCGGATTGAGTAAAGAAGCGTTGTTGGTTCGAATCCCGCCCTGCGTCTATCGTGCGTTGTGTTTTTGTGGAAGCATTTTTCTTTTTAAATATTTACTTCTAATGCTCCAAACGTTTTAAATTGAAATACGTTGGTAAACACGCTAAAATTTCCTTATTCCAGATTCTTATCCTACACTGGTCCTTTCAATCAAGAATTCCGCTCTCTATTGATAAACGGCTGGACCGCCGAGTTGCTAAGGAGAAAGATACCTGTATCTATGAATCTGAATATAACAGAACAGCTGACTGATACGGCTACGGTATATAACCCAAATTCTTTTTGTTATATAGAGAGTTGAATCCTTACATGCGATCTTATACCTATAGTCTCTATAAAAAACAAGGTTCTGAGTCAACACGATAAGATGTGGGCAAATTTAGATTTAAATGTAGCTTATCTACACTATCTACATCTACACTAATATTATAAAGAGGAAAGATTTTGTGTGGACTACTGGACCGATTTCGAAAACTCTTTTACCAAAAGAAAGCTACATTATCGAGGAGTAACATAGACTACTTTTAATCCCGATATTCCCACAGGATCAGGACTTACGCGAGTAAAACCGCGGGACGCAGCTAGTATGTTATATAGCGAGTTGAACTGTGGGCAAATATTGATTTTCATTTAAATGTAGCTTATCTACACTAATATTATAAAGAGGAAATATTTGTGTGTGTGTGTGTGTATGTTTGTTATGAATTAACTCAGAAACTACTGGACCGATTTAAAAAAAAAACACCATTAGAAAGCTACATTCACCCTAAGTAACAGGCTACTTTTGATCCCGATGTTCCCACGGGATCGGGACTTACGCGGGTGAAATCGCGGGCCACAGCTAGTATGATATAATGGTATGGTATGTAACCACGGAACCCTCGGATCGCGGGTTGTACTCGAACTTGACAGGTTACTTTTTATTTTTTTGTAGATCGGTGACTGGAATTTGTGTGGTTTGCCAACGGACGAGTTGTCAATCCAAAACGGTATAATTGTGACGAAAGCAGCGCGTTTTCCTCTACTAATCGACCCACAAACGCAGGGCAAGATCTGGATTAAAAATATGGAGAAATACAACGATCTCATTGTTACTACTTTGAATCATAAGTACTTCAGGTAAGATTGTGGGTTTTATGCGTTAGATGTTGCTTCTTACTTAGAAGATGCTAAACTTGTTATGTGGGACTCTTTGATTTTAGACAATAGAAAATTAAAACTTGCCTAATTAATTCCTAAAATTTGAAATTGTCAAATTAACTGTCTAAATACCTTCTTCGAAGAATGTCTATTTCGAATAACGTATCTTTCGCAAAATTCCAGCTAAGTGCTAGCTAGCTTTTATCTGAATAATATTGATGCCAGCTGTGATAGGCGAAAAGTGATAGACAGAATTAAATTATGTGAAAGAGACATGAGTAAGAGACTTTTTACGACTAGCAGCCATCTTGCGAAAGAGACAATGTGCGTCGTCGCGCCCGCGCCGCTACGTGAACGCTACGAGTTAGAATAGAATAGAATATAGTTTATTCGCAACAAAATACTAATACATGAACAATAAAAACAAAATTCAATAAAGAAACATGATTTGTTGCGAAACGGTCCTCAACTCAGCGTAATGCTATGCTAGCTATGCGAGTTGACAGTTGTTTGTGATACTTATTTATTTACACATAATAATATTAATTTCAGGAATCATATTGAAGATTGTGTGTCGTTAGGAAGACCTTTGATAATTGAAGACGTGGCTGAAGAATTAGATCCGGCTCTCGACAACATTCTCGAGAGAAATTATATTAAAATCGGCTCCTCGTACAAAGTAATTAATCACTTTATATTTGTATCACCCGGTTACGACGCAGAAGTATTTATTTCAAGTATAACAAGTCTTTATACTTAAAATAAATATTTTGTTTCTAAGCTGGGTGTCCCTGTATGTCTATATAATGTGTATTTACCAAAGAATATAAATATAATGTTGTCTAATCACCATACCACAAGCATAGTCACTTATTATGGCGTTCGATGGCGCTGTGTGATGTTTACATAATTTATTCATTACCATTACTTATCTCTTCTAGAAATCTAAATTAATATTATAAAGAGGTATACTTTGGATGTACGTTTGTTGGTGGTAAATTTTGGAACTGCTAGACTGATTTTGATGGAAATTTAATATGAGCATATTGCATATTTGGGAGCAACATGGGCCCGATATTCATTCGAGATTCGGACTTGCGCGGGTGTAACCGTGGGGTGCAGCTAGTGTTAACAATGCAATTATAACAATTATAACAATGCATTTAATTATTGTGTTTGGATATAGGTAAAACTAGGAGACAAAGAAATAGACGTGACGGCCGGGCATAAAATCTACATCACTACGAAACTGCCTAATCCAGCGTATACTCCTGAAATTTCGGCGCGAACATCGATCATTGACTTTACTGTCACTATGCAAGGTAAGTTTTTAAGTTAGAAAACTAAAGATCTCCTTATATACGACTTACATTTGTAAAACGCTACCATGAGCATTGATCTCAACCTAAACTACTTAATAACTCAATGACCATGAGAGACTTTTTTTCGGTTTTAATCGCGTGGAGTTTACTTCGGATTGGTTCAGGATCGGTGTTTAGTCAGGCCTGAAGAAAAGACCTGTAAAGGTCTCGAAACGTTGAGCACTGAAACAATGCTAAAAGTGATAAACACCACGCGAAAACCGAAACTAAAATAATTTAATTTCAACACAATCTTACTAATTAGTGAACTTCAGATTTGTTTTTGGGAACGGTCAAAACATACATCGAGACGCCTTGACCGGCAATGTGTCTTCAGCTAAAGCACGCTGAGAATGTTCCAATGTTCAATACTGACTTAAAAACACAATTCACTGGGTTCAATTTCAGGTCTGGAAGACCAGCTATTGGGCCGTGTGATCTTAACTGAGAAAGCGGAGATGGAAGCCGAACGTACTCAGTTGATAATGGACGTAACCGCCAACAGGCGCAAGATGAAGGAACTTGAGGCGAACCTCCTGCACAAGTTGACCACGATACAAGGGTCGCTCGTAGAAGACGTCTCTTTGATTCAAGTCTTGAATATCACGAAGGCTACTGCCACAGAGGTAAATAACATAAATGCATTTTTGAATTCCTATTTATTGAATAAATAGGTAAACCAACTGCAATACAAAACGAATAGAAATTGACTAAAGGTCCAACATTTGGAAGCGAACCAAAAAACAATTTTAATAATAATAATAAAACATTTATTTTCGGTTTTCTTTAAAATGATTTCCTATTTGCACCCGACAGGACTTCAAGCACTTGGAAAGTTAGGTACTTAAAAAACAATCTTCCAAGTGTAGGAAACACTTTAAAAATAAATCAAGGCTTTTTATTTTTCTGACTAGACTGATCCCAATTACTTAGGAGGAACTAGTATAATGTTGTGTTTATTTTTTTCAGGTAAAAGAAAAACTAGACGTGGCAAAAGAGACTGAAATTAAGATCAATGCTGCTCGAGAAGAGTTCCGTCCGGTGGCCACTCGTGGTTCTGTACTGTATTTCTTAGTGTGCAACATGTCTCTTGTATGTAACATGTACCAGACTTCGTTGGCTCAGTTCTTGGAAAGGTTCGACATCTCGATGGAACGGTCGCAGCCGAGCCCCATCACTTCGAGACGATTGGGTTTCATTATCGACTATTTGGTGGGTGACAACTTGATATCAATAATATTCTATAACGAAAATAGTAAAATCTGTATCTATTTAAGGCTTTGTCCTGACTGACTGATCATCGTACAGTTTAAACCGCTGATAGTAGAGAGCTGAAATTTGGAGAGTGTTATATATGTGATGTAGGCATCGGATAAGTTATGCGGGTAAAACCGCGGGAGACAGCTAGTAAGCGCATACAATGAATACCACAGGATCTCTGGCAAATGACCTATGCCATCTGACCGTGATGAGTCTTAGGAGAAATCGTTTTCATTCTCCGTGAGAGCAATGTAAATAGTGCACATAAATGTTTCCTAAAAAAGACGTTGCTGCTCATTCGGAATTCGAATCCACGACCGTCAGAATGCAATCCGAGGTATCTCTACCACTAAACCAACACCGCTATTCTTATGTAGGACATCTTCTAATCTAATATATAAAATTTCCATGTCACAATGTTAGTTACCGTACTCCGAAACGGCTTTACCGATTCTCACCAAATTTTATATGCGTATTCAGTAGGTCTGAGAATCGGCTACTATCTATAATTTATAAGGCAAAACATCGTTTGACGGGTCAGCAAGTACTGATATAAAATATACAAAATAGAAATTTCAAAAACAAAGATTGAAAGTTGATAATTAATGTGCTCCGCAGTTCTAAATGGTCTTTAGCTAGAAATAAACTATTATAATATATTTTCAGACTTTTGACGTGTTCAAATACATTTCACGTGGTTTCTATGAGAAGCATAAGTATCTTTTCACATTATTGTTGACGTTGAAGATTGATTTGCAAAAAGAGTACATTACCTTTGATGAGTTCCAAAATTTGATTAAAGGTACTAATTTCACTATTTAATTTGATTGAGTTTGATTATTGTAAGATTACTGTTCCTCATTTGACTGAAATTGTTAATGTTTAATTTAATATTATGATTGAATAATCTTATAATAATTATTTTGTAAATTGACATGCCAATATTATGTAATGTAATTTTATGGCGAAATAAATGAATTGAATTGAATTGAACGTAAGTGGTGAGTACCTACACCATAAGTGGAAATTTAGAGCCTATACTTTGTTTTTTAATTGTAGACTATGATTTGACGCCTCCGGGGTGTATTGGCCCAAATGTCAATTTGTCCAAATGTTAGTACGTCCAAATGTCAAATCGTCCAGGGACACAATAGCCAGTTGCCAAAATGTCCAATGAACATAACCTCCAGTTGACAAATTTTCCAATTGCCGGATCGCCTAATTGTCATAATGTCCAGTTGCCAAAACGTCCAATTTGCCGAATCGTCCGATTTCCAAGCGTTTAGGAGCAGAATGTCCAAGTTGCATAACATAAAATAATATCGTTTTAACATAGAAGATAATGAAGTTAAAAAATTAATAGAGGCAATGGATGAAAAAACAAAAGATGATCGAACCAAATACAATAGACAATAGAAATCGGAGTAGAAACAAAAGACGATCAAAATAGGTACCATGTATTACAGACAGATAGACAGCCTGTCAAACTTACACCGATGATAACCATTGACACAAGACCACTACTTTCTTAGCATAAGTGAGCTCTACGAGATCTTAATATTGGATGACAGCTGTCAAACTTAAAACGTCAATAGCTAGGACACTATTGATTCATAAACAGGGCAATGGCCATAATTTAAAAAAAAAACCTAGTGAGAGATCATAATGGACTTTTGCCGATTCATGATTCATTATCGCCGTTAATCAAACAACGCTCAAACGTTTAGACGTCAGACGTAATGGCACCTGGACGTTGGACATTTTAACTCTCGGGCCAATTTAACCAGGCTTCTGGACATAACAACATCCTGTACAGTTAAGCTCTCGGGCTAAATTGACCAGTGGTCTTCATGGCATCTGGACATTATAACTTTCCGGACAATTCAACTTCTGGGCCAAATTGACCAGTGGACGTTGTGGCTTCTGGACATTATGACATGCTGGACATTTTAACACTCGGGCCAAATTGACTTGTGGTGTTTATGGCATCTGGACATCTAGACCCCTTGGACATTTTCACACTTGGGCCAATACACCCCGGAGGCGATTTGACACATCTTCCTGAAGAAAGAATCTCAAATACAAAGAACCAAAATGTCAGATTGTAGTCTGAAATTAAAAAACGAAGAATAGTTAAACATTAAGCAGCTTCTAAATTCATAAATTAGTTTGAGAGTTTTTCAGTTTAACACCTGATTTATTGTTTAAGTAGTCCTTAAATTTTAAGTAGCGTTTCATTATTTGGCCGACACCCCCCTTTGTTAATGTTTAAGAAGTTATTTGACTTAACAATATTTTTGAAACACCTATCTTTAGGTGGCGCTGCGTTAGATCTAAACGCTTGCCCTCCGAAGCCATTCAAATGGGTTACCGACATGTCATGGCTTAATTTAGTACAACTGTCCACTTTACGACAGTTCACTAACATACTCAATCAAGTTACTAACAACGAGAAAGGATGGAAGAATTGGTAAGTCGAAATAGATAGTGTTCTGACAATTTGATACAAATCAATTGGTATGGCTTCGTCTTCAAATTGTCTTTTTACACACGATAGATGTGCGTTTGACTGCCATCTCATCTGATGGTTAATGATGGATGATTTGGTTTAAGAATGATTCACGGGATTTTGATTGGCCAACCGAGGGGTGTCTGCTAATTTATTCATATTCGTCTTAAAATGAGGTTTATTGACGACCAGCTAGCTCGATTGAAACAATTAAAATTGTTGATTTTTGCGTTTACGGATATACATTTTGACAGTTACAGTCGCTAGTTTAATTAAAATGATAATTTTTGATCGACTGAATGACGTGAAAAATGACATCGTCGGCTAAAGATGTTAACCTGCTTAATTCCTTTTAGCCAAAATGGATTCAGCAGGTTAACATTTTAGGCCGACATGTAATCAACAATTTTAATTGTTTTAATCGAGATTTTATTAGCAACAAAGTTGCAAAATAAAGCCCCTGATTTTTGTACAACATATTTTTAATAAAAACTTTAGGTTTGATAAAGAAGCCCCTGAAGACGAGCCGTTACCAGATGGATATCACACGCTAGATGTCTTTAGAAAGCTATTGGTAGTCCGTGCGTGGTGCCCTGATAGAACATTGGCTCAGAGTATGTAAGTACCATCGGTTTTTACTGAATGTAATTACTTAAAATCCGAGGGACACAAAATACAACGCGGCCAGGGCACTGTAGAATACGGTTTTTGTGTAAAATTTTATTGGACAGATTTTTTTAACTTGAGACGGAAAAAATAGCCATGTGTCATATAAAATAAAATTATACCTACTATCCATTTTTCTCTATTTTATAACAGGAAATATGTTGTCTTCTCCATGGGAGCAAGATATTCTGAAGCAGTTATTGTTAATTATGAGGTATCTTAAAAAATCTTATTAATTCAACTACATAATCATCAATAATCAACAAATCCGTCTTGCAAGCAAGATATACATTCATATCTTGCCCCTTGATGCAAGCTATCATCTCATGACGACACCTTGAACTACTTTTTAATGAAAAAAAAAAAATGCACGAAAAATTGCACGACACGACGACAGTGCAATCTACCCCCAAACTAAGCACTAAGCTTGTATTATGGTACTATAAAACGGGTATACTACATATCATACTTCGGTATGATACATAGCAAACACCCAGACCAGAAACAAATATTTATTTCAATTATGTTTAACTAGTTTTGAAGCTTTGACACGAAATGCATTATTTTTCCAACACCTATTTTCTTTTACACAGCATATGGTATTAGAATCAAGACCGCTTGTGCCTCTAATCGGTTTCTTGGCAATGGGTTCTGATCCCACCCCGTCGATAGAAGTGACTGCTAAACGTATGGAATGCCTCTGTTCATCTATTTCTATGGGACAAGGGCAGGAAGTTCATGCGAGAAAGCTTATAAGTCGGGCTTTGGGAGAGGTAAGCTTTATACAGTGTTTACGAAAATACTACATTAAATTGTATGGCGATTTTCTAAGTCTAAAGCTACATAATCGAGGAGTAATAAAGGCTACTTTTAATCCCGATATTCCCGACGCAACTAGTTAACCAAGATATTAGAAATAGGCTATAGGATAACTAGTCTCCTATGAGTAGTTATCCTAAGCTTCAGCCAAACAATAGCATACGTTTTTTGAATTAGAAAATATAGGCACTTTCATTTTCCCAATTAATAACCGCAACGCCATAGGTTTATTTAACTGAACATTATTTGACTCGAGTGTCTAGAAAAAAATATTACTTTCGATCGGATGCAACGTTTTTACGCCGCGCTTCACCAATTTTGATTAATTACGATAAAAATAGATAATGTTATACATTTAAATAATCATACAATTTATAGGGATTATGGGTGTTACTACAAAATTGCCATTTGGGTCTGGAATACATGGTGGAAGTCATGGAACAGTTTGCAGAATTAGAAAAAGATCCTGAGCAAGTTCACGAGACTTTCCGGTAAGTGATTATCTGTATTATTGGCAGAGGACTTCTTGGCAATAAAATTAATAATTTGATGGTTTTTTTAAATTCATATGTACGTAATTTTATAGGCTTTGGATTACAACAGAAGTCCACGAGAGATTCCCTATTACTTTACTGCAAATGTCGATCAAGTATACTTGTGAACCTCCGTCAGGTAATTTTGATGCTAAATCTTATTCTTAGCTTTTAGTTGGTGTTCTCTACAGTCACTCTCATACAGTACCCTACATTGTTCCACTAATCCCCCCAAAACTCGGGCCAAGATATCCCTGACTATTTAGTGACTGAACCTAGTGACCTTGGATTTCGGACCCAGTCGCTGAGTATAGATAGGAAGAATCATTAATTTTACTGCGACGTTATACTGGCTAACCCGATGATTTGAGAGCGCGAAGTAAGCACTGGACTAGCTTGAGATTAGTGAATTAGAAGAACCCAGTATCAAGTCAGCGCTGCACTGTGTTATGTTACTGACAGCGTAACGCAGATTTATTAATAAGGCGTTATTTGTTCAAATTTCAGGCATAAAAGCTGGTCTAATGAGAACCTACGACTCGATGAGCCAAGATTTTCTCGATTACAGCGACAGTCCGTTCTATCTCCCTCTGATTTACACAATATCATTTTTACACACTGTTGTGCAAGAGAGACGGAAGTTTGGACCTCTCGGATGGAATATCCCTTACGAATTCAATTCGGCCGATTGGCTGGCTTCTTGTATGTTTGTTCAGAATCATTTAGAAATTTTGGAGCCGGGACAGGGAGTTAGTTGGACTACTGTTCGGTAAGCGATAAGATATATAGATACCCTTAAGTCATCTAAGTATCTACTTGGTTGGTAAACTTCTTGCTAGTCACGGACTGACTGACAACTGTGAGGCGTCTATTTGCTGAAGTGATAGATTACCAGTGTAGCAAAAAGCAATTTCCTAAACCTCTCCGTGCTTTGAAGAGCCTATTAAGCAGGTGCTTTCGGTGTTATCTCTGATCGCAGTCGTTAAGTCAAGTTAAAAGCCTTAGGGTAACCTGAAAACTGTAGCTCTCTCACACCAGGTGTTCGAAAGAAGAAGAAGTATTGCCAATGACAGTTTTTTCTAGGTATATGGTATCAGCCGTGCAATATGGCGGTCGTGTAACAGATGACTACGATACACGACTGCTCGTCACGTTCACTCGCGTCTGGTTCTCCGATCAGCTGTTCTCAGAAGAGTTCCAGTTCTATAGAAACTACGGCATTATGAAGTTCAAGAATATACCGGAGTACTTAGAGGAGATTGAGAAAATGAGGACAGTCGACCCGCCACAAGCATACGGATTGCATACTAATGCGGATATTACGTGAGCTTATAGATTTTTCGCACTTTGTATTTTGTTCCAGTGAAGTGATTGGTTATACTTTGCAGTAAACGTTAGAACTGTGAATGTAGATTTTCACCAACATGACGTGCAACGCTGAATCTTCTTGCAGCTGCAACGTTGACAAGTGTCTTGTTACCTGTTCCCGAAACATTTTGCGACGTGTTTATGTGTCGCCGGCAAGTTGTTGCTTCAAGGTTGTTAAGTTCCGACACAGGTTGTCGCCATTTGTCCCCTAATTCAGAACGTAGCTCTATGAATTTGACGGAAATGCCTAAACATTCATTTTAATGAAATGAAGATTCATTTATTTTTGAGATTAATCTATTACTATTATAAAGCGGAAGGGTTTGTTTGTTTTTTTGTTTGTTTGTTTGTTTGAACGCGCTAATCTCAGGAACCACTGGTCCTTTGAAGAATTTGAAAAATTCTTTCGGGGTTGGATAGTCCATTTATTGAGGAAGGCTATAGGCTACTTTTGATCCCGATATTCCCACGGGATCGGGACTTATGCGGGTGAAACCTATTTACAATAAAAGCCATCTACATCTTTTGATGTTATCGGGCCTCGCTGCTGTAAGATATCCGAGATTTTCTATAATCAATTCAACTAAGTATTCTAATCTAGGTACCAACGCAATACAACACAAGAGTTATTAGATACAATACTGTCTATTCAACCAAAAGAATCTAGCTCTGGTGGTGGCGAAAGCAGAGAGGCTTCAGTCTACAGGCAATCAAAGGAAATGCTTGACAAAGTACCAGCTAACTTTGATCCGCATGAAGTTAAAGAAAGGTAAAGCAGCATTCGATTCAAATCTATTCAGAAGTTAGTTGAGAGTTTCGCTTTGTGTAAGTAAAACTCAGTTAAGTGTACGTAAACCTTTAACCCTATTTTACATGATTTTTAATAATATTGTTTTCAGATTGAAATTCTACGGAATGTACGGATCTATGGTGATTTTCTTGAGACAAGAAATCGATAGAATGCAGAAAGTTATTTCCTTAGTGCGAACTACGCTAAAAGATTTGCTTTTAGCTATTGACGGTACCATTATTATGAATGAGGTGAGATCTTTTACAATAAAAATATGAAATAAAACTCATTTTTCGATTTTAATCCCGTGGTGTTTATTATTTTTAGCATTGTTTTAATGTTTAACGTTTCAAGACCTTTACAGGTCTCTTCAAATCCTGATGAAGAGACATGTAAAGGTTTAGAAACGTTGAGTACTGAAACAATGCTAAATGTAATAAACACCACGCGATAAAACCATTTTTTTTTAAATTTCAATATAACTTATAATATCTTGGGTAAAAGGCAACTAATAGTAATCATTGCTCAAGCCTTACTGACAAATCTACCAACCCGCATTGAACAAGCGTGGTGAATATTTTGATCTCCTTTTCCTTTTTGAAGCCTTTACCGAGCAGTAAGAAAAATGGCCAAGTAAGAAAATATCTTGCTAGATTCTAAAGTGATTTGAATATTTCAGGCTCTTCGCGATTCTCTAGACAACATATACGATGCGAAGGTGCCGAAAATATGGCTGAAGAGTTCCTGGTCGTCGTCAACCCTCGGGTTTTGGTTCACGGAGTTTTTGGAGAGAAACATACAGTTTTCGTTCTGGTGCTTCCAGATGAGGCCACACTCTTTCTGGATGACTGGTTTCTTTAATCCTCAAGGTAATGGGGTGCCACGCGCAAAGCTGTTTGCAGAGGCGCTGGCATCGGATGATCCTTTTTTTTTTTCGATGATGGTCCTCCACCAATGGAAACGCCGAGTTTTTTTTTTATTCTTTCGGTCTCAGACCGATATGGCCAATTTGGCGCCGAGAGTTGTAAAAAACATCTGACGTTTGACAAACGTTTGACAGTAAAGATCATCCGACTACCGACCTCTGCCGGGATAAAAAGTTAGTGTTCTTCCTCATTCAGGAAAACTAGCATTCATTTTATAGATGCACTTAGCAGCTCTAGGTTCTTAGGCCTTCTTAGGGCTGGCTGGCCATTTTTAACCTAACCATCCAGACGCGCCATAGTTATTTGACGGCCTCTACGGCGCGTCGGATGAATCCCCGACTGCAACACAGAAGATTGCGGGTTCGATTCTCGCCGGGGACAAGTATTTATGCTGACCATTAATGTTCGGTTCTGGTTCTAAGTGTTTCCTATACGAATCTTATGTATTTACAAAAAAACTATTATTATGTAGTATACATAATAATAGTAGTATACTACGTTGTCTAGAATCGATAGTAGCTGGCCTAGCTTAGAATGGGGCTAGATTGTGTGTGTGTGTGTGCAACGTACTGCATTACTAATTTTTTACTCTACTTTCGACAAAAGTGTCACAGTAGTGTTGAAATCTAGGGTTCAAATTGAACTCTAGCTGGCGCAAGTGGAGTTTTCTGGCTCAAATAATAAATTGCCGCTATTGCTGCCATTAGAGGATCGACATTTCTATTTTATGATTTATTATCTACGGCTTCATATCAAAGCTGCATTAGATTAATTTTTCGGCCTTTTTTAAGGTTTTTTGACGGCAATGCGTCAGGAGGTGACCCGAGCTCATAAAGGCTGGGCTTTGGACATGGTTGCCCTACATAATGACGTCACTAAGTATACTTACGATGAAATTAAGGCACCGCCACCGGTATGTCTCTTTGATTATATGTTGATTATTATAGTTTTTACATTTGTTAAAATGGTTGACCAGCGAAGGCGCTTGAAAATAGGATTTAGTTTTCGATCGACATTAACTTTAAGAGAATTTGATATAAATACGCCATAAGTGTCCTAAAAGGACGAATCCCTTTATCTATTCATAAAAAGCTTTGTCCTGACTGACTAATAAATCAACGCACATCCTCCACAGCTGATAGAAGAGAGCTGTATCCGGAATACAATCAACCTCAAGTCTGATGCTATTAAATTACATTACTTCTGTATTTAGGAAGGCGTATACGTACATGGAGTGTTTTTGGACGGCGCCGGTTGGGATCGACGCAACGGACGACTTTGCGAGTCCACTTTGAAAGTGCTGTACACTGCCTTGCCAGTCATTCACGTTTATGCTATTAATTCTACTGCACCTAAGGATCCTAAGCTTTATCAGGTATTATAATATGATTAATAATTTTTAGAGGATTTATACAGCGCAAGCAACTTTTAATCCATGCTATTTATGGCGCTGTAGTGCCCGGGTCATTGTTAGGTGGAGTAGGCTTGCCCAGCAACTATACTACCTCCCAGCCTAGTCAGTCATGCCCACAGGAAAGAACAGGTCAAAAAGCTGGAGCTAACTAAACCGTGGGTTTCCTCACGATGTTTTCCTTCACCGTAAGACCGATATATTTCTAACGCACATAACTTTTTTTTAAAGAAAAAGACATTTGTCCGTGATCGGCCAGGATTCGAAACCACGACCTTCGGAATGAAAGTCGCGGTATCTACCACTAGACCAATACTGATCTGTATTCTTATTTCTTTTTTTTAGTGTCCAGTATACAAAAAGCCAGTACGTACGGGTCTGACATTTATCACTCCGCTGTGGCTCCCTACAATCAAGAACCCTGACCACTGGATCCTTAGAGGTGTAGCCATCTTGTGTGACATAAAGTAATACATTGTCACGAGCGACCCACAGGTCGCTCGCGTCCGCGTGCTAAGGGTGAGTCTCCAGCGTTACAGTTCTACTGCTCCAGTGTGTATTTACCATAATTATCTAGTCTCGTTGTGATCTTATTTTGTTATTTCTTTTAGTTTGTAGTTTTTTTCTTTATTAAACAATTTTATTAAGAATTGTTTTTGTCAATGATAGGTAACATCTTGTCATATCGTAAATTCAGCAGTCTGTTGTAGTTTCACGACGAAGTTACTCACAGATTTTGATGAAAATTTACACAAAGATATGGGTTATAGGTTTACTTAGTGTACATAAGTCTTGACTTACAAACAGCTTGTGGGTAAATAAATGCAGTTATAAAGAGGTATTGAAGTTTATTTAAAACACATTTACAAATATTGTAGAATACTGTAGATAGGTATACTTATAGTAGATATTTAATGCGGTCGGTGATCGGATGGTTTAGTCTTACGTAACATGAATTATCTAAGCATTTCTACCAATTGATTCTATTCAACGATTAAAATGTAAATTGACGTATTCCTTGTAACGATTGTTCGGCACTTCAGTTAACGTATACGCACGCGTATACGCAAATATACGGGCGCGGATCCTAATTTTCAAAGTTTAAATAAATATAACAAAATAGGCATGCAATAACAATATTAATGGACGGAGTATATTCGCTGATATTCATAACTGTTGTCTAATGACAATTTTTGGAAGCATTTCTGATAGTAATTTGTAATATCATTTTGTATTAGGTATTCTATTTCGATATACTTCTAAATAGTGTTAGGAAACGCTTACGAAATGAGCTCCGCTACTTATAAATGTCCTCAAATAAACATCAATATAATTTTTGAAAGCGACAACTTCATGCAGATATGAAAATGCAAGAGTTTTCTAAGATCTAAAACTTTGGCAGTGATATAGGTACTCATATAATATCAGTCTGTGGGAAGTGTAAGGCTTGACAAGTTTCAAGGAAAAACTGAGTACCGATTAATTGTAAGAGAGCACTTCTTGTCTTGTATATTTGATAGTAGTCTGTAAGTAACGAGATCTAGCGCTCTTATTATAACATTCAACAGTATTTATCGTATAACATACAACAATTAATTTATATAATACCTACGCGGCTACAATACATACAGTCTTATCATAGTCACTCTAAATAAAGCTAACGAAAATGTAGCATTCATATTTATTAGCGATTAAACTCAACTTTGCATATATACTGTAGGTGTCATACATTACTAACAATCAACATATGTATAATACTAGCATAATTAAAATAATGCCAGATTTGAAGCCTACGATTTACTTAAAACTTAAGATATATGATGAGAAAGAAACAAGTGCTTTAGCGTCTTAATATGCCTTTGGCTAAATGAACAAGTGAATTTAAATTATTGCACGTCGACACGAATTGTCGTTGAGAAAAGGAATGATGTTCATTGTTCAATCCCTCTTGTGTTCGCCGCGGAAATTTCCGAGAGGTTCCACTGATCTTGACCTTGGTGCTCTGAAAATTAACAAGAAAACACAAGTTACTCTGTTTTTCAGTAAAAAAGCAAAAACTACATGTCTTGTTTTGAAATTATTATTTTTGAGACAATTTACAGTTAAGGGTGAAAAGTTGATACCCACGCCATGGTAGAGTTGTAATTTAATTTATCAGATAGCTTTGCAGTAAGGGCGTGTTTCGTGTTTCTTACCGTCTTCTTGAAAGCGTCAATTCTAATTTCCCTTCCTTTACTTGTTTAAAAAGCGATATGGCCCCAGCATGGCTCAACCCACGTGTTGGCACATTGTTCACTGACAAGATTTCGTCACCTGAAATTATTAAATACATTATCATCTATAAATTCCACTACCAATCAAAAGATTTTAACTAATGGTTAAGCCTTACCTTCGAAAATAGTACCCTGGTCGGCTGCTTGCCCATTAGGAAATACCGTTTTAACGAAAATTCCCATTTGTCCTTTCGGTGAATCTGTTCCTCCGACAATACTGAAACCAAGACTTTTGTGACCAGGACCTTTCCAGAACTCTGCTTTGTGCAAAGAACTGTGAGGGTAGTGTCCTTGTTGTTCTTGTGGAAGCAACGAGGTGTATTCTTGGTGCCTCGAAATGTGCGACCCGTGATTAGGAGAACACCTCTGAGAGCCCACTCTGCTGAAGAATCTGCTTCTACTACTGTGCCTTAATTGCTCTGGTATACTCTCGAACGATCTATTTTGATACATCCGCGGTATGTTCTTCACGTAATGATAGTTCTCTTTAACTTCGTTGGTAGAATTATCATTATAATATTGACCCACTATTGGTGGTCTTGCGTTGTGCAAGGATATTGGTCGGTAATTACTACCAGGTCTCGGAGAAGGTGATCGCATTGATATTTCAATATTTGTGATGTTTTGTAAAGATGCAGAGGATTGATTGAAACAGTGTCTTTCCATCAGTTTTTCGTCATCGCTTTTCTGATTTGTTGGTTGAAGCTGATTATTAACTGGGACACCTACTTCATATTTATGGTGGAGTGTTCTATCGGGACGTTGCTCATATGGTGGGTCATTCGAAAATACGTTTTGATTACTTGTAGAATCATTGTAAAACTGGTTATTGCTGGGAAAATGAGTCTCTATTGTAATTTGATTTGAAGGCGATGCTTTATGCACTGTTTGTGAAATGAGATCTGGTGGGTTACACGTTTGAGGCCTTACTGTAGCTGGTTCTGGCTGTTTATGTATTATCCTGCTCAAAGTGATAGGAGTTATTTCATCGTGAGCCATCACTAAGTCTACTTGATACCTCTGAAACATTTCTCCATCTTCAATGGTGGCTTCATTGGAACACGAGTTCACAATGTGCTGAACTTCTTTTAAAGAAGACAAACCTCTCAATACTCTGCCATTTACATTAACTATTTCATCACCTATTCTAAGTCGTCCATCTCTATGTGCGATTCCATCTATATCTAGTTTAACAACAATGTACCTTATTTCGAAGTTAGATCCAGTGCTGTCAAAATCAACTCTGTGTTGAGCTAGATATACTCCGAGACTTTCATCCAGTCTCGATTTCAAGAGTCTTATTTTTCTAAACCGCTTTGTGCACGGTCCTCTTCCTAAAATATCCACTTCTGGAATTTGTTGCATTCTTTTTTGTTCTTCGACAGTCTTTAAGTTACTGTCATTATTTGAATTAGTTTCTACTGGAATTAACTGGGAATGCAAAAACTTTATTTTTCTTGTTTGAACTCTCTCATCTAATGTAATTGTTTTATAAATGAAAGGAGGTTTTTTGTTATTAATAGTTTTCTTTGGAAGAGGCGGTGGTTTGCCGTCAGTCTGATCTAAGCCACTATTTAATACTGAGACATTCGAAGCATGACTTTTATTTTCCTTTTCGTATTCGTATGTGACGTTTTTGTTTATCGGAAAAAGAGCACACGGCGTCGAACTTCGCCGCATAGGCACTTGAACTCGACTTACATTCATCTTATGGTTAAAGCTTAGTTGTCTTGAAAAATTACTACGATTGGCTTCGGATTTATTATTTTCCAAGCAATCCTTTAGCAGTGACCCGCTAGACAAATGGTAGGAATAACCAGGCGGAGAATGACTGCTGTGCTCATCAGTAGGCCGTCCGTCACTGTCGTATCCAGACTCGTTCGAACTTACATAGTTACTAAGGCGATGTGTTTGTATTTCAACGGATTCGGGTCCTCGGTGAATGCTTTGTGACGAAGAAGCTAACTCACTTTTTAAGTCTCTCATTGAACCTAATAAGGAACTGTATTCATAGACTGGTAAACTGTTTCTATTTCTGGGAATAAGCATGGGATCGTATTCGAGCGGCCCTCTGTGAGAGATCATTGATGATCTTCGAGGTACGTCATCTAAACGGCCCACTGGATAAACGTGATCCAAGTCATTTATACTTCTCATCGAACTTCTCGTATAGTCAAATTCATTTCTAAGTGCTGCATTCAGGAGCATACTGTCTTCGTGAATTGATATACTGTCGTTACTTTGATATCTTTCTTCGGACCTAGAATTAGTTAAATATAATCGTTCTTTTCGGAATTTTGGCGATTTTCGGTCCAACCTTTCGGAGAAGCTCTGTCTTACGCAATTTGTTCTTTGTTGAGAAGCCATACTGTTTTCTTCGGGCAATACTGATAATTTGGATCTCAAGAATGCATAAGGGAAATTGGGTTTTTTACAGGCACCATTGTTCGATTGACCATCTTTTAAATTAGGAATGTTATCGCAACTTATAGCCTTTGAAGAAGTCACCAAAGACTCTTCCGATAAGATGTTGTTATGTTTCGTAGGTGAATTTTTGTTTTCATTATTTGAGTTTTGTAAGTCTATATCATCGGAAGGATCATCAGCCTTGACGTACGTTGACAAATGTGATGTAGAACAACTTCTATATAACGAAGGGCCATTTGCTACCGGATATGTGTCAGGTGGCTTATTCATATTGAGTGATTGTGATTTAGAGGAATTTAACATTCCTGTAGAGCCCATTCTGTGAAAGAATGTTTTAAATGGACTGGGTGACCTGTCTCTTGACCCACTGCGTATCGAATCAGTATCATTGTCCTTTTTCAATGAAGTGGAGTCGGAGCTACTTCGACCCATTTTCCAGCCTTGTTTCTTCTTATACTGCCCTATTATGGGAGAAGATTGTTCCTTTATGTCTTCAGTAGACTGCGATTCTTGCGGTGAATCTTTTTGATCTGTCTTTTTTAACATTTCTAATTTCTTTCCCATACGTCGACCCCATGTGGCAAAGACTGGAAACATAAATGAAAGAGTTATGTTCAATGCTGTTGATTGCAAAGAGAATTGATAGTTGGTCACTGAAATGAAACTATACAAGTACACCGGAAATGGTATACCATACAAAATGGCATTAGATCTTTGTGCCGATTTGATTAGCGTCATGTTGCGCTGTTGTCGCGTGTTTTCTATTGAAAGTGATGGTGGCCGTTCGTGGAACTAATGGTTCCGTGGATAGTCACCATCACTTTCAATAGAAAATGCGCAACAACAGCGCAACATGGCGCAGATCAAATGGGCACAAAATTCAGTGCGCTATGATCTGTCCAGCGACTTGTACCATGGAGGTCAGTGTAGTTGGTACAGTTTTTGTGCTTTGTGAGCTACCTTTTTTCATTTCCTTTACGTCGTCCTCCATGACCATGGCTGGTAGCGCGGTGACGATGGTAAAGTCGTGTGTAGGCGCGTCGGCGTCGGCGGCGTCTCGTCGCGGAGACGTCGCGACGACGGATCGCGGCGCGGTCACTTCCCTGCGCTTCGGCCCGCGGAAGAGGCGCATGATGACCGCTCACGCAACCATCGCGCCACGCTGTTTGCGCTGACTGATCTGTAACACGTTACACATCTACTTAACAATTCATCTGACATAATGTACGAGTATATATACACCAGAAAAACCTGTTCGAATATTAAATAACCTGTACCTACTCGATTGTGACTTGTAGTGCTTTGTTAGGTAATTAGTAGGTAGCTAAACTGCGACACTTCATCGGCTGCCTGCCATATTTAGTGTGCGATATGAATTTACAAATACGCAAGAGAAACTACTAAAATAACTGTCTAATTTACAAGAATTACGGTATTCAAATATACAGACGCAGTCTAGTTTGCAAAATAACCGTAATCGAGATGATTATAGCGGTGGGAAAGGATGCAACTGTTTGACATTTATGCTACTAACGATTAAATCTGCATGATTGACACTTGCATCGCAATTAAACGTATACATTTGCGTTGTAACAAATTGTATGTTTATGATGACAGTTATGTTAATCGCGTAGAATACAGCATGCAGCTAAGTACTACACATATGGATTTGAGTCGACGGAAACACCACAGGACGATATATTAACCGGCGAAGATATCCTAACCAGTTCTACTAGATACGTTTAATTTTTAGTTCGAATAAGTAGCAGCATTTTCTCACAGAACTTTATCTAATTTAACTGGCGCTTGCAGTTACAGGAAATGTTGATGGATTAAATGTTGCTTGTGTAATCATTGCTAACGGTACTATTAATTTTACTGTGTTACGCATTTGATCTCTTTTCAATTTGTTTAGTAATTGTTGGGAACCGTTTTCGTCATCCGCAAAAGCCAAGTCTCACGGTTAGCCAGTATTTTTAGACCAGTCTTGTTTAGGGACATTTTTCTTAGGCCATAAAATACGACCGGTAATGACATAACGCTAGGAAGTTTGCCACTGTTTCCGGCCGGACGTGGTCACCGTTTATTCATACCATAAATAGGACCATTCTATTCCTGTGCCTGGGACTATCGAGACCATAAAAATATAATAAGGAATCGCAAAATAAAAATTAGCATCCTCTAATAGAAAATTCAATACCCATCATACGTTTTAATGGGTACCCATATCCGGCTACCAACAAAAACTGAACTTAATTATCTTTTTATTTTACATTCGATTTCTTGCTATTTGTATACAAACACGCTTTATAAGGAATATAACATTTAACATTACCAAGGTGAAATTCAAGCGTAATACTTAATTAGTACTTAACTTTTTTATTTTCCATTAAAATTACTTGAGATGTGCTAACTTAATTGATGTGTTGAACTTAAGTCAATAAAAATACATATTTATTTAAATATGCGTATGTATGACATGTGTGGCGTGCGTGTTATATCCATTATAGGTAAAGCAGTCAAGCGGCATTCCAAGTTAAGGCACTATTAACACAAAAGATGTCAGAACTTACGTACTTAGTTAGGTAAGTACACGAAAAAAAATGACCACGTAAACACAACGTCGGTTCTTTTTTCAGTGTGAAATGTTTGCGATAATACCTACTGCCTATACATAACGTTTATAGGCTACTAATTGTATCCCGCGGTTTTACCCGCATAGGTCCCGATCCCGAGGGTTTTTTTATAAGTTCTTTCTTATCATCACAAAAAGTACAAACACACACAAATTTTAGGTATCTACGGTTTAGGCTGTGCCTTGATCAGTCTGTCAGTCAGGACAAAGCCTTTTATAGATATAGATTTGATTTTTAATATGACATGTATAAATATTTTTTACTAGCTGCGTCCCGCGTAAGTCCCGATCCTGAGAGAATATCAGGATTAAAAGTAGCCTATAGCCTTCCTTAATAAATGGACTATCTAACACTGAAAGACTTTTTCAAATCAAACCAGCAGTTCCAGAGATTAGCGCGTTCAAACAAACAAACTCTTCCGCTTTATAATAATAGAAGAAGAAGATAGATCATCATAATTCCTCAATTATCAAATTCATCTTTAAGATGAGCGTGCTGCATCTTAGGTCATATAACAGCGCTTACCATCGGGTGACATAGTAGTAAAACGCTTACTTATTGTTAAAAAAATGGTTTGTCGTAGAACATTGTAGGTAGGTAAGTTATATATTTCTTATGTTTTTATTGCTCAAGGCATTTTTACTAGAAAATATTTTTACAAAGAGAAATACATAATCAAAAATCCTCCCATGACAGGATTCGAACCTGTGCCCCTCGCTTGCCGGACGAGTGCGCTACCGCTGCGCTACACGGTAACCCACGTGTTATGGTGAATTTTTGATTATGATTTCTCACTGTTTACCGACTAAGGCTCGGTTTGAACGCCATCTACCAGTTTAGTTTTGCAACTATTGACTAGCTCAGAGGTTAACTTTACAGTTAACGCTTCCGACGTGAGATGTCGTTCTTTCTCCTATTTTAATATTTCTTATGTTTTATTGCTCAAGGCATTTTTACTAGAAAATATTTTTACAAAGAGAAATACATAATCAAAAATCCTCCCATGACAGGATTCGAACCTGTGCCCCTCGCTTGCCGGACGAGTGCGCTACCGCTGCGCTACACGGGAACCCACGTGTCATGGTGAATTTTTGATTATGATTTCTCACTGTTTACCGACTAAGGCTCGGTTTGAACGCCATCTACCTATCTATCATCTATTAAAATAGGAGAAAGAACGACATCTCACGTCGGAAGCGTTAGGTAAGTTATGTTTAAAATATAGTAAAAAAAAATATATTCTAGTCAATAGTGTAACTATTCATAGCCTAGCTATTAAAACCACTTAATATTTCACGAGAGTTGCTCAGTCAAATTGCCACTATAAATGCATGCTATGTTAATTTACTGCATACCTTACCTAGTATTGTCTTTACATACACTTATTATATTTTGTAGGCCGGTTATTTTGATCCGTTACTTTATTCAGTCATTCACACATACCATGTCTAGACTTTTGAATCCTAGATTTAATGGCTAGCTATTCTTCAGATTCCTGCCCACTTAAAATTCTTGCTCATCTCTGAATACAAGAAACCGCCATTCTCTATTCTCTACCCTGATTAATTTAACTACAACTGTAGGTAAGTATAATTACATTTTTCTTAATGAATTATACATACTATGTTTACAGTTAACAACCTTAGCGGCAATATAAAAATACCGGAAAGCAGCGATATAAGTGTCCAAGCAAATTAGTATGAGCATTGTAATTGACTTTTACTTTATTGATTGCGACGGGTGATTCAAGTGTTATCACGGCCACAAAAACTAATTGAAAGCCAAGAATTAATTACAGCTCTGATAATATTGGATTATAAACCCGTTTTCAGAAACTACAACCATGAGACGTGATGTATCATTCTATCCACAGATTAGGATAATTACCCCTAGCTTCTATTCTGAATTTGTTATTAAACTAGTGAAACTAAAAAGTAAAGTCTTTAGTGGAATTCCGTTTATATATTTTACATAAGGGTTGGATACCTCTTAAGAGGACAGACTGTCCTTTTAAGAGGTGTTCCACCTACTCTTTTCTCCATAGAAAATTTAAAAACGTAGTCGACTGTTTCCTCCCTGGATAAATATATTAGAAACAATATAGTAATCTATCCCATAATTCTATAGCAGCCATGACCCTACGTTTTGATTTTTTTCTCTATATTTTTATCTGAATTTTATTTCTATTATAATTAGAAAATGCAAAAAAACTAAAACGTACGGGCATAGTCATGGCAGATATAGGTTTTATGGCATAAACATATTGTTTCTAATATCTTTAAACAAGGAGGAAACAGTCGAATTAAGAGTAGGTAGACTGTCCTCTTAAGAGTTCTTTTAAATATTCGCCTAACGAAGCGAGCAGATGTGTTGTTTTCCGTACAAGGCTCCTTACCTTACCTTCCTAATTGCAATGGAATAGTTTTGTTTACCGTCTAGAAGCCATAGCAAGGAACATTATATCGCCGTCTGTCACATTATCCGTTGTTTAAGTTTCCTAGAAGCTATCCCATAGTCGTCAGTCATTATTTTTTGTCGCAGAATGTTTAGTTTGCGACTAGGGTTCACTCTCGAGACAAAGCAAGCAAGAAAAAATGTTGAAATTGACCAAATCATAATGATGAATGACACAATAAAAAGCACGCGGTTTTTAACCTCACATAAATATGTGCATAGAATAATAATTACTGTCTTTGCATAGTGCTTATTGTTTATATCGGCTGCTTGAAAGAGATCGCCCATAGGCGATAAGGCTGCCCACTTTAGTTTTTATAATTTTGCTGTTGCTTGTGTTTTTGGCACAATAAAGCGTTCTTTCTGAAGAAAATTGTTTTGCCTCTTCCGCATCTATAGATCTGTATAGTCAGAAATGGAGTAACCCTCAGTCTTGGTGCATATGTGAAATTTCTAATTTATTAAACAATACCAGTTTCGAAGTGTAGGTTATTTCATACAGAACAACCAACAAACCCTAGGTACTCTATGTCCTTTGCCGTTGACTACAACCATGACATTCATATAATAATCGTTAAGTTTACCATCGAATTACCAGCGAGTATATAGCATTGATAAATCGAACAGGTCGAGAAATCGAAAACCCTATTCGCGACATTATTAAGTACGCAGCAAGGCTCTGAGCTCCGCTCTAGAGGTTCGCATATGACGGACATTGACATCGTTCCGAGTCCCGAGGCAGGTGCGTCGCGCTAACAAATAGCTAATAGCAGACGCATGAATGTATAGCATGTTGCACGTTTTACAAACACGATTGTTTTATGCACTATCGGTCACTAAACGATTCAAAGTAGGTATTAAATAATTAGCCACCACGTATAGCAGGGGTTCCAAAACTTATTTTGTCTACCGCCCACTTTGAGAATAAATTATTTTTTAGCGCCCTCCTTTTTCCACCTATTTAAAACCACTATAACTTCATATTAAATTAATTATTGTAATTATTCATTTCGAAACGGAGCGACCTATTGACATGATTTTTATTTTATTTATTCAAAAAGACAGGACTACACGGAGAGAAATATCAAACCGAGTTAGTTTGAGCAATTGCTTGATTAATATTAGTTGATGTTCACATGTTGTAGTCGAGAGCTCATTCGGTGTCTAAGAGTCATCCTAGCTAGATGAAATTACAAATCGCCCCCTACGCCTCTATACAGCGCCTCCATTTTTTTCTGGATCTCTTACCGCCCTTTAGGCCTGCAGCGCCCACAAGGGGGCGTTATCGTCCACTTTGGGAACCTCTGACCTAAAGCAATGCGTGTGATAATTTACGGACCAGATTTAATAACTGTTCCGTTGTTGACAAACATGCGGCAAATATTCACTGCCTTAATACCGTGATCAGTTCAGTTATTAATGAGGTTACTTGCGTACTTATTCAATGCTCTCGAATTTAATTAAAAATCACAGGTTTAATTACTCATTTCTTTGCTGAGAACTGGGTTATTTATTTTACAAATTTAGGTCAAGTAATCCAAAATAATTAAGTTTTACAATCACTATACGCGTGTCGTATTTATTGATTTGTTAAATTGTTGTGTTTTGCAGCAAATAAATATCATTCAATAATTCAGTTTGACACAAGCAAATGCAATGGGACTACAAGGCACTATGGGGCCTCCTAGCTATTTACGATCCAACGAACAATCGATAGCCTGTACTAAGTAACAAGAATAAAATTACTAACTTTTTCCGGGTCTTAATCGCGTATTATTATTTATTTTCTTGCGACCAGCACTATCATTTAAGGTCATGGTTTTCATTTCACCTTACCTCACCTAATGGAAAGTGATGATGAGGTTGACGGTGTAACATCCTTGCCTAAAAAAACCCACTCACTCTCAAGACTTGAAAACTACTGTTTTAGCAAAACATGCAAAAACCTTCTTCGTCCCGATTTTGTTCCCGATTGTGCGGTAACTTTTAGTATGTTTTTCTCCTTACGACTTCTCAACCCATTTTTAATCCAATTTATAAGCGCTAATTTACTGAAATATAAAAGTTAGAGCGCCAGCTGTAAATTCGGTAACTAGTTATCTACCTGGATTCCGGGACAAGTATCCAGCCAACTGCAACAGCGCCGAGGCGCACTATTAGGTAAACTGCAAGTACGTTTTTCAAGTTCCCATACTCCTAACTAACACCCTAACTTTCATCTTTCTTCAGTTCTCGTCCATTCAAAGGTTGCCTAGAAGAAATCGCTTTAAGCAATAAGGTCGACCCATTGTGCCACCTTACTTGAAATTACTTTCAATTGTAATTTTATATTGGTGTTACAATAAATAATTAATCTACCTATCTATCTAGTATGTACCTACGAATTAATTTATCTACATCTACACTAATATTATAAAGAGGAAAGATTTGTACCTATTTATGTGTGTGTGTCTGTATGTTTGTAATGAATAAGCTCAAAAACTATTGGACCGATTTCAAAAATTCTTTTACCAAAAGTTAGCTACAGTATTGAGGAGTAACATAGGATTTTGATCTCGATATTCCCACGGGATTGGGACTTACGCGGGTGAAACTCCGGGACGCAACTAGTAATCTATAATTTAATAAAAACCCGTAATTCTATTTAGTAGTTACTTTATTCACATCGAACAAGTTTAATTGATAAAAGAAGCTGATAATAAATTAATATTTTAATTAAGTAAGTTATTCCAGATCCAATCTATCCGCCGTTGATGAACACGGAAATTGATTGCAGGAACTTCTCTTATCATTACTTTAAGATTGTAATGGATCACGTGATTGAATTCAAACGACTTCTCCTCAGTGTGGTTTCAGTTATTATTACAAAAGTGATAAAGGAAATGATTAATGAGTTTGTCTGGAAAGATAATTTTATTAATAAGACATCGGTTTAAATTATATTCGTATCGATTATGGGACTTTTATTTAAGAGCTCTATAGCCGCTAAACTCTAAATCCCTGTCGGGCTCATCGAAAATTGTTGATTATTTTATGACGGAATGTTTTAGAACGTATGTATAACTTTTTTTTGTGTATGGATTGTAGGTGACATTGTTTCCTACATTTTGGTGTAGTTTTAAGACAAAAACCTCCTATTGGTGCAAAGCCTATCCAAATTTTAGACAAAAAATGTCTGTCTTGGCTAAAATGTCGATAGGCTTCAATACGTTTCGAGATATTTGTCTGGAAACTGCACTAAAATGTCGGAAACAATGTCGATTACAATCCATACACAAAAAAAGCAAATAAACAAAAAAGAATACAGGAATGGAATTTTTAAAATACTGACGTGTCTGCCTGCATATCTACTGTGGTGCATACGTACGAAGTGCTTTATTTTCAGAAGTGATCGGATTCTGAAATTAGGTATACTGTCATTTGACATACTGACATTCTACGATTATTCGTAAAAAAAGAAAAGTCTGTATGCTATCTTTTCTTTCTTATCGGTTGCATACCTACATCATATATGAACACACTCTCCTTATTTTAGTGATTTACTATCAAGTTTAGGCGGTGCGTTGTCCCAGCAGTCAGTCAAGACAAAGCATTTTATAGAAATACTAGCTGACCCGGCAAACGATTCTCAGACCTACTGAATACGCATATAAAATTTGGTAAAAATCGGTAAAGCCGTTTCGGAGGAGTACGGTAACTAACATTGTGATAAGGAAATTTTATATATTAGAAGAAGAAGAAGATAGATATATTTCATTTTATGTTTAAATTTACATACCTACATATGTCTACACGTTGAACTTGAGTTAACATAAGACTTGAATACGTATTGAAGTGAAGATAATCTTGTAAAATATAATTTTGCGTGTACGCACGCTAGCTGTACGGTAGGTAACAAAGTTTAAATCGAGAATGGTGACTCACCTCAAGCAAGTGCACATGGGGTGGGCAGCGATGCACGCGGCGCGGCGCGGGCGCAGGAGAACCAACACTGAAATAAACAATTTACTTTACAACTTTAAACTTTCATAATTGCTAACTAGAAGGTAGGCAATTAGTACCTACTACCTCAGTTCACTGCTGAAATGTAAGGAAATAGATGAGACGTAGACGAAACAGCAGGTTTCTAATTCTATTTTTAACCATAATTTACTACTTAACTAACTATTGTGATATTATGAAGGTAGTACTAGGGGTGATGTGTAAGACATACGTAATGTTGCGCTGCAGTGCTGACAATATTGTTACGTCTATTAGAATAGTTATAGAATACCTTCACAGAAGTCTATTCGAGATACCTACTAACGTACCTATTTAGAACAATAATTATTATAATTTTATTATGAAATAAAATATATTAAGTAAGTAGGTACCAAACTTATTTTATTCAACAGAAAAAGGAACCTCAAACAATAAATGAGGGTAATTGTTGAATACAGTCATATAATAGGTACCTCTGTTGAATATTACAATCGTTCAAAAGTAAATAACTTAATAGAAAATATTTTTAACATCGTAATGTTGGCTCTAGGGATCGGAAATATAAAAATTCCATCACGTAGAGTATGGTTTATTGCCTATAGAAGGACAATAGGCCGGCGTTGAAAGTGCCTAATGGCGTTGAATTGAAGCCGCTCACGATGACATGCAAATAAATAACATTAACATTTACTAGTTAAAGACCTTACGTTGAAAGCCGTCAAAATTGAACTCTACAGAAAATTTCATCTATGTATTGACTACATAATAATGTGAGCATTACTTTGTGCACTCGCTTACTTTATGACTTTTATGGTTAATTTTTTAGGGTTTCGTACCCAAAAAATAGGGTACCGTTCCTATTATAAGTAACTAGCAGCTCCCCGCGGTTTCACCCGCATAAGTCCCGATCCCGTGGGAATATCGGGATCAAAAGTAGCCTATAGCCTTCCTCAATAAATGGACTATCCAACCCCGAAAGAATTTTTCAAATCGGACCAGCGGTTCCTGAGATTAGCGCGTTCAAACAAACAAACAAAAAACAAACAAACTCTTCCGCTTTATAATAGTAATAGATAATAGATTCCCACGGTACCGGGAATTACACGTGTGACACAGCTAGTTGATAAATAGAATGCGGGTAGGTAACCGCAGAATTCATCTACATCTATACTAATATTATAAAGAGGAATGATTTTTGTATTTTTGTGTGTGTGTGCGTCTGTAAATTTTGGATGAATAAACTTAATTAAAAACTATTGGACCGATTTCAAAAATCTTTCACCATTAGTAAGCTACATTCACTCTGAGTAACATAGGCTACTTTTGATCCCGATATTTCCACGGGATCGTGACTTACGCGAGTGGAACCTCGGGACGCAGTTATTGAATAAAAATTGTAATGTATTTTTTTGGCAAACAATAACGAAACATAATTGGTGTGCTTTATTTATTAGGTAACCAACAAGTTAGAGGGTAATTAAACAATTACGTCTTGTAATATAACTTGTTGTAATACAATCGATGGACCGACACCCATAACCTGCTGTATATTACGAAATTACAGGTTAAGTATAGTTTTTGCTTTGCTATGTTACGTGGTTGGGATTTTTTCTTACAATACAGTAATCGTCATCTTCCGAGCAATTGTGTCACAAAGGAACAATACCTAGGTCAGCGATTTTTTGATTTCGCTTTGAAATTGCCCAATTGTCTCAATTTGTGCTCAATTTGATTTAGTTATGGTATTGTTTTCTTATGTTATATACTAGTTGACTCGGCGAACTTTGTTCCGCCTTAGAGGAAAAAAAACTCTATATCCGTCTCTTGTTTCTGAGGTACCTCCTGATACAGCCCCACCAATTTTCAGCCAAATCGGTTTAGCCGTTCATGAATTATAAATAGTGTAACTAATACGACTTTCAGATTGTAGTAGGTATATGATTTACACGATTCTGATGATAACATCTTGATGATTATAGAACACTCGCGCAAAAGTCACCTATCAACCAAAAAAAAACTACATTGAAACAGACAGACAGACAGACACGTCAAACTTATAACACCCCTCTTTTTCCGTCGGGGGTTAAAAAAAGTTAAACATGAAATTACCTACCTACCTAACACCTTCGCATCTTGTCGTTATAGGAAAAAGTAGTTTATTCAGTTCATATGATTAGAAGATGCTTGCGCGTAATATCAAAATGCTATCAGCGAAATGACATAATAATTTGCGAAATGACTTTCTTGTGATTGGTATTAGCAGTTTACGTCCGCGTATAGTGTGTCTATGGCTATGTGGCTGGAGTTTAGACAGTTAACTAATCTAAGTAAAGCTCAAAATACACGATGCCATTTACACTTTACCACATAAAGAAATTCGTGCAAAAAATATACAAAAAAAAACCCCATGAGTTTCTTGTGTCTTCTTCTGATTGGAGGTCACGTTCCGAAGACACAGTAGATTAAATATAACTGACATTTCAAAGAGATATCTTGCTAATATCCGAATGAATAAACGTACTTTGATTTTGATTGATTTTTTGCATGTGTGCTGTAAGTGTGGTCTGTTTTAGGTAAAGTGTCAGTGTAAGTGTCAAGGTGTATTTTGAGCTCAAGAAAACCAACTTTAAATCCTTCGAGCTCCAGTTCTCTGCACCGCTGAAATATGTCTCCTTTTTCGCCGACTTTTGGCCAACTGGCATAATCTACCGAAGCTTTAGAGAAGCGCGACTGACATTAAAAATCCAAACCCTAATGTTACCTAGGATCTATATAATCTGTATGTATTTGTTAGTCTATACAGTAATATAATATATTTATGTCAATATTAATTATTCAATGTTATCTACATGGACGAGGGACATAATGGAATGGTATCCTAGAAATGGGAAAAGACAAAAAGGACGTCAAATAAAAAGGTGGGAAGACGATTTCCCAAGGGGTTGGAGACGTCTAACCCGCAGCAGAGAGGTGTGGAAAACACTAGGGGAGGCCTATGTCACAAGACAACCAGACCTATGAAACGGTTACCTACTGAAAAGACTTTCTTTATTGTAGTATATAACCTAGATTTAGTTTATTATTTTATGTTTTGTTTTTTATTTTTATGGTCTGCGAATAAAGGCTTTTTTGAATTGAATTTGAATTGAATCTCGGTTACTGCGATAGGAGCGTGTGCTTTGTGTATAACTCTGATTTCTAAACTAATTTGGGTAATGTGTAATAAGTTTTATAATACTTAATAATTAAATATTTTTAATTAGTGTTGTACCTAGGATACTAATATGTAAAATGTAAAATTATTGAGGAGTATCACTGTCCTGGCTTGAATACTGTCCTCGTGTCACTCAGGCCTTAATACCTAGGCCCGCAGTTAATCTTGCCGGCCTGCGTATGACAAGTACGCTGCCAATGAGACGTGATTAAACGCACGCTCCGTTCTACGGTAAAAACGAGGGCTCAGGGACGACATTAGGGTCTGCAACGGTAAATTTATACTTCCGTGATTGTTCGTATAATTTATTAAACCTTAAATCAATGTGTTGTCGTGTTTAGGACCAAAACCTGTATTAATATTTTTATTTATTAAACATTTTACTATAATTGTATACCTAAATCCGCAAAAAAAAATTGTTCCTTCGAGCCGGATCAAATTTAATGTCTAAAGGTTGAAAAGATAAAAGCTTAGTATAGAAGGTTTCAAAAGTTTACATTTTCCCTTTGCACTGAATAAAGCTGTAAAATTGAGGATAAACAAATATCAGAAAATACGTTCAAACAAAATGATGTCGTTATAAAGTAGGTAAGGATCCGTGCCGTGTGCCACACTTGGATTCCCTGTGCTGTGGCTGGAAAAAGTAGAAACAGCCGAATACAGAAACGCCATTTAAAATTTGAGTCCTACTTAAATAATTGAGCAGCTTCTAAATTCAAAATTAGTATACGAATTCTTGACGTTGAGAGATGCTTAATTGTTTAAGTAGAACTCAAATTTTGAGTAGCGTTTCTGTATTCAGCCGTAAGAAACTTAGTAGTAAGGACTATCTATATATTTCATGTATATTCACATCTAAACAAACCATCTATTTTCTTATTGCGTTGACTGGGATAGTTCTGTGCTCGCGTAATGAATCTTTCAGGATTAATTGCACGGATATTGAAACCGTTGCCGCGTTGTCAGTGTCTATTTATGATTATTGTATGTTTACGGCGTCATAATCTCGTTTTAAGCTCTAGGTAGGTACTTATAAACAACAATAATAATTATTATTATATTGCTCGGAAGTTCGAAGTAAGGTCACTAGGGGGAAGTGCGCCTTTGGGGAAAGTGCGTGGAACATCAATTTATTGGATTTACAATTATTGTTATATGTATTGATAAAATCGCCATCTAGTCACGATATACTTAGGTGGATATTTCTCCTACCATCATTGGAGATTTTATCAATCTACACTAATATTATAAAGAGGAAAGATTTGTATTTGTGCGTGTATGTGTTTGTCTGTATGTTTGTTATGAATAAACTCAAAAACTACTGGACCGATTTCGATCGGGTGAAACCGCGGGACGTAGCTAGTATAGCAATAAAATTGTAACTCCGGTAAATTGATGCTCGCCGCACATTTCCCAAATACGCACTTCCCTCCTAGTGACCTTAAGTACTTTGAAGTAAAACAAAAATTAACCCAAAGTTTTAACATTTTTTGTATCCTTTAACCCAATACCCAATTGGTATTCCAAATCAGGAGCGTAATACAACAGTTGGAGAGTTATGCAAAGTAGAGCGTGCTACTGGATGCCAATGAGCCATACCTATTGTATGAAATTAGTCCCATGGGTCCTTCTTCTGGCATCCTTTCGTCGTCAAGTTTATAAGAACCCCTTTTTCAAGTTACAACTCATTTAATTTTCTATCTTACATACGACTATATCTTCTTGAATCCCTATTTCTCTTGGTCACGGCATCACACGTGAACGGCTGGACCGATTTCGCCAATACTTTTTTTGTTGTGTTTGCTATTGTCAGGAGAAGGTTCTTGTGAAAGAAAAAAGTTGGTGAACCGATTTTAATGAATGTTACCCATGTATAAAAGAAATCGTGTTAGTAGGATAGGGTAGTAGTAGTAGAAGTTAGGATAGGGTAGAAGTAGATTAGGGTAGTAGTAGGGTAGGGTAGAAGTAGAGTAGGGTAGTAGTAGGGTAGGGTAGAAGTAGAGTAGGGTAGTAGTAGGGTAGGTTAGAAGTAGAGTAGGGTAGTTTGACGACCTCAGTGGCGCGTCGGGGGAAGGCCCGACTGCAATGCTTGCTTGGTTGCGGGTTCAATTCCCGTCGGGTGCAAGTATTTATGCTTAAAAATACATATTTGTATCTGGTCTGGGTGTATTCTATGTATCATATGTATGTATTTACAAAAAAAAAGTATGATATGTAGTATATCCGTTGTCTAGTACCCATAGTACAAGCCTAGTGCTTAGTTTGGGGCTAGATTGCGCTGTGTGTAACGTCGTGCAATATTTTTTATATTTATTAGTAGGGTAGGGTAGAAGTAGTGTAGGATTGTAGGTAAGTATATTTAACGAACACGACAACGTCTGTCGGATCAGCTAGTTACTTTATATATTTTGAGGCGCCATGTGTCAAACGTTGTTTTATAATCTTTAAGCAGTAGGTATTTGTTGTGATCGACTAATAAAAGTTTAATGGGCTATTTTTTAAATTTATACATCCTTTATTTAAATTTCGAAGCGTTTCTAATTTTTTGCAAACATTTTTAATCATAAAATATTGTTATATTTTTTATCGTAGGTAGGTACTTCTTACTAAGTACCTATCTACTTTACATTATACTAGCTGCGTCCCGCGGTTATACTCGCCTAAGTCCTGATGCCGTGGGAATTTCGGGATTAAAAGCCCATGTTACTTCTCTATAGTATAAATTTCCATTGGGGAAAGAATTTCCTTTAATGGAAAGTTACACAGTTTGAAATCAGTCCATTAGTTTCGGAGTCTATTCGTTACAAAAGATATATTTCCTCTTTGTAATACTTCTTTGTAGTACCTATAAGTACAGTATAGAATAGCCAAAAGTTTGTAGGTTATCATAATGTTTGTTATTATCTGATCCTATTCTGATGGAAAGAGATGGGGAAGGCCTTTGCCCAACAGTGGCACAGAATCTGTGAGAGATGAACCACATACAGGGATATTGATTAGATAAGCCCGAGACTTATCTTAGAAAGGACTCATACAATGATATCACCCATGAATTCAAATTTATATGGACTGTATAGATGTACCTCACCGTTTATTTCTCTCTCTCTCATCTGAGCGATGTTCTCGGGAGCCCGGGATCCGCTTAACCCCAAATTAATTTGGGGTCGGCGCATTAGGTAAGTCATCATTGACCACACCTTTTGCAATTGGATTTTGCAATATTTATACGGCTGCCGCCTGCCTGACACCAACCCTCCTAGGGACCAAGCAGTTTATCCGCCGCCGGGCGGAGAGAACTTAAGGTTTGCTAGTCTCCCTCAGATCCCTTAGTCGCTTTATACGACACCAACGGGAAGAGATGAGGTAGCCCTATTCTATACCTTACCGTTTATTTATACTGTGGTATAACTGTTCATGCTGATTTCATCCGTAACACGAAACTTATCTTTTATTTACTTCAAACAAAGCTACTTGACTAGCAAAACAAGCGAAAGGCAGATTACATCCTACCCCAAGATCGTTACCAGTATAAAGTTTCATACTGTTAAAAGCTACATCAATAGATACACCAATATTATAAAGAGGAAAGATGTGTATTTTTGTGTTTGTAATAAATAAACTCAAAAACTACTGCTGAAAATTCTTTCACCAAAAGAAGGTTAATTATCGAGGTGTAACATAGGCTACTTTTGATCCCGATATACCCACGGGATCGGACCTACACGGGTGAAACTGCGAGACGCAGCTACTCTGTAATAACTGAGAATTTTGTTCCCGCAACCTTTTTACTTTGTAACACGTACTTTTACTAACTGTACTTTAGTATATTTTTGTTTTAAATGCAAAATTCCGTTGAGACGGGAGTTCTACTCGTCTAGAATGTTAATTATTATGAGGTTTGTATGTACCCGCATAATAGCGGGCTTGCTGGTTAGATACGAGTGGAATAAACCGTGGGTGTTCTAAATAAGCTGTCGTTTACAGTGTTTTAGTACTCTCTAGCGTACCTAATAATACCTACATTTTATTTAGCAATGTCGAGTTTAATAAACTTCTTACCCATTGTTATCAAAGCTCACACGAAGTTATTTTGCTCATATTTCGTAAATGGAATATATTAAGTCGTCATATTAAGTAATCGTATATAGGTGTAGATATGTCTTAATTTTCCGTATGTAGAGAAGTTATAATAAGTACTTCTAGGAAACAAAGTTTCTTGTTTATTAGCTACGGTGTTCCATTTGAAATTACGACTTGGTTCAAACTTCACCAACTTTTCTGTTAATATTCTTAGGAGTAGGAGCCTACACTCTACATTATGTCTGTTTGTTGTTTGCACATCATTAGTGTGGTACCGTTAATCTGGGCAACTGGCTTCACGAGTGGTCTCGTGATTACCCACTTAGTATTTGTTTTCTAACCTTTTCATAAAACAAACACGAGTGAAATTAGGTACATTAGTTCAATTATTATAGCTTCGTAACTAAGTAAAGACATAAACAAAACATTTAATGGAAATAGCTTTCGAATAAAAAATTAAATTAGTATTATTTTAATGTGGCGCTTGAGTAATTTGTCGCCGTTACAGTTAGGGACGATTTACAAGCGTGTAGGCGGGCCCGAGCGGCGCACGCGCACCGTGGGCGAACATCATTCACGAGACCAACGAAACTACCATACACCTACACCCAAATGCGGCTTTATGATCCACAACAAAACGCGTCTTAATAAAACTTTAACACCTCACAATACACTCTTTTTAAACCTCAACAAATACTTCAATGTTGAGCCAAATAGAACCGTACGTAAAACTTTTGTCAGAAATAAATAGACCGTTTTTTATCGCACATTTTTATTGTTTAGGGCCATGAATATTTTATAGTTTAGTTAGTATTTTAGACATTCGGTCTGTGAACATAAAGTAACTAGAGTTAATAAAATTCGATGGGCCATAAAATTCTTTAAAAAATCTTGTTCTTTTCGTGTCGTTTTCCATTTGGTGAAGTAATTTGTGTTAGCTAGCAGCATCTCGTATCAGCCACCAATTAAATGTTACAAGAAAAGAGGCAATCGTACAACAGAATCTACATAAAACTTAACCGTCTATTTTGTAATAAAAATAAAATAAAACAGTGCTATTAAAATAAAATTAAAACTAATGGAGAAAATAGATAAACACTGTTCATTACAGTAATAGGTGATTAGATAAAGATGATGGTGGTATCTCTGAACGCTGCGGCAATAGTGGGTTCAGCTTTACGTAAACTCGTAAGTAAATCAACTGCATCCACAGAGGGACATTAATAGCCCACAATAAAACAAACCTGACCGTTTCCTGTCACTGAATTGGATCTCAAACACTTCGACTTCAAACGTATTAACATTGCCTTATTAACATAATGTTGTAATCTTTTGTAATTTCAGTAAATGCTGTGTTTTTGCTGCCTCCAACTTAGCTTTTTTGTAGGCAAATGATGTTTTTAGTGTCGGCTACGTGTGAACCGACCAGTAGCAAAGATAAAGTAGGTAGGCAACTATGAATGTGTAGTATTTTATTTAATGTTATGAGCTTTAGTAAATGAGCCATAACTTGTAATCGTGAGTCATTCTTGAACATCCTTCTATTTACTCTTATGGTTGGACGAAAATAATATGTCTAAGTATTTGAACTCTTGTCAAAAATATCTCAACATGTCTATCAGTGGCGATCTGTGGCCAGTTGGAAGCATTCCAAGATGTCAAACCGCCGTTTCCTGCCCATGTTAGAGGAAATACAATTTTCTAAATTAAGTCCTTTACATATCGACAACACATTGTTAGTTTTTAAGATTTCTTGTATTAGGATGAAAAAAAACTTTACCATGGATTAACATGCACCTGCTGTCAATTGTAGGCGAATCGAGTAATTAAGTTGGCCAATGGCCAAATTAGGATTAAGAAATAATCTTAATTCAAAATTAGTTAGATTAGGACTGAGATTAATTCAAACCTTAGATCAGTCGACCAACGCCCTCTGCCGGGATAAAAAGTTAGCGTTCCTCCTCATTAAGATGATTCTTTTTTTTATCTAAGTTTCTGAAATAGAGTATAAATTCAGGTGCAACGATCCATCGTTCGTTCATTTTCCAAAATTACTGTCAAAAATATTACCCTTCCTTTTAGCTTCACCGTAGTCGGTTAAAAATAGGTACAGATATATTTGTTAACAGTCCATATTCACCTCCATTGCTGTCTTCGACGTAATTCTGTGTCAGGCTCGCGTTCCGACTGGACATGCGATTTACAAAGCAAGTAGATCGGATCATAAAACCTAGTTTTATACTCCGGAACTCCGAGATTAGTTCCACGAGTTATGTGTGCTCTTAGATTAAAACAAAAACTAAAGATACGGTACCTGGTCTCGGAAAATGAGACGATAAAACTGCGTCTAGCTAACGCACTAGCCTCAGTCGTATGTCGAACCGTTGCCGCGTGAGCACGTGCTGTCACACTGTGATTATCTTTTTGACATCCATAAGAATGCCTTTTTGCTTATTTACAAAGCCTGAATCATTCTTAAAGACAAATGTTTTTAAATACAATAATTTTATTTAAGGTGTTAAAGGTGAATACGCAATGTTAGAATATACCACGGAATAAATAACAATAGAGGAAGGGACGTGTGGGCGTGGCGCGTGTGCCATACATCAGTGCAGTTGTACTGACCTCATCTCAGTCGCTTCATGGTTGCTAACACATTGTGACATTGACACATTGCTATGCCCTTTCCACTATTGTTATCTATTCCGTGGAATACACCGTATCTACTATTTTTGTTTTCATCTAAGTGTGTGCTGCCAATTAAAGCCATCATTTTGACGTTTGTTATGCTTCGTGGTCACGAATTTTTTTGCTAAACACTCTCATGAAATAGCTTATCGAGGTGGTGTTAGGTCATTGACCAGTATTTGTAACCTTGGTTTTAAATTAGGTGGAAGTACTAGCTTACCTATACTTATGCTTGGATGTAAAGTTAATTAATTACTTAGAAAATAAAAAACAAATTTATCGTAATAAAACTTCTCGATAGTGATCAATTCGTTTGATAAAATTTAAGACCATAAGTCAAGAAATCATAAAATTAATTAAGTTGAAAATTAATTACGGAACATTGGACGACGACATCTGAGCGATGTTCCCGTTTGTATCCTTTTCGGGAACCCGGAGTTCGCTAAAACCCCATTTTTTGGGGTCGGCACAATTGGGTAAGTCTGTGTGACACCAACCTTCCTTAGGATCAAGCTGTTCACCCGCCACTGCGCGGGAGAGCTGGCATCCCCCAAATTCTTTAGTCGCCTCTTATGACACCCACGGGAAGATATGGGGTAGCCCTAATTATATGCTGTGACTACACACGCTAACACGACGACGTCGCTAATAGTATTCCTACTTTACTTCTTGTTGTAGAGGTAATAAATTAAGTGAAAGCCGTGTATTACTTAATTCACGTAATGCGTACATAAAACTGCCGAATCCCATTAGTTTCATCAGCAAAGTCCAATTAAAAGTTATCTCGAGTGAGGAACCTGTTTGCTTCCGGAGTTACGCTGGACCACTCAGAGCCGCTTCTTTTTTTTAACTTAATTTTTTTAAACAATTTATTGTTTTTTATTACGTATCTACTTACCTACTAGTAGTAAAAGGTTTTGTTACGTGTTGAACGAATGGCTCCTTGCATTAATATAAAATAACTACCAGTCCCGCGGGATTAAGTCCCGATCCATTTTTACATTTTTCATCCATTTTGCACTCGAGTGCGAGTGAAACCGCGGGACACAGCTAATCGTTTATAAAAAATGGGTAGGTTTTTTTTAACTTTATTTACCAGAATAAACATTAAAAACAAATAACAAGGATTTATTTAACATCAATAAACCACAAAGGTATTATATGTTGTATATTTTTTAACATGACTTAATTTTGTTTTGCTAAGCCCAACGGGTATCATGTTATGTACTTAATCCTATAAAAACAACTATGATAATACCCATGATAAATAAATACGAAAAATAAGTTTCTTTTTTTGAATTATTTAGCTTTTGTAAAAATGACAAGGTATATAATAAATAAATAAAACGTTTATTACTCCCACACTTTACAAATTTAACTTAAAGTAGGTAGTAGGTACATAATACATTGCGCTTATAAAGACTGGTTTACCTAAGTCTAGTTTGCAAATGTGGGAAACTGGTGTCTGATGTAGGAATGAACCTGTGTCACAGATCACCAGGTTCCCACCTCTGGAAAGGGAATACAAAAATGTTATACAAAATTACCATGAGGGGTACCTATAAATTAAAACGCTCACAAACACCCATATGCCTCGCGGTTAGACCCGTGTAAATCCCAATCCCGCGGGAAAATCGGTATCAAAGTAGTCTAGGTCCAATGCATCATCAAAAATTCTCCCATGACACGATTTAAACCTGTGCCTTTTTGATGATGCATTCCAATAGTCGCGGGTTCGAATCCCGCCGGGTACTAAAGTTTTTGAAAGCGTTTTTTCAAAAGCAGTATTCCTAAGTGTGGATTAACATTAAGAAATAATGTTTACGATGCATTTCTCCTTGTAAAAATATTTCTAGTAACTAGGTTTGAGCAATAAAGCATAAGGAATTATTGTTAAAAACTGTACACTCACTCACCTACCTACTTTACAAAGATGTTCTGCTTGACTGAATAATAACGGGCTCCTGTACCTAAGTACAATCTAAATGATGATTAAACTGGTGCATCAAGAATATAGTCATCATAACATAACAGTACACGAATAAAGCAGATTGCAACAAAGTATGATACAGGTTTTATTAAATTAACTAATGAACGTTCCGTATCATCCTTCTGTTCAGGTAATACGAGGATAGTGCATAGTATGCAAAATATTCATTACGGTTTATTGATACAAACTCGTTATCTTATTTTTAGGTCCTATATTATTTACCGCGTGGTATTTTTTTTCAAGTAACCAGTTGGTATTTAAAGGGAGGAACTAGACGTAGATAGCTAAGAGCGAAGGTTCTAAGGAGACCTTTCCTTCTGATACGTCTACCTATGTTTATCATAATAATAACATAATTAGTAATTTTAATTTTCGTAAATACGGTAAAAAAGAACAATTAAATATAAATGTCGTGTCGTGTCGATGAAGATCTCCTTAGAAGGTTTTCTCGTTGCTACAGCTGTTCTATTACTTACCTCTTCTTACTGGTTGCTTGCGAAGAAGAAATTTCAACTGTTTATTAGCTATCACAGTTCATGAGATACAGCCTGGTGACAGACGGGGAGTGTCTCAGTAATAGGATCCCGTTTTTACCCTTTGGGTACGGAACCCTAAAAACCATTCTGTATAATTATGTAAACCTATCTCTGGACCGATAAAACCATTGTAGTAGTACAACATCACAACTGGCTTAAAAGTCTTGGAACGAGTCAAAAAATAAACCGTCTGAACAAATTCTTGATGATATTCTCTGAGAGACTACGTACGTACCTACCTATTTTAATGTTTTGGTCGGTTGGGTTCGCTTTATTACAACGATGGTTCAACTAACAAAAGCTTAATTGTTCTGTTATGTAGGATAACAATTTTGTTGGAGATTAGGGGGCTAGTCATTGAAGATGTATCTCTATGAATATACCTACGATCAACTTCAAGCCATTACCGCATGAAAAGATTGTTTTTTATTTATTTGAGCTTGTCGCAAACAAAGGGGTTTTTTCTCCAAGGCAGTGATATTGATACCGCCCCTCGAACTTTCTTCATTATCTCGCATCGGGGTGTAACTCACCTATTTTTAAAGTTTTCAGGTTGCCATAGGACTATTAACTCTTTATTAAACAACGGCTTAACGTGCTTTCTAAAGCATGGAAGAGCTCGGGCCATGTTTGCCACACTTTAATCGGTCATTAAGACGTACAGAGCAGTAGAAACCCCAGTAGAAAAGACCACGCCAAATAAAGACGTAATAAATTGACAAATAAAATAGATTGACGGTTCACCTACAATCAAAGCGGTCGCGTATAAGAACGAAGCTAAGACCAACAAATCATCAACACCAACAAAAAACTTAATGATATACAAGTATTTAATTAAGCATAGCGTGTGTCGTTGGCAAAACCCAAGTATTGTAGTTATGAAATGTTCAAACATTATGCTGTTTTTTCTTACTCATGAAGTTATAACACAGACTTACTTAGAGCTAGTATTTCATCAAAACCGCGTCTGTTCTCTGAAACATTTGAGATATGTTTTAATTATGGCGGACTGTTGATGAATTGACCAGATTAATCTTGAGACGGTCTGATGGCATCCAGGTCACATGTGCTCGAGCATTGCACGCCAATGCGAACGCTCAATGACTGCTTCATCATAAAAACTATAATGTTTGTAGATTAACACAATTGTTATTTTTTTAAGACAGTTAATTAATGTTCTCGATACTTGTAACGTCCGCTTTGCTTGTTGTGGTTATTTCTTTAAATAACTAGTTGATCATACCGTCGTCGTTAATTGTTTTGAAAAATATACGGTCGAATTGAGTTTTGTTCAAGTCGGTTGAAAATACCATATGTCAGCTGCTTTTAGGTAACAGGATATTATACCGGGTCCATATTGGCTCACATAAAATTTTAAGTCCTATTGTTTGTCTTACTACCGATTTGAATTCATAATAATCACTCTTCATAATTTTATTTATCATACTTTTTTTATTCAGACATTTTTATTACTACCATCGGAGCTCATAATAGTTAATGATCATAATTTTTTTATTAATACTGTTACTACCAAGAACAGTTTAAAATCATAATTTTTTTCTTCATAACATTTAATGATCATATTGCTTTAGTTCATAATTATTGTTACTAAGAACATATTTCAACTCATAATATCGTTGTTCAGAATAGCTTACTTTAAAACAGACATTTATCATAATTTTTGTATTAATAACGGCAACTTTAACAAAACTTTTTATGAACTACCCCAATCAAACTCTTTGTGAAATTATAAATGGTTTTTGACTTGTGTTCTGGCGATCTTCTTTTTGAAACGGAGTTAACTCATAATGTAATTATATTTTCTATTCTATTATTATATTTCTTCTTAGAAATTACTCTTTAGTTAATAATGTTGTAATAAAAACACTTATGATTAAGATATATCAGGTTTTTTTTATTTATAGTAATTAGGCGCTTTGGCGACCGCTGCTGCGGCACGCTCGCTACGCTCGCTCGCCAAAGCGCTGCGCGTAATCATGTTCTTACATTAACCTAACCTATCCGAGTCGGTGTGCTCCGTATATTTAATTTCAAAATTCAAGTAAGATGACAATAGTAGTTTTATGACAGTAATAGTTTTTATTTATAACATGATGAAGATGACAGTAATAGTTTTTATTTATAGTAATTAGGCGCTTTGGCGACCGCTGCCGCGGCACGCTCGCTACGCTCGCTCGCCAAAGCGCTGCGCGTAATCATGTTCTTACATTAACCTAACCTATCCGAGTCGGTGTGCTCCGTATATTTTATTTCAAAATTCAAGTAAGATGACAATAGTAGGTGAAACAAATGTATGAATAAAGATATTATGATTTTCAATAATTATGCATAAAACACTTATGATTAAGAAATTTATAAAAATGAATATTAGAATAAAACACATGTATGAATATCAAAGTTATTTATTGGAATGATTATGAGTTTCGAGCATTATGATAAACAAATATATTAAAACAAATATTAGTAAAATGAAGTGTATGAATAGTGATATTATGAATTTCAATTATTATATATTTTAATATTTAGTTTTTAAATTTTTTATGAAGAATGATCATTATGATTATAAATGGTATGTGAAACATTTTCGGACCTCCGATGATAGGAGTTAAAATTTTATGTAAGACGATCCGCCCCCTATTATACCTAATTACTACAGTGAATTCTTTTGATTTAACTAAGTATCAAATAAACAATGCAGCTGTAACTACCTACAAACGACTCTATGCGAGGACTAAGCTTTTGTCACATTTTCGCGGATTTTGATTATCACTCACAAGAGCAAGACGACGCATTAAGTAAACCACGCATAGGGTCGCTTGTGTATACGCTTTGTCCCCTCTCCTATAAACGATGGTTAACACATGACTAAGTTATGTAACGTTTGCCTCTCTCTGTCTACTATAAAACTTCAAGCCACAGTAAAAGACAAACGATACATGATTTATGCAGCTGTAAATCAACGGTTATAATATGTGTTAGAGATAATACGCCGACCACAGTCAGCCTAAAATAATACTCAATTAAGTAGACAGTACCAACAATACTTCTTATATAATTTGTTTGTGACCCTAATTACCTAGTCGTTCATGGTAACCTATTACCTACCCACCCAAACAAATCGAAATTTCATCAAATTAATTAACAGAACTGCGATTTGTCTCGTTCTTAATAAACAACCTCGAACAAGAATCTGTTCAAGGAGAATTGTATTAAAATCCGGTCACCGCATATCGAACGTTGTTTCACCTTCTGGACAAGTTGTATTTAGTAAAACATTGTTATTTTTACTTGGTATAAAACAATATAAAATGATTATGTTTAAAAATACGAAGACTTCAAAAAAGATTTCTACCAGAAGAATCTAGGCTAAGATTGATGGAGCAGCTGAAATCACCTTCTCATCACAAAACTCCTCAATAAGTACCTAACTTACGGTTTGCAATTTGGAGAATTTAGTAGCTCTACTAACCTTCACCTTAATCAAGTGAAATTTTGGCTGTCACTAAAACTGTAACTAAAAATTTCACTATACGCGAAAAATAATAATACAAACAAACAAAAAGAAAATGTTTATGCCTACTAAATCCTCTGAAGTTTGAAATCGGGCAGTCAAATTACAAACTTAGTCGACCTACATAAAACTGCAGGACTTCATACTTCTGAGGTTTATTGTTCTCTTATTTTGTAAATAGCTTTTTAGTTTATTTCATAAAATGTTTTAAGTTTTTTTATTGTAATTTATTATTTTCAGTTATTCGGTCAATAAACTAAACGTTGATAATATATTTCGGTCTAAAGTCGTAACAAGTCGGTACAGACAGTAACGCAAAATCTGAACTTGGCTAGATTTTTAAACCTAAAGTTTAATTTATTTTATTTCAGTTAACTATATAGGTAATGAATAATGAATAAACTTCGCCTTTGCTTTCGTTTTCCTTTTTACGCGTTAATTTATCACCATAAAATACGATTAGGTACGTTCCCTGTTAGGTTTTTTTCGCAAAACAACTCTAAGGCGACATCTTATTGATAAGAAATTTAATAAAAGTCATCTGCTGTCCAAAGACTTCTAAATATTGGTAGAAAATATACAGGACCACGGAGTAAATTTTGTGTTTACTTTGTAGGTACTAAGCAACCTATTATACTTATACTAATATTACAAAAAGGTAACCTTGGTAACATTTATGTATGTATGTACTTTCGGGTAATTTCTGAATCCCCTGAACTGATTCCAAGAATTCTTTCACCAATAGGAGGCTACATTATCGTAGGCTAGTTTTGATTCCGATATTCTGTTTGTTGAGTCCATAGTTGCTCAGCTTGTGCGACGTTTGTGTTGTTGTCACACCTTATCGCAATGTAAAAAAAATCGAGAACAAGCATTTATATATGAAAATCTTAATATCCTGTCTTAGATCCTTTCCAGAGTTAAAAGTTAATTCTGTTTGCAGCTACCGCAAGCTGTTTGCTCAGCAACACCATCGCTTCAGATATTTATTTTTATTTGACAGTTCACTGACATTTATTTTCTTAATCTGGTTTGTTTAGGTCATCTTACGTATTTGAACCAGATAATTTTTGAATTGGGGATATTTTGGTTGTCATTTATTAAGATAAGCTTAAGAATGTGTTATTTACCACACCCTGCGTTCAGGAACTTTATCAGATACATAATCATTAGCGGATTAATCGGACATTTAAGATATTTACACTGTTAAGAGCTCGATTCGTTATCAAAGTTTTGGTAAATAAAAGAGACAGCTACTCTTTCTACTTATTTGTGTTTCTACTACTGTATTTTAATAGTAGGTAGTTTATGCACCGAAGTTGGGTGTGTATGGGGTCCAGGGGTGTGTATGGGGTCCATTAAGATCTTTGGGCCCAAGCCAACCTCACCTGCTAGCTTGGTGCACCTGCTGATAAACGGACGAGGCTCTGGCGCTGACTTTCCCTTCGGGGTTGGGAGGTCAGACGGCAGTCGCTCCCGTAAAAGTCAAAATCAGCCAAATCTAAATGGAAAGCACTAATAGAAGAGATCGCCACAGGGATAGGGCGCCGCCGCATAACGGCGCGCAGGAGCTTCGCCTGACTCCTGTGGTAAGTGGACGAGGGCTACCGTGCCACGGGCGGGCACGGCCAAAGACGTTAGCCCCTAAACACGATGTGAAACTCCGCTTCGCAACGTGGAACATTGGCACGCTAACCGGATGCGCGAGGGAGCTAGCCGACGTACTTTCCAGGCGGAAGGTGGCCGTGGCGTTCCTGCAGGAGACTCGATGGAAAGGCAGCAGATCCCGGCTTATTGGGAATGGCTACAAGCTGATCTACACGGGTGCACCTGGTGGAGAGAACGGGGTGGCTGTGGTACTCGCTGAGAGGTTGCATGACGATATCTTGGAGGTGAATCGCTTTGGCGACCGACTTATGTGCGTGAAGGTGCTTATTGGGGGGGTTCCTACCCACTTAGTAAGTGCTTACGCGCCACAGGTCGGTTGTAGCGACGCTGATAAGAGGTCGTTTTGGGATAAACTCGGCGAGGTCCTTGGGGCTATCCCGTTGTCACAGGGAATCGTTTTGGGTGGTGATCTGAATGGTCATGTGGGTGAGATGGGGGCGGAATTTGAACGTGTTCATGGAGGCTACGGGTATGGCAGTCGGAATGCGGAAGGAGAAGAAATTCTGCGTACGTGTGCCACTGCCGACCTGTCACTCGTGAACACATATTTCAAAAAGAAGCCCGACCACTTGATCACCTACAGGAGCGGGGGGCGCACTACCCAAATCGATTTTCTAATCACTAGGAGACATCATATCGGCAACGTGGCCAACTGCAAAGTCATACCCGGTGAGAGTCTCACTGCCCAACACCGTATCCTTGTCATGGATCTCTGTGTAAAGACCAAAGACAAACGACCGGAACCATGTCAGCGCCGAATCAGATGGTGGATGCTCGATGAAGTCAAGTCCCAGATGCTCGCCTCAGCAATCGGCGACAAATGTGCCAATGCTGAAGGCGAATCGGTACAGGAACACTGGGACCGGATTCAGGTGTCTATCGCTGATTCGGTGCGGTCGGTCCTCGGTATGTCTAAGGGAGGACGCAAGTGTGACAAGGAAACTTGGTGGTGGAACGACACAGTCCAGAGGGAGACTAGGGTGAAGAAAGCCCTCTTTAAAAAGTGGCAAGCGTCCAACTCTCCTGAAGATCGCGACGCGTACAGGTCTGCCAAGCGTGCCACAAAGAGAGCAGTAGCCAGAGCCAGACGGGACCACTTACAGCCATTGTACGATAAGTTGGAAACGTCTGAGGGGCAGAAGCTTATTTATAAGTTGGCACGTTCTAGGATCAAAGCGGCACAGGATATATCCAAGTGCCGCTGTGTAAAAGATCCTAATGGTAACCTGCTATGCGAGGTGAAGGAGAGGTGGCGCTCTTATTTCCACGAGCTGCTCAATAAGCAGTATAAAGAGGTGCAGCCACCGGAACTCCCTCCGAATCTAGGACTTGTGCCACTGATAACGCCTGAGGAGGTGCGCAAGGCTCTTCGCAGCATGAAGAATCGGAAAGCTGTCGGCGCCGATGGAGTCCCCATCGAAGTATGGAAGGCGTTCAGTGGTGCGAACTGCTGTTGGTGACACTAAATCTTTCCCCATTACAGTCGGAGTCCACCAAGGATCTGTCCTAAGTCCGTTTCTGTTTAGCGTAATACTGGACGCACTATCCGTACTCATCCGAGACGCACACGAGCAGCCCCCGTGGATGCTCATGTATGCTGATGATATTGCGCTAGCGGACTCGGATAAGGGGCGGCTTGGAAGGCGTGTAAATGCGTGGAAAGAGTCACTTGAGAACGGCGGTTTGCAACTCAACGTAGCGAAGACCGAATACTTGGCTAGCAATACCACAGATCCCACACCTGTCTGCGTAGACGGTCACATGGTCGAGCGGACAGACCAGTTTAAGTACTTGGGATCTGTGCTTCACGAGTCCGGCGACATCGATTGTGACGTCAAGTCCCGCATTTCGGCAGCTTGGGCCAAGTGGCGAGAGGTAACTGGTGTCATCTGTGACCCGAAAATGCCGGTTAAACTGAAGGGACAGGTCTATAAAACGATCATTAGACCCGTCCTTTTGTATGGTAGTGAGGCGTGGCCATTGCTTGAGCGACATAAGCAGGAGCTGCGTGTCACGGAGATGAAGATGCTGCGCTAGATGTGTGGAGTGACGCGAAAAGACCGCGTCAGAAACTCCCGCATCAGGGGCAGACTTCATGTCCGAGACATTGCAGACAAACTGCAAGAATGCCGCTTACGGTGGTACGGCCACGTTCTACGGAAACCAGCTAGTTACGTGGGAAACAAATGTCTTGCTATAGCGCCTCCGCCCGGCCGCGGCAGATGGGGAAGACCCAAGAAGTGCTGGCTTGACGTTGTAAGATCGGATATGCGTGCTAATGGCCTCACTACACGGGATGCCGAAGATCGTGCGAAGTGGAGACGTAAAAGTAGGAAAGCGGACCCCGGGCTCTCGAGAGAGATGCAACCGGGAACAACGCTCGGATGATGATGAGTTTATGCACCGAAGTCTTAAAGCCATGTCTATTGTCACGGGCAATACCATGTCAAATTGAATCTTTATCGCAACGAAGGAGTCTGCAGTTAAAGTTATTTGAATCCCAAGTGAAGCGAAGGATTCAAGCCGGCGGCCTAAGACTAAGCATCTACTTATTACAGAAAAAAATACTTTGCACATCTACTGCCACACAATAAAAAGTAGAGGTACATAAGAAAAGCATGAAAAACTTTAGAATACACATTCAGCTGTCCTTGAGTATCTATAACATAACACTAGGAGTTAGGACCTAAGACACAACATAATGCTTAAATAAATATTTCATTCAAACAAGGAGAGTCAATAGAAGATCAGATACTATTATCAGATCTAATAGATAATATGTTAAAGCTAGGTTTAAACTCATCAATCTGTACAGTGTCCAATACCATGTCCATTGTCAATGCCATCAATTAAGCTACTGTCAAGTTAAGTAAATTAGCATACGGACTTCAAAAAAAGAGAACTCCTAGAAGTTCTCATATGAATTTCAACGTTCTAAAGTTAAATTACTTGAAGCCCTACGCTTAAACGCTCATTTTAAGCCATACCGATTAAAGACTTGCTTTATGCTGACATTTATTGTAAAATAAGTATTGTTCCTTTGTAGAGTAAAAGACCTGTAAATATCTTTAATGCCATAAAAGGATTTATACAGTAGCAATATTCATTAAAAGATGCGTCGGTATTAGCGAATTCAGCGTCCCTATACATCTTTTATCAATGACAGAGTATAACAATCTATAAGTAATTGACTTTGATCATAGGTAACCGGCAATATTTCTTATCGTAGATGGTTCTAGTTCTTGGTAAACTAATCGCGGTCACTGCGTGTTTATTATATGATCTTATATTGTTGGGTCGTTAAGCCTCAGTCAGTAACCATCTAACGTGCGATGCCTTGATGTGATCTTGATACTTGATGAGCTGTGAGTATACTTATCTATTATAGAATATACGACCACGATGGATTTATAATTGTGTGAGCAGAATGTAGTGCCTAGAAAATAGTTTTAGTCCATTTGCTGAGAATTTCTGCTTCCAGCAATTTATACCTATCCGCGAGAGGTGTTTTTAGTTACGTTTTTAACGTGATTAAGTTAACGCGTAGTCGCTTCGTTCCGAGAATGAAACCTTAGAGATGTTATTGATTTTATGCTCATTGCCTTGAGCTTAGAACATCGCTTATTTTTGCACCTACGCGATAGCTAATTCAAATCTATATCTATAAAATCATTTGTCCTGACTGACTGACTGATCAACGCACAGCCTAATAAACCGCTGATAGTAGAGAACTGAAATTTGGAGAGTGTGTTCTTTTTTTATGACGTAGAAATCCGATAGGAAATGGTTTTTCGAAATTCCCACGGGATCAGGACTAACATGGGTAAAACCAGCTACAGAGCTAGCTAGGGATACAGCTAGTCTGTAAATAAATCGGAAATAGTATCTACATATAATAACGTATAAGATATAATACAATAGTATTTTTCTCAATTAGGTATAATATTTTTTTATTGTTTTAATTTCGGAGAATTACAGAGCTTATAGAACAACACAATAGAAAAATAAACATTAGGTAAGTACCTACACTTATTCTGTTCATGAAATTGATTCACCGATCCCAAGGTGCCTTTGTCAAAGTTCAAATCTGTTGTAGATAAAAATCTAGATAGGTAGGGACATAGAAAGGACGTTACTACGACATTATTAATGTAGCTAGCTAGCTATATTTGGCTGAAAATAATTTTGAATTGGTACCTACATAAAAAATGTAACTTTATAACTTTCAAAAAGATTATAATGAATATTTAATTTAAATGAATAAATAGGTATACTCTATACCTACTGAACTAGCTGCGCCCGCGATTTTACCAGCATAAGTCACGATCCCGCATGATTTACGGGTTCAAATCAGTATCAGTATACTGCTGGATCAGTATTCTATGTCCTTCTCCCGGTTCTAAGCTACCTCTCCACTAATTTTCAACCAAATCGGTTCAGCCGTTCTTGAGTTATAAATGGCAGATTAGTTGAAAAAAAATGGCGGATGCGCAGAAGTCGATTTTTCATAGAAGTCGTATGTAAAATGTAGGTACTGCGCGAACTTCCCCTTTCACGCCAAAATTTTTCAACTTATCTGCCGGCCACTATAACTAACATGATTATTTAAGTATACATATAGATTAGTTTTTTAATATGGTAAGTTATTTAAGAGTAAGTTTATTTGTTTCGTTTTTAATATATCTGCCTAGTATTTCTATATTATACGCCAGTTAATTTTGTCTTTCTGAAATAAATATTTCAGGCTTGCAGCTTGCCTTCCTTAAAAATTCATAAAACCATTTGGTGTGAGTGAAATAAACAGTTCTATCAATAAAACTAGGTTTGCTTCATTCCGAGCATCTGTTTCAACCTTTCGGTTACTTTTATGTTGAAGTGTAAATTATAGCATGTGTTGACTCGCGTACCTACTTACGTTCTTAATATAATACTCCTTTTATAGCCGGTTAAATCTAACATGCATGCTTCGTAAGCCACACTAGCGTTTACGTGTCTTACGGCCGACAGAAACGCTACTCAAAATTTGAGATCTACACTTCTTAAACACTTTTTAAACTTACACGATTTCCGCCCATTTTAATATTAGACACGGGAACATGATTCTACGGGAACGCAATCTAGACCCGTCTAATAATAAAAATCTACTTTTAAACAATCAAGTACTCTCAAATACAAAAATTCCAATACTATTTTTAAATTTAAACTCAATTATTTAAGTACGCCTCAAATTTTAAGTGGCGTTTCTGTATTTGGCTGTTAACCATAGAAATGTAACGTTTTTAACTGACTTCAAAAAACGAATATGTTCTCAATTCGATTATAAAATATTATAATTTCAAATATTATATAATACAAATATTATATTATCTATATCTATACATATAATAAAATCGTAACTTAGCGGTGTCTGTTTTTGGAAGATATAGAAAAAAGATAAATTGTAGGGGTATCTATTAACGCAGTAGAACCTATTTTTCTATTTTTCTGGTTGTCTGTTTGTCTGTTTGTCTGTTTATCTGTTTGTCTGTTTGTGTGTGCCTTTGTGCCCGCTAATCTCAGAAACGGCTTATTCGATTTTGACCAAATTTGGTATGCAGATAGCTTTAGACCCCGATTAACATATAGGGTACTTTTTATCCGGATATTTAATCCGGTTATCCGGATAAAGTGTTTTTTCGGTTTATACCTAATTCGTTTGAATGTTGTATTGAAGAAGTATGTTGTGTGGAATCAACACATGATTAACCGGATATCTGGTAGAAAATTAAAAAAAACCGGATATCCAGTTTTTTTTGCAGGAAATTCCTAAAATACCGTATACCTATGTCTCTCCACATATCCGGATCCTTCGGACATACGGAAATTCTTTATAATGGCTGGTTTTAACCGGGTTTAAAAAAAAAGAGGAGCTGCTCAATTCTACCCGCATATTGTTTGTATGTGAATATGTTCACACCGTACTCCGGCACATAAAGTCCGGTTTCGATCATTCTTTTTCTATTCGGAAAGTGAGAGTCCCGAGTTGGTCCTAAAAACTGTTGGTGAAGATCTGATGAGAACCTTCGGAATGATAAGCAGAATAGCATCCCTTAATGCTGTAAATTATCAATTTTTGGACTTCCAGCAATAGAATCGGCTTATAAAGAACTAGGTACAAATTGATGGACCCCGAAACCACCTTCTCAAAAATCCCTCAGTGATTAAAGTTACGGTTACAATTTTGATAATTTTTAGTGGCAGTCGAAAATGCAATAAAAATTATTAAAAAATATAGCTGTAATCGGGCAGTTTTACTGGGTAGATGCAGATTGCATGTAGTTTACGTGGCACGATGGGAGTTGTGGATTCCGAGTCGAGGGTTCCGCGTTCGAATCACAGACCGCATTCCCTTTTTAAGGAACGGTGGCCTGCCGAGCCGAGTGATGGTTTCCGATTCGAGGGCTGCGCGTTCGAGTCCCGAGTCCCGGACACGACGTTACGTTTTACCCTCCAGATGGTTGTCCACCTTGCCGTTGTGAGGGGACTCAGTAGCTGCAAGCTAAGAGGCGCACGACGTGGAAAACCGGGCTTGCCTGGCCTGGCTCCGTAATCCCGCGTCAGCGGGCGTGGAAGACAACCACTATAAAAAATCACCTCAGCCTCTGCTGGTGAACTCGGTGGGGGCTTTATTTATCACCGGCTTTGGGGACCTCAAGACGGTGGCGTGACCGTGCCGAGGGAGGGGAGATGGAGAGTATTGGAGAGGGATTATCTATCGGGCAGAGGCAGAGATGAGGCTTGGATAGGCCGTCGTTGTCGGGATGTAGTCCATGAGGAATTCCCACTGGCCTCGACCCTTGTGGAGCGAGGGACACCATGGGGGTTTAGATTATAAACCTATAGTTAGGCTGCCCGACTTTAGCTTATATAACAGATAAGTCGGTTGCACTGTATGTAAGAGAGCTTATTTTTATTGTTTTATCCTTATTTTCGAAGTCGAGTTTTGATTTTTTTTATATTTTCGATAAAGGCTACTTCTTATAATAAGTAATGTGAATAAGCATGCAACACGTTACCTACCGCTGCGCTGTGAAAAATCTACACTTAAATAGACTCTGCCATGATTATCTTCTGCTCAGCAACAGACTTCCCTGGGTCGTCCGTTCAAGTGTAGACTTTTGCACAGCGATGGATAGGTAGTTCGAAAAACGCTGACGAAGTCGCGGGCACAGCTAGTATTTGTAATAAATTCTCAATACGAATATAATATATTATATTTATGTATGATTGATACTCCGGCATATGAAGTAGGTACGTTTTCGATATGTTTTATTTGAAAGGTGAGAGTCCCGAGTTGGTCCCATAAAATCTTGGTGATGATCTGATGAGTATCTTCGCAATGATGAGCAGAATAGCATCCCAGAATGCAATAAATAACTATTTTTGGACTTCTACCAATATAACCTTCTCTACCCGACTTCAGCTTACATAACAGATAAGTCGGTGGCAATGTACATATTATGTAGAAGAGGTTATTCTCTTCTGTAATTTTATTTATTTTTTGACATTGAAATTCGGCAGCTGTCTTCGCTCTCACTTTAATCGCCATTAGTACCTACATTTCATTTTTTCTTTAACAATTCACCCTCACTTTTTGTAGCCGTAGAAATCAAAGAAGGAGCATCTAAAACTACGACACATCACTGATCTAAACGCACCTTGTTCTGACAATGGGGTGCCACGCGCAAAGCTGTTTGCAGAGGCGCTGGCATCGGATGATCTTTTTTTTTTTTTCGATGATGGTCCTCCACCAATGGAAACGCCGAGTTTTTTTTTTATTCTTTCGGTCTTAGACCGTTAAGGCCAATTTGGCGCCGAGAGTTGTAAAAAACATCTGACGTTTGACAAACGTTTGACAGTAAAGATCATCCGACTACCGACCTCTGCCGGAATTAAAAGTTAGTGTTCTTCCTCATTAATTTTCTCTACTTCAGTTCATTTGGAACAGTAGTATCTAGGTATGTCTTCGTAAATCGAACGTTAGTACACAAAAAAGTTTTAACTAAACCGTGTCTACTGGCCTAATTCGATCTTTTTATTGCATTAATAATTGTAGTAGCCTTTTTATTAATAACACCGTTCACGTTAACGTTTGCCGTGAAAGTTACGTTCAATGTTAATGTTTCATTATTTTAATATTACAGCAATTCTTCCGTTAGTTTGTACGTTTAAATATGTTTATACGTATTTTTATAGTCAACCGTTTTGCTTCGCTGAACATTTGGTTACCATTTATCAACATTTGTTAACGATGTTTCACGTGTGAGCTAAATATTTTTTCCTGTGATTTTTAGACCGTTGATTTTGAATTACAAAAATAATACTTATTAGGTACTTATAATTTAAATAAAAATGGATAAGCAATAAGAGTCATATTCATTTAGAACTTGTATTCAAATAAATGATCATTTTTAACCGTCTTAAAAACTAGATATGAATGGTTTTGGAACCCGCCCTCCGATGAGAAGAAACCACAAGGAACTCATGGGGTTTACTTTATTACTTTAAGTCTTAAGTTTTAAGTGCAAAAATGTGATAGTATAGTACCTATGCGCCAAAAACTACAATAATCGGTAATATGTGCATACCTATGTTTTTGTTACGCGAAAATTATTGACAAAAGGTACCTACCTACTCATTTTATTCAAACCAGAGATGGTAGAGCAGATGGATAATGGAAAACAAAATAGACGTATAGACTTGCAAAATCAGAATCGAACGCCCAGTCACTTACGTATAGGTAGGTATACTCCCCCATATTAAAAAATATTTATTAATCCTATTTTAGTTAAATACCTATGTGATGGATGTCCCTTTTACACTTTTATAAGTAACTGAATTTATTAAACGTTCATGAACTTATATTATGTTTTCATGAAAATAACAATTAGGTTAAAAACAGTTAAAAATATTTTATGTTTTATATTTAGTGCGTAGGAACTACCGCACCTTGTCCTTAGGTACTAATAATCTAATAATCATTAACAATGTGCCAACTTACAAATAAAATGGAGGTAAATAAACAATACATTATTATTAGGAAATAATAACAACGAATAAAACAAAACACCAAAACAAATCATCAATACGACAAAACAAATAAAAAACTTACACTCAGTGAAATCGTTGCGTTAGTCCATTCATTCACAAAAAACGTATCCTGTCAAATTGTCAATCACATGGTCACGACACTATCGCAGGGTCACTGAGTACAATATCACAGGTTATCAGTGCGATACGAGAGTGCAGATCGATCAGAATGCGGTGCGGAGGAATACGGTCCGACAGCGGTGGTGCGCGCGACTCGACTGAACCACGGAGCGGTCTGCGGCCCGCTCGCGCTGCTGCGCTGCTCCATCCTCTTCGCCCAACCCTGACGCATTGCTCCTGTCACATTTACTATTTACGCACGACGTGCAACTTTGGCCATAACAACGTAAACGCTAATAACTTTAGCTTCTGACAAAAATATTGACTTTTTATAGATGATTTTATAGAATGCATCTTTTTATTTATTTTTATTTTCTAATTAAAATAATAATAAAAAATAAAAAAATAATAAAATGAAAAAAACAAAAAGGTAGATGAATAGTCATGACAGATATAAGTTTTATGGCATAAACATATTTGCTCTAATGTCTTTCTTTATCCAGGGAGGAAAATTTAAACTACGTTTGTATAGAGAAAGAGAATGGAGACTATCCTCTTAAGCTTTTATTCCTATCAGAAACGACACAGGGTTGGTATTTTTTGAAATATTGAGTTAATCTTGGAAAAAAAACGTGTAATTAAAATGTTCCAGCTACAAGACTTTGTACTAGGTAGTACAAAGTTTTAGGAACATTCAATTACTTATAAGCACTTACCTATTTTACAATAAGATAGACTCTTCTTTTTTAACAAGTAGGTATAGACTACAATAGAACTCTTTCATATATCTCTTTCAGGCATATACCTAAGTAATGTTATAGAAATGAAATGAAATTTATGCAACTCTTATACGGGAATCGGGGCTCAGAAGTCCACAAATATTCACTACCTACCTGCAGGTAATATTTTTTATTCAAGAGTCAATTTGTAGCATTGATGCAGATACAAATTCAAAACCAAAACAAAACGATTGTCTGGATAGTGAATAGGTATATAGGTAGGTACGTACTATTGTGCTATTACAACATTGTCCCGACAGTCTGTACAATAAGAGTGTCTACAGATAGGGAGGTAAGTAGGTACATTCATATGACGTTATTTTAAGCTTGGTCTAACTAAAACTCAAAATTGAAAATCTGTAATCAAAGCTTATTGGAATTAGCCATTTCAGTAATCATTTATTCCAATAATTTGTAAAAGAAATGTGACTTAAATCTGCCATGGATCATGGAACTGAGGGAAGGTACAATGCCATTACCGGTGGAAGCTGCAAACTTTTCGTTTTTAGGGTTTAGTACCCAAAGGGTAAAAAAAAACGGGACCCAACAGGGTCCCGTTTTTTTTCCGGACAGCCGGAAAAAAAACGGGTCCGGGTTCCGGTCTTAGTTGTTACTAAGACTCCGCTGTCTGTCTGTCCGGCTTTCTGTCTGTTTGTCTGTCTGTCCGTCTGTCACCAGGCGGTGTCACAAGATTTTTTCTTCAGAAGGTTTTCACGGCATATATTAACGCGATTAATTTTTTAAATAAATATTTTAAATAAATAAATCGTTAAAAGTAAAAATCCTAGAATGTTCTTTTTGCAACTGGTCATGAATTCAACTAATATTTTGTTTCGTGCAATTTATCACATAATTACTACGAGTAAATACTCAAATACCTAAATAACCCACCTACATTCCTACATTCTGATGTACATAATACACTGAAAATAACTAGCATTGTTTACTCATCACAACAGATAATAACACTACAAATCCTGACCGCAAAATGTGGACGTGCAAACTGAAAAAGCATTAAATTAATTAATTAGAAGAGTGAATCATTTCATTCATTCATATAGTTTGTCAATAAATTGTTAGGTTATTAACTAGAGTGCGACCGAAACTGGTTTTCCGGCCGAAACCGAAACCAAAACCGAATATTCGGCCGTGGCTTCAGTTTCAGCGGAAACCGAAACCGAAACTCACGTGGTCAAGTATAAAATTTAATAAAAGACTGGAATTTGGTGCATTTTACCCATTATTCTGCATTAATAAGTACATGTAATGGAAACACAGTAGGTAAGTACCTATATTAAGTTTGTTGTAATAATTTATTCAATATAATATCCTCCTCCTCCTCGGTCGGTCCCTCATAGTTAAGGATCGTGACTTCGTGCAACGTCGGTCGTGTACAAGATGTCTCCATATAATATAAAAAAACATTAATAACATTTTTATTATTTTTTAACGAAGTTAAAACAAAACACGCGAAACGAAGTTAGGCGAGCGTGCCCGACAACTTCCGAAATCAGTTTCGGTTTCGGCAAAAGTTTCGGCCAATTTTCGCCGAAACCGAACTTGCCGCCGAAACATGATTTTTGGCCAAAACTCGGCCGAACCCGAAACCGAACTTTCGGTCGGACACTACAATTAACGCATTAGCTTCGATATTTACAGGCAATTATCGCGTAAAATGTAGGACGCGTTCTAGATAGCTATATTAGTAAACGCATTTCGTCTATTTTTGGTAGGAAATATTGTGATACTGTTCATGGCGATCACGTATTGTCGGTGTCACTCATATATTTTAATAAAATTCAATATGTAGGTAGGTAGGTATGCCTATGCGTGAATGAATTCGGAATATGTATTGTAGGCACCTATAGTGTGCGTTGTGAATATGCATGGATGGTTATATTTTTACTATGCATGGAAGCGTAGGTATATCAACCGTTGTCAACAAATGACAAATTTCCTCGGGCAATGATGGATAGTAACGTAACGTAGGTACCTAATTACGGCATTGGAATTTATTCTTTCAATAATACGTAAACGTTCAATAACGATACAATATTATAGTTACTTCGTATTTACTTACTTTAAATAACGGTACAATATTATAGTTACTTCATATTTAATCAAGCTTTCGTTACACACGTAGTCTAGTCTAGACACACTAGGTAGTCGCTAAATACCTATCACTCGCGAAAACAGGATTCATTGACACGGAATAATTTAATAAACGCCCCGATACATTGATCAACTGCTATGATGTTAATTAGAGTTATATAAAAACCGGCCAAGCCGAGTCGGACTCGCACACGAAGGGTTCCGTACTATTATCTATACAACAGGTTTTGTTTTGAAAGGTAAATTGCGGCTTAAGATTTATAACATATTAAAAAAAACTACTTACTAGATCTCGTTCAAACCAATTTTTGGTGGAAGTTTGCATGGTAATGTACATCATATATTTTTTTTAGTTTATTATTCTCTTATTTTAGAAGTTACAGGGAGGGGGGTGAGGGCATACATTTTACCACTTTGGAAGTGTCTCTCGCGCAAACTATTCAGTTTAGAAAAAAATGATATTAGAATCATTAATATCATTTTTAAAGACCTGTCCATAGATACCGCACACGTTTGGGTTTAATGATTTTTTTTTTGAGTTTCATTTCGAAGTAGGTATGGGGAACCCCTAAAAAATATCGTCTTTTTTATTTTTGTGTGAAAGTCATAATGCGGTTCACAGAATACATCTACTTATCAAGTAACTACATACTTAAACTATAACAAGCCACTTTTTCCGAAACTATAAGTAGTTTCGGAAAAAAGTGGCTGTGACATACGGACGGACAGCCGGGAAAGACAGACATGACGAATCTATAAGAGTTCCATTTTTGGCCATTTGGCTACGGAACCCTAAAAAGAGTTAGGAAGGTATGGAATAACAACAAAAGTAAGTTATCTAAACAATTCTACGTGCTTACTTCTGACACAATGTAGAAGACCAATTCCACTTCTGGGGTACCTCTACTCATTAATTATTTTAATTCAATTACAGCTAGTTCATCATTATCTTCTTATATGTGTCCCTAATGCAAATTTACCTCGTAAAATTTTCACCGCATCGCAAAACACGCTTGGCATTACGCAATACGCAATTCCGTTTATGTAAGTGCACAATTTGATGATCATTCCATATGATTTTAATTAGCATAATGTGCACTCGAACCTGCTTGTGTAGCTCTGTGGCCTCCCCTTTCCTAAAGCATCGTTTAACGAGGCTATTGAAAATTAAACAGCTGCTAATAAGTGATAGTCCGCGTTTAATTTCAATGCCATTTGAGAAGTTTACTCTTGTTACAAGGACTTTCCTTTTCATTAGTTACAACTTTCATTATTTTTTGCTTTAATTCCTTCAATGTTATCTTTCTTTCTCTTATTTCGGATAATGGTGTGTGTGGTTCATCTAGTAAGAGTTTTCAGGTCGATCTAAAGCCTCTAACTAACTCTGTGTCCTGTCATAGAAAGCAACCAGGATCAACTTATGAACGTGCCTTTCAACGCACGGAGGCGCTCAAGTAAATTGGTTTTGTCACATAGGTACTATCGGAGAATTTTACGCTACATCCAGTTCAAAATTTTTCCTTCGAAGCTGGTCAACCTAACAAACCCCGCCTTTTTTTTTGTTGACCAATCAAAGCTCAAGACCTTTTTTTTATTACTTGAGTCTATTGTTTTGAAAGTTTCAAAACTAACCATCTGTTTTGGTCTTCACTTTATCTTCGTAAGTTGCGCGAGTAACACAAGTTAAAATGGCATCGACAAGAAATCTAACGTCACACGAGAGATCAGAGATAATAATTTTACATGACCGTGTCGGACTAAATATTGCACAGAACAACAAACCTTAAGCGGGGGCTGCGAAAACTTCCCCGATAGTACCTACACATTATTGGTCGCCCATCCAAGTTGCGCCTTCGCCAGGCGTTGCTTAACCCGCATTACTGTACAAAATCGGCGGGCACAGCTAGGCCTTTTAAATTTATAGGGAAATAATGAATGGTAGAATAGAATAGGAAACCATTTATTTTTGTTCTACTGTTTTAACTAGACTAAGTACATACCTACGTACAGTAAAATAAGGGTTGCACTCAGCGTAAGCTGTAATAAAAATACACCACAGCGCTGATTTTCATTGCAAACCATTTAATTACAGACATAATTAGTACAATAGACCATAAACATAATTTTGACAAATTAAAACCAAAAGACGAACTGCATAACATATGTATACAATACGTTGGTTGTTTCTCCCTAAGAATAAACTAAAACTATTTTAAATAGTTTAATCTATAAGATACTCTACTTCCTGGTTTCAAAGGCAATCATGCGGATAAAGTCATGAGTGCTTCCATTTTTTAAATTGATTCGGATTCTATGACGCGAATGATTGGTGAAAATAAGTGAAATCGCTAGAGATGGTCTAGAATGAAATTTCATTGTTAAGATTATTATTGGCGCATAGCAGAAGATATTGGGACATACATACAAACTTATCAAGCGAACCGTAGCCAGTGACAAAAAATATTTTTTATATTTCAACGGTCATCTTCCAGGAAGGGTATTCTGCAACTAAACAGTGTGGATTCGGTGTAGCTTCTTCACGGTTCGCCAGTTATTTTACGCCTTTTTGGTATTCTAGACGCCATAAACAATTTGGTTTAGTTGCAGAATAGCCCCGCTGGTGGGTAAGCGCGCTACATCCTAAACATTGTCGTCATCTAGTAGTACAATCTAGTATGAAGTCGAAACCCAACCTAAATAGGTTTTAAACATTAAAAGAAAATCTTTAATTAAAAATAAATAGTTAATTTCTGATAATCTACTAGGTAGGATTACATGAAATAGCTTAATAACTTGAACTATTAGTTTAACATCCAAAAAAACTTAAGTAAACGTTTTTATGGGTAAGTGCTCCACAGGAAACCGTAGGTGAAGTATAGTCAGGTAAGATCGGATTAAGGGGAAGACCGTCTGACTCAAATATCTCCCAAAATAGGTGTTTTTTTAGTATTAGCCACGGTGTTCACAAGAGCAATTCACCCCGCACCGTGTGGGACATGTGCGGCACACTCTGTGGCATCCGACAGTTGTAATGTCACCTATTTTGGTGATATTACAACTGTCGGAGTAAGAAAAGGTTTCCCTTAATCCGATCTTACCTGATACTCTACCTAGCTATTTACACAATTTAATGACAGCAATAAATTAGTATTAAATAACATTATCTACACTTAATTGGTTTAACAAAATCTGTATTTAAAGACATTAAAATAGTTTTACGACTACACATTAATATTTATTTCTCTCACTTTAACAACAATCTCTAGAGATTTTATTAGTACTGGAAGGAATACTTAGGCACTAATACGAGATATAGTAAGTAATTTAAATAAAATACTGGTTTACTACCTAACTTCGCCTTTTATAATTGAATTTATAAGATCTGGCAAACAGGTAAATTAAATTTCTAGATAAACTTATGTCTGAATTTTACAGTTCATGTTTGTTAACGTTATTTATTTGCGCTGGCCAAAGACATTGAATAGAGGAGCTATTCTATTCTACTTGCAGCTCAACATCTCAGGAAACTTTAATTTTTTTTTGTTATACTAATTTCAAAACTGATTGTTATGCAAAAAATCCCTAACACTTCGAAAGCTTCCAGCGAAAATTTGCAATATTTATTACTCACAATTGTATACTGTTTGCGGAAAAAATGAGCTTTCATTATAATATGCAGTTACATGTGATCTGTCTGCGGACTGACTTTTGTGAGGGACAATCCAATGATTGAAATATTATCATTAGTATTAATTTTAATTAGTCTATATTGTAATTAATTGTGTAATGTTATAATTTAAGTATTTTTTGTAAACATTATTTCTTAGTGTTAATCTACACTTAGGCACTTACGAGGCCTTACTTGCAAGAACACAGGGCTTTCTTAAATTCGACCTGGCTGGAGGGCTACCCGTGGCGAAGCGGTTAACGCGTTGGTTCGGATTACCAATAGTCGCGGGTTCGAATCCCGCCGGGTACTAAAGTTATTGAAAGCATTTTTAAAGTTTTTTTTAAATTAGTGTGGGTGTTAGGTTTTATTTTCGTTACGGAATTTCTGGATTCGGTCGCCGCGCTCAAAGCCCGCGATAAAAGCTATGCAAAAGCTTTATAAATAGGTAACTAAAATGCCTAAGACAGTTAAATCAGCTCAAAGTATTCAGACTGCGCGACTTGTGACACAGTAGGTATAGTGCGGACATTGTCACAGAATATTCAAAGAGTCAAAACTAAAAACAATAACAAATGAAATGCTTTTGTAGATGTAGATAAGCCATACCTACTTGTACCATTACCATTTCGTATCTGAAACATGTTCACCATACGTGTTCTTTAGCAAATCGACGCGAGTGTGGTATTTTAGGGTGTACTTTGGTTACACTGTATCTACGTGGGTACATATTTAGAGTCACGTGCGGCTACTACATTACAGTAAGTACTCAGATAACATCATAATCTACATACCGAGTACACCGTGTGAAAGAAACTTATACGGGTGCCCTAATTATATTAGGTTGGTAGTACCTATTAATGGTCGATCGATACATACTTGTAGTGTTATACTCGAGTAAACGTTTACTAAGTAGGTTTTTTTTTGACTATTATTTCGTAATTTGATTTTCTATCGCTCTAGGCAGATCTACTAGAAATATTTTAAAGGAAAAGTACATCTTCAAAACCTCATCGTCGCGGTGAGTCCGTAAATGTGAAAGAACACTTGGTGAAGCCGTCTTTGAATAATCGTCAAGTCAATTTGGGAAAAATGAGGAGACAAATAAAATTACAAAGAAACGCGCGAAAACCACAACCCTTTCTTTGCAGTCGGGTAAAAATACGCAATGAGTTATAATCTCCTTGTTCGTTTTCTTAAGTCGGCTAAAAATGGGTATTTTGTTTTGTAAGTCATATTATGGGCATAGGTAGATAGGTACTTATGCCCATGCCTACAATATGACCTACAAAACAAACCTAGAGTAGAGTACCTACTCTTACTCTAACTAAATTACATAACTTTTGCGATAGTTTATAAAAATTAACTAAATTATAACAAAATATTAACATTTTGTTGGGTAAACAAAGGCTGTAATGTAATGCATCTCAAGGCCAGAAGTAGGTACTAAAGCTATTAAGAATTTTGCATGTCGCGGTTACTTACCGTAAAATTTTCAAATTATTCATTAATTTATGTGAATTTCAAATTAACTAGTTCAAGGTGACCGATATGTTTATTCGATACAAATCCTTATAAATGTAGATATTCCTCTCCTGCAAAAGTTACTTAGGTTTTGTAGGTACCTATCTACTCGTCATAAACAATAGGTACCTACTAGCCATAAACAATGGGAGTCCCAGGAACAATATTATTAGTACATACCTACTTAGTTCTGGGAACAGTAGACATCGCGAGCATAGACTTTATTGCTAAGTAGTTACGAACGACTAGGTACAATTTTTACTGTTACCCATTGAAGACTTTGTGACAATAAGGTGGTTCCAAGTACGTCATCAATCTGTGCCTTGTAGTCAAAGCGCCTACTCTATTCGAAGAATTCTGTGAGAAATTTACTTTATCACTTTAAAGATCCGATCTTCACCAAAGTTTTGCCAGAATTGAAGCAGAAACAGTTCGCCCGCACGGTCAAAAAGATTTAAAAAATATGTCTAATTTTCAAGGGTTTTTAACCAAAGACATTAAAATAATAAGTAGGTATATAAGCATAAGCACCCATCTGGGTGGAAGTTAATAGTACCTATTGACAATATCTTCTTCTTCTTGTAATATATAAAATTTCCATGTCACAATGTTAGTTACCGTACTCCTCCGAAACGCAGCGACCGATTTTTACCAAATTTTATATGCATATTCAGTAGGTCTGAGAATCGGCTACTATCTATAATTTATAAGGCAAAAAAACGTTTGCCGGGTCAGTTAGTGTTTTTATAAAACTAAATCAATGCCTCTGTCAGGATTTGAGCGACTTGCGCCACCGGCGCCGGCCATCCGCGCGCCGCCCGGGCCCTATCCATCAAATATTTGAGTATAAAGCAGTATATTTTTTAATTGTTCTCTACCGTAACAAATGGGCTCGAATTTAAATTCGCATTCCATTTTACACGCGAAAAATTAGAAATATCGTGTCGGTCTAATTGCTACACTGACCGAGTTAGAGTTCGGGAGGCATTTTAATTTGTGGCCAGAGGGTTGCCAAATGGGAACATTGGCTTTTGGGAGTTACCCCTTATCCGAATTGGGGTTCAAATATTACTTCATTATCAAACTCTAGGTAGCCATTCCTCTAACTTAAATTGTTTGATCGTTGCGGCCTTTGACAAATGGCAACCATTGATTTATAGTTATTGAAATTTAACATCAGTAACTAAATCTATAAAAACAAACGTGGATTTATTTTCCATGGATCGATCAGTCATTTTATACTTAGCATGATGTTATGGAAGAAATGTATGCAGAACCAATTTGACGTTGGAAAACCTAAATCGTGCGATGCTATAACATTTAAAAAATAGTCTTGCTTATGTTAACATATTTTAAATATGCCTTTATCTATGAGGTACCTACATATGAAAGTGTATTATTATAATAAACCTACCCAAACTTTCGACCACTTACGTAGGTCTAACAAATTGAATATTTCAAGTAAGTCTCTTCTGCATGATGTCATTGTCGAACTACTGTTTGGACAGATGTCGCGAAGACGATATGAACAATGAGGGCCCAGGGCCGGTAGCATTATTAACCTACAATCCTCATAGAAGAATTCTGTTTGTTTAAATGTTGTTTTACGTTTGTTGGTAATTTGTTTTATATAACTTTATTATTACTGTGATATACCTAGGTGGTTAGTTAATGAATTGAGGAATTTTGAGTGTAGGCGTCGTCGGGAGGTTTGTTGAATAACTACCTAACAATCATTCCAATTTAATTGTTTGCAGAAGTTACTCACCTGTTTTGTTCGAATAGAGCTCTAACTCTACAGCTTTTAGTTCATAAATTCAAATTTACACTCAATAAAATAAAGCTAAATAAAGAGCTTCCTTTTTACTTTTCCTTTTTTGAAGTCGACGGTTATATTTCACTATCTATACTTAAAGGTTAATAAGGAATAAATTAAGTAATTTATTCCTTTATAATTGACTAGCTGCGTTCCGCGGTTTCCCCCGCGTAAGCCCCGACCCCGTAAGAATATCGGGATCAAAAGTAGCCTATGTTACTCAGGGTGAATGTAGGTTTCTAATGGTGATTTTCTTTAAATTGGTCCAGTAGTTTTTAAATTTATTCATAACAAACATACAGACACACACAAAAATACAAATCTTAGTTATTAGTATATATTAAAACAGTAGGCAATTATAACCACTGTTTTGCCACACTTTTGTTGCGCGAAATGTCACTCTCGTAGTCAAGGCATAACATTGGTTAACTTATTAACCGTTGATTAAAATTTACTTATAAAGTTTAAACTCATTGGTTCCTACGATCACATTATACAGTCGTTAAGACACGAGGTCCATAAAACATATCGCAAAGGGGTTATTAACTGGTAATTCTCTATCTACGTTATTACCATTGGTATATCGCCTGAAAAGAAGCAAGACTTTGCCACTGTATTATTTCTATTAGGTATCGTTTATGAATTAATTATTAACCTTTTTACCTCGACAACGCAATGGTATAAACTTCACTGCATGAAACGCAATTGCGTATCATAAAAACATGCAATATGCAAAGTTTTAGATTAGACACATCGAAATGCAGATAGCATCTGAAATTACAGAAAATAGATTCGTACTATGAAAAGACTGTACTGGTAGGTCCTACTTATTATTATCTAGACGCAAAGACGACTACGCACTAAACAATCAACATAAAATCTAGGATTAGAGAGAGGAAGATCATGCACAAGTATCAACATATACCTACTAATTAAAAATCTATAGCAAAAAAATATTAGAACGTTCAATAGAGAATCCAGGAAAGTAACAAGAGATGTATAGGTACCTATTCCTTTGCACTACTGAGATAAAACTTACAATTTTTAACCAAAATGGTTGTTTTCTACCTTCAAATATGATTTAAACAAGAGGTATATTTACCATGTTTTTTTACTGGGCTTGAAATTTCAAAAGTCATTTCAACCCTATTTTTTGCAATGAATAGGTAGTTCTACTTTTTAGTAAATTTCCCGAGTTAAATAGGTAATAATTGTATAAAAATAAAATTGTTTGAAAATATACCTTGATTTAATAAAAACCTACCAACCCAGGTTTTCCCAACTTCCCTATGGTTTTTACTCTTTTTGAAAATTTTCCAAATATTACGTCAATTCCTCTGTAATCTTGAACCGCTTTGGCCAGCATAATATGCAAACTGGTAAGCTGTGCGTAATTTTATGCATGAGAGTGACCTTCATAGTGCTTTAATACAAGTGTCCATTAATAAATATATCTGATAAGATTGTCGTCCGATATTTAGTTACGTACCTAATTAAATCAAATATGGTTAAGGTGTCTTAACAGTATTTCAATGGTTTGACGTTGAAATATCAAAGTGCTTATTAGGTAGGTATACCATGCAATTATCTATAATACTAATATTTTATAGCTGACGAGTTTGTCTGTTTCTTTGTTAGAACGCGCTAATCTCAGGAACGGTTGGTCTGATTTGAAAAATTATTTCAGTGTTGGATAGTCCATTTATTTATGTAGGCTATATTATCGCGGGCACTGCTTGTATGAACCTAATATAATAATATCAAATTAAAAGGAAGGTCGTGGTGTAGGAACCGCTTTATACCGAAATCCAACATGTAGAAACTTGGAAACTTCTAAATTTTCTACTGGATCAATAGACTAATGCGGGAGAAACCGCGGGGCTAGTACATTATATAAGAAGATTGGGTATGTATTGTTTATCTATACGATGTTTTAGTAATAAGAATATTTAATTTGCTAAGGATCTAAATTACAATCTGATAAAAAGCTCTGTTTTATAACTATCTATGCTGTTATAGACGATCATAGATAGAAATAATATAGATAGCTAGTTATAAAATCTGAGCTTCTTAACAGATCGTAATTTAGATGCTTAGCACATTTAATATTCTTATTACTACAACATCGTATAAATAAACAATCTATGATGTCCAATAGAGAATATACACGAGAGGTCTTATGGCTATTAGCCACAGGGGTTCCCGAGTGTCGGATAATAAAATATATTCTCAATTACCTGCCAACGTTTCATTAACTCTATTAGTGTAAACACGATATTTGTTTTTGATATTGCCCGCTGACTTTGTTGTAGGTTGGGATATTATATAGGTTTATCACGATATAGAACATACTAGGCTTATTGTTTGGTGATTGAGCCAATGGATTGGTTGGATATCTGTCTGTCATGCCCTACAGAAACAGAAACAAGCATACAAATGCATGTACCTGGAACATTTCGCGAAGTGAGTAGTAGACAAATCGTCAGAGATGTTTTTTTCATAGTTTTGATAAACCATTTCTGTAAATATGTTTTCCCTTCAAAATGTATTAAGTGAGGTTTAAAAGGAAAGGAAAAGGAAGTTAATTAAATAAGATTATTATAACGAATGAAAGTTAAATATTGTATGGTTAGTAACTTAGCAAATTTAGTGATCGGAGGCAACGCATTAGATACGAGTAATTAGGTTTTTATCAAAACATAAATCATTTACTATCAGCGATGGTACGAAGTAGCGGCTTCCTCTTGCAATCGCGGTGCTGGTCTTGCAACACTTGATATCCTGTGCCCTACAATCAGAATTATTACAGATGCACCATGCGAATATTTTGAAATGGGAAATATACCTACCATGGCAATATAATGACAAAAGTTTTAGTTTCGTTAGGGTCTGAATTCTCACTGATAGCCGTCATGAGCCACCATGAGATCAGAGACTATAGAGCAGTGAAACTAAGAAAGAAATGGGAACTACGTATCTTTGATTAGCTCAATCAATTAAAGAGGCCCGATAGTTTACTAAGATATCCAACAAAAGTAGGTAATGATTTTTAAAAAGAGGAACAATGAAAGATTTGACCAATGCATTTACAAAAAAAGAAGGCTAGTTGAAAAACTGAATTAGTAATAATGACTAAATAATACTGTTAGGTATGACAATAACGCAATTGATCTATCTATATACTTGAAGAAGTGATTAAAAGCAATTAATACGATTATAACATCACATAACTGGGTCGCAATTGCGCGGCAGAAGTGATGCATTGATTCCTTATTAACGTTTGCTGTGCACGCATGGTAGTACAAGTAGCTAGAAGTACGAAGATACAATCCAATTTGACTGACTAATTATGCAAGACCGTACCCGTTACGCTTATATGTAATGTTCTTATGTAAACTATGTCATGAGGGTTTACTTTCCTTGAAAATAGTTTAGTAGCGATGGCCCAAGGGTAGGTATTTTAAATCTTGTTATTGATTATGTTAGTAGTTAGGTATATTGTTCTTTGCTAAATATTGCGAACTTCTAAATGCTTATCGTGTTTTTAAATTTGTTTTGATTAGATTTTTTATGGTGTTTTTCTTGTTCTTATTGTTTTTGTTTTTCTGTTGTGACGTGTGTTTAATGCTAATTAAATAAATTATTTTGTCTTTCCTAAACGAGTTTCCAATACCTAGGTACACGAGTACAGGGCAAATAGGTTAATAGAAAGTCGTTAAAATATAGAAAACGCTATTCTAAAATATCTATTGCACACTAACTGAAATTAGTACCAATTTCTAAAATACTTATTAAAACTAACATGTAGTAGCTAAACAATGTATGTTACCCTAAGGTAACGGATTAACCGGAAAATGGCATAATAATATAGAGATAAATTGATTTGTGGATAATAAACTTAAACAACAAAATTAAATGTAAAACCATGTATTACGGACACTGAAATGAAACTGTACAAGCACGCTGGAATTGCTATACTTACCATTAAAAATGACATTAGAGATCTTTGTGCCGATTTGATTTGCGCCATATTGCGCTGTTGTCGCGCGTTTTCTACTGAAAGTGATGGTGGCCGTTCGTGGGACAAATAGTTCCGTGGACGGTCACCATCACTTTCAGTAGAAAACGCGCGACAACAGCGCAACATGGCGCAAATCAAATAGGCACAAAATTCAGTGCGCTATGTCCTGTCCAGCGACTTGTACCATGGAGGTCAGTGATTACGGATAAGTACCGCTTGTGCATTATAAAGTCTCGTAAACTGAATTCCAAACCATGCAATATTGTGTGTTTCAAAGTTTCAAATTCGTATCTACGAACGGAACGTCATGGTGGATGCGCAAGTCACCTGTAGATGTAACCACACCGCACTTGAAATCGGCTTGCGTTTATAAATTCCAATGATGAAACGTGGATGCGCGTTCTATCGAAGAATGTTCGCTAAATAATCGTTTTGGTCCCGTTTTTTCGCTGTTTTGTAATTGTCGGTGTTACTTTACTTTAACAACATTTCAATTGGTAACTAACACGTTATAAATTTTCACGTCTAAGTTCCTAAATCGCACAATTAGCGAGTGTAATACAATGTAATTGTTAATTTATTGTCATTGTATTAAATTTATAACGATTAAAAATTACATCGTTGCAGTGAACAAAGTGGCCAGGTGCACGAATACCATCGGGATTCCATCGGGTCGACCGTCCGTCAAAAAACTATGAATTATTAGTGGGAACGTTCACTACAATTAACCGGCTGAAAAATGTCGTCTGACATCCTCAGAATAAACGCGAATCTAGACACCTGTCCTGGTTAAGCGACATACATAACTAATTACAAACACTCCACCTTAGTAAGAACAATTTAAAAATGCTGAAGAGATTTTTTAATAAGTCATCTCTCATTAAATTCTTTTTTACAATCTATCGAGTCCTTATGAGTAAGTACGATAAGCTGTTTTGTAAGCAGTTAGTAAAAACCGGCTTTATTATTTTTATTACGTTACGGGTGAATCTACGTTTTTGTTTTTTATTTGCGGTTGACAATCACCGCAATGTATCGCGACGTTGACAAATCGACGGTGGAACTTGATACGACGTTGTAAACTCATGGTCGTCTTCATTTTAATAAAATAACAAATTAATAATAGTGTTTAGAAAATTTATTTTAAAGGAAAAATAGCATTCAAAAATTTTCACTTGCGGCGAGGCTTGAACTCGCGTCTTTGGGTCAGAACCCCAACGTCTGTTCCAACTAGACTACGCAAGTCCACGCTGCGTGCCGTGAAAACTTCTAATGCTATATTCTCCTCTGATTGTTTACGATTAAGGCTCGTTAAAGCGCCATCTATCTAACGCTGCAGGTTTTCTAAATAAAATAGCCTTGAGCTACATACAAAAATGAAAAAGAAATTTATTAATAATAGTGCTTATTTATTTCCAACGTAGGACCAGAATATAAGTAATGGCTGCGTCCTGCGGTTTCACCCGCGTAGGTCTCGATCCCGTGGGAATATCGGGATCAAAGCCTATGTTATTCAGGGTGAATGTAGCTTTCGAATGGTAAAATCATTTTTGAAATCGTCTAGTAGTTTTTGAGTTTATTCATAACAAAGACATATAGACACACACAAATACAAATCTTTCCTCTATATAATATTAGTATAGAGTATAGATAGATATGACTTCGGTAACATCACAAGTTTAGTTTGACATAGTTGCATTTAGTCAGTCGATAGTATACGATATAGGTATGTAGGAGGACATTGTGCGCTTAGTATCTACTGATCACAGACCAAGACATTCTGTGCTACTGATTGTGAAGTCGAGACGAAACATCAATTTAAATGCGTTTTTATGACACCAATCTCTGATACCTACTTATTTTGATCATGTACAAATTCACTCAATTCATTTTGCCCTCGCTTAACATACATTGTAAGTTGAAAGGATATAGTCTGAAAGAGAAGGCCTACCACCATTGAAAGCCAAAACACTCCTTTATCTTATTGACATGAATAGAAATATCTCCCTCGTGGTAAACTCACGATCTTCATCATGTACCTACACTCAAAGTGAATGCGAGAAACAATAAATTGATGAAAACATCTCTATTCAGTGTAAGGTGTTTGTTTACAATTCTGAACAATTTGTCGTGACTTGGCGTTCGTGATGGATCTGTATACATGTATCTAATTAGTCACTTTTATTGTCGATTGCTATAAAAAAATGTCGTTCCATATGTGCTGTATGCAAATTAATCTGTAGATAATGAGTAAGCCTGTCTGTTATGTAATGGATGCTGAGAACAATGAAGACTTACTTGGTAGGATTTCTTCCTTTCTAGAAATAGTACAGGAGGTGACCACATACAACGCTACTTTAATTAAAATAAGAAAGTTATAACAAGAACTTTAAATGGATCATTAAATTTAAATGTTTTTGCTGGGGAACTTAATAATTGTGACCTAGTTTTCCCAAAAAAAAAAAAAAACTGATTTATTATTTTGAAATCATGAATTGGTTTAATATGCGCCATAGTGCCCATAGTACTGTAATCAGATTACCTTTAGACAGGAAACAATGCGACGATGGAAGGTTTTGTTACATTCTAAACTAGAAATCAGTAGACAAGCAAAAACATGGAATAATATTTAGTTCATTTGACTTTTTTCACTGCGAGGCCTTACTGGCAAGAACAAGAGGAGGTGCTTTCTTAATTTCGGCTTAGCGGGAGGCTTACCCGTGGCATAGAGGTTTGAACCCACGTACTATTTTTTTTCCAAAAACAGTATTTTTCTAAGTGTGGTAAACACTATGAAATAATGTTTACATTTAGTTCATTTAACTTATTAGTTTATATAAACATTATTTCTTAGTGTTTACCACACTAGGTAACCGCCCAACTCGAGTCCCGCCGGGTACTAAAGTTTTTGAATTTTTCAAAAAGCATTATTAGTTTAAGTATATTATTTTTTTGACATCGACCTCCTAAAGCACATTAGTTGGCAGCCTCTTCGGCATTGTCGTTCTGATCGCGTACCGCTCACATACGTACCTACTCATTCCCCAAATGGTGTGAATGCAGGAAGGGCCACTGACTCAACGACCTCATTGAAGCCTCCTATTACCCGCAGCCTTTCACGACTATCAATACACTATTCAGAGTGAAAACAGACTAACAATTTTCTATAGGGTGATAGTTCGTAGATGGTACACAAGCGTAGATGAAGATGAACTTCTATCTTCAAATGATTACGATCGTATGATTAACAACTCAACAACTGTGTTGTTCGTCTGTTTTTACCCCCGATGTGACGCAATCGTCATTTGAGTGTATCATTCTGGCCTTATGTGGTTTCTTGACAGGTGGTAGGTGTAGGCGTTTTAAAGCTTAATATTTCTATTATTCATCTGCGTAATTGTTGTGATTAGCTAATAATATTCTATGCAGATAGGTACAACCGCGTCCTTACGTTTGAAAGCTGCTCACAGCCTTGAATTCCTAAATAAATAGCCATCGTTTTGATACAAGTTCTATGTTTGTATCAAATGTTGCTTGTACCTTCGATTTGGTGCTTTGTAGATTTTGCACCAAATCATCTTTCTTTATGTTACACTAGCTGGGTTCCGCGGTTTCACCCGCGTAAATCCCGTTCCCGTGGGAATATCGGGATCAAAAGTAGCCTATGTTACTCAGGGTGAATGTAGCTTTCTAATGGTGAAAGAATTTTTGACATCGGCATAGTTTTTGAGTTTATTCGTTACAAACATACAGACTCACATATAAACATACACTACACACAAAAATACAAACCTTTCCTCTTTATAATATTAGTGTAGATGTAGATTATTGCAGCATTGATTTGTTTTTGAGTATGAAGTACCTAGTAGCAGAAGTAGTAGTAAGTAGTGAGTAAATTTTTAAACGTGACAACGCACGTTGGCTTTTAGAATAGCAAAATCAATACGTGTTCAAGCATTGGTGTGTACAAATTAATGGTATGTGAATGACCGTGTAATAGTTTGTTGCACTCGCTTTGTCCGTAGACACTGCATGCGGTGGTTCGTCATAGTATCGCAGTAACCCGGCGGTGCCCGCGTAGACAAACTTTCTACAATGATGATTCTCTCCAATTAACAGAATGATTGCTGGCTTCTGCGCATCTTCGCCTGCGCACGCGACACACTTTACTCTTTTTACGATTCATGCGATTTTTTCTTTACCTATTATGTACTTGTACCTATCAGTGAAGGCAATTATTTCCGCTCGTGCTGTTCAAATGGTAATTCAAAGATTTGGCTATTTCTATACTTATTTGTTACTCGTACTATATTGTGAAACGGTATTTTTAAATTAACTATGAAAATAACTTTCCAGCTTTGGTATTATTAGGTAATAAATATGCTTTTTTACCCGACTGCGCGACGCAAAGAAGGGTTATGTGTTTATCAGTCTATGTATGTTGCTTGTTTGTTTGTTTGTTTGTATGTTTGTTCCTTTGTGGCGCTCCAGAGGCCAAACGGCTGGACCGATTTTAATGACACGTCAATCGATTCGTCTTAATCCTGGGAGTGTCACTGAAGACATGACATTTATCAAAATTCAAAATGGCGTCCACCAGCCGCCATATTGTAAAAAAGAAAAAAAGAAAAATTGTCTGACTATGTCGAGTGGGGTATCGTCGAATAGGTATTTGAAAACCATTCTTAGGTTTCCTTGATCATTTTTCATTTATTTGTAATAGTTTACTCTTCCATTAAATTATTATATGAATGATTTTTTTTTGTTTTCTATTGTAAAAAATTGGGCCTATTTACTTTTCTTTTTACTCGACGGCCAAGAAGGGTTACGTTTTATTTATGACAAGCGATTCCTAAGCAAATTGATGGAAGTCACAATATCTCAGTGTTCACAAGACTATACCAACATAATAGATTATTAGCAATAAATATACATATACAGTTTAAAATTCATCTTGTTTACAACCTCCATCCTCTATAATTCAGTACACTTCAAATAGTGTTAAGCTTTAATGAGTTAAGCTCCCCAGACGCATTTAATATGCCTATATTAATGATAAAACTGGATTACATTTACATGGTAATTAGTTATGGCTATATTCGTCTAATTTTCCACGAATGCATTTATATAGTCAGGGAATGCTATTAATATGCCTACAATTTGTTTATACTTAGTTATATTTGTTTACAAGGATAATAACATCTATTGTTTTTAAACTAATTTTTCGGTTTTAATCGCGTGGTGTTTATTATTATTATTGCTTATAGCATTGCCTTAAAGAACTGAAATTTAATTTATACCCAACGTCGCGAAAACAGAAGAAAAATCTATCTATTGTAAGTATTTGTTTTGTTTCTTTTTTCTTTTAATAATTTTACGAGATTTTACACACCATTTCCTCATTTCTAGGGTAGGCTTTTATATCTCGGATGCGTCCCTCGTTCCACCATAATGCGACAAAACTAGGTCGATACGACACAACTATTCTTTCTAACTAAATTCGTTTTCTTTTACGATATACTCGAATGACCATGCGGCATACAAATAGTACGTTATCGATAACCCAATGTGGTTTACGTTAAACGGTCCATTACTATTTAAGTTAGTAGTTATATTAAGAGAAAACACAATTTTGACTTTATGATATTATATTATATGAAGCCAATTTTACTTACGTTTTCATTTTTCACGGGTCTTTTACGCTTATTGTTAAATTTAAAGTATCTTACTTCGACGGCGCTAGGAGGAGACACCTCCTCGCGACCAAGACTAGTGTAACATAGTCGAAACGTCAAGGTAAGCAAATTTTTAAAATTAACAATACGCGAAAAAGATTTGAGAAAAATGAAAATGTGAGTAAGTACAAATAGTGTAAGTTAAAAAATATTAAATTTACTTTACGTATTAAATTTAAAATCGGAAGTATCAACATTGTTATGAAGTTGAAACCACTTCTTAGAATTGTATCCAGCGAATGTCTTACATCAAGACATTCGTAAGATTGGATCTCAATTAAACATGGTAGTGACGGGGAATCGGCCGTGGAATGCGACGATTTCCTGAATCGTGTCGTTTTTTTTTAAACGATACCGGATATCGAAATATGTCGTTTGGGCACAAGATTGTTGTGCTATCCTAGGCTTATACTATAGAACATAGTAAAGGAACACCTTATTTTGGTGGACTTCTACACGATTCTAGAAAAACTAATATATGTAGGTAGGTACTAAAAGTAATAAGTAAGAAATAAAACATAATGGATATGAGCCTATACCTAAATGTAATTGATAGGCACTACTTTTTTTCTTAATTAAACAAACAAATTAGAAAAATATACGGAACAACCTCTAAAATTTAAAAAAATAGAGCAATCCTAAAAGTGTACCAGAAAAGAAAACTGTAAGCAATGTGCCTCACACGCACAAAGATGAAACAAATAAAAGAGAAAACCTTAACAAAACAAAATGAAAAATACAAAATTGAAAGTTTTTTATTACCACCGTCAATATCTCAACCATAAAAGCACTATATCATAATCGCGTCCATTTCTCCACAATGGACGGGCATTAGGCTTTAATTAGTTGTGGCAGGCAGTCGGACGAGTGGTCAGGCAAGGCATGCGGATATATCGCAATTGCGGTAACAATGCGTCCTTCGAGGTCGCCGCTTTTGCACACAGATTACCTGGTAGTACCTACACACTGCAGCCCAGTCAGGCGGTCGTCGTACTGAATTGCTAACACCAGATTAGGTAACAGTAGCTACAACTACCTGATGGAATTTTTGCTAAGGACGAATGCTGATTTGTAAAGTTACGAGTAATTTATGCAGCTGCTAGAAATTAGCAATACCTAGAGCGTGGCGTGGGTATGTTTCGAGATATCAACATAGTTATTTAACTTCCTATTTTCGCTTACCTACAAAGATTGAGGTGTAGATCGAGTCAGTGTGTTATTGGGACGCAGATAAATCATTTGTTTATAAGTCTTAATAAAAATACCCAATAAAATAATTAATTAGAGATATATTAATGCAGCGGGCGTTCTCGTGCTGGCTTATCCGCTGGGATAAGAAACCCTCAGGCTTTGTGATACAAATTCAGATGCGTCGGCATGTCGCGCCGACATCTCCTTTTTAAGCTGGGATCCCTCGTCCCGTGTTATAACGGGCCAGACCGCACCAGACCAGACAGACCAGACCGTGGGAACCGTCGGGTCCGATGTACTCTGTCGTCGCCCGTCAGATCAGTCGTCGTCAGTTAATCGCACAGGCCTTGACATGCGTGGCGCGGCCTGGCCTGGCCTGTGATAAAACGGGCCGTGAGACTTATTTAGATGTATTTTAAAATCAATCAGATGTCTTGCACAAAATGTCATGAAAGACAATAAATTAATAAATTACTACCTGCTACATAGTAACTTTGCTAAAATACTTACAAGATTTAGCTCACGAACGCAATCAACGGTCCCGGCTTTTATTATGATGAAATGCTGATATAAAATAGTCCAGGACATCCTCTGTATCTTAATTGGCATCTTGATATGATGCGAATGATGTATATATCCAATCATTTTATTAATTTAAGTTCATCGTTTTTCTTTTAGAACAAAACTAAACTTTCATATTTTATAATCAACGTTCTTGATGGCATGAAATGACTTGGTTGTACGTTACTCGTCCACCATACAATATTTTGGTTTAATTTTGTACGACATCTATCCCCAAACTAAGCAACCGCTATAATAATAACAGTATAAGTAGGTATTTTATAACATAATGTGCTTACTGCAAGAAAACAGCGAACATTTTGCAAGTGATCTTTCTAAATCTACAGATAAAATAACGTGGTCATAGATTTCCTTCTGTTTTTGCGATGTTGGATAGAAATTTAACTCATTTTGCGAAACGTTGAGCGTTGTAACAATGCTAAAAGTAATAAACACCACGTGATTAAAACCGAAAAATTAGTTTAATTTCTATTTAGAAATTAAAACTACTTTCTGGAAAGTGGTATCTAGTCTTTACAAATATTTATGGCGTTTTAAATTTCGATGACCTACCTACCTAATCTTTTATGGACCACATCCTTTTAGGTATTAACATTTAATTTTGAGAAAAAGACGAACTAAACAGTCTCTTGCTAAAATAAACTTATCACCTATTAACTCAGAAAGAGCAAGGTAAAAGCAGCTGAGACAGAAGAAAGTTGTATCTAACTACTCATGAAAGCTTTGTGATTTTCACGTAAACAATTTCGTTTTAAAATATCATTCTTATTCAGCAATAATAAGTTAAAATAAGTTTCTACTTCAAATTATAACAGCACTTTATTCAAAACGACGGCGGGAAAGTGAGTTTGATATTAAAGTTTAATTATAATATTTCGATGGCTTAATTCCTTTTTGAATTACGGAGTATTTCAACGATAACATTGAGTATTTTGACCAAATGAGTCACGATTTCATATAAAATTTATTTCCTAGAATTTTTTTTCAAAATAGCGAAGTATTCGATACCGAGAACCAGTTGAGTGACTGATGGGCTCCATATCTAATTATAATTAATATTATTCTGTGTGCATCTCGTAGTAGTCATAGTACCTACCTCTAAAGATCTTTTTCCCATTGTTATTAAGCCCGCTTATTTGTTCCTCTATAGTTAGATTTTGTTCCGGAATACTTATGTTGCGTATAACTTCAAGTTATTAGGTTTTATATTAGGACTATAGTAAAAACCGTGGAAAAGTGTAAAATTAAAAATGTACATAGGTATGTAGTAAACTACTCAAATTGCTTGGAACTGTTTTGATTTCGTCTTGTAGAAAATATAATGTCCACTTCTATCCACAGTCCAGTCCAAATGTAAAACCACGTCTAAAACAAATCGTTATAAATTTTTATTTTATATTATTTTTAGCCTATTTTGTCCCACTGCAGGGCAAAGGCCTCCCTTCCCTCCACTCCTTCCATTGCTAGTTGGGCCCAGTCCCTATTGTGCGAGTCCAACTCGTCCCGCCATCTCCTTTTAGTCGCCTGCTATCGTTATAAATAATAAATAAATATTGCACGACGTTCGACACAGCGCAATCCAGCCACAAACGAAGCAACTAGGCTTGTACTATAGGTACTACAAAGGATATTTCATACATTTTTTTGTAAATACATACATATAGACATGTAACCCAGAATCAAAAACAGTCAGCATAAATACTTGTCCCCGGCGGAAATCGAACCCAAACCTTCTGCGTTGCAGCCGGGAGATCGCCCGACGCGCCACAGAGGACATACACCGACATACCTACACATAGTTTTAGCATCGCGATATCTCCACTAATCTTAGAGATATTTTAAAAATACTTACCTAGCATTTTTACGCGACATCGCTTGAGTAATGACCCGTAACTAATCTTCAAGTTCAATGTTCAATACGGTTCGTGCAAAAATCTTTGAAAGTAGGCACAGGGAAATTTAATTTAATATCACCAACTTTCGTTATGGTACATTGGTGTACAGATTCACCTATCTCTAATCTATTTCCTACACGCATTACCTAAGTCTGGGTTTCTTTAATAAAAATAGAAACCCATAACTTCCTATATAACATAACGATTCGTTTTAGATATGGATTGGATATGGATAGAAGTGGACTGGACATTATATTTTCTACAAGACGAAATCATAACAGTTTCAAGCATGTTTCTACCCTTTCACAACGTTTCGCAAAATCTGTTTTGAGTTTCGTCTCGTATTTATCTCTATCTCTATCATACTAATATTACAAATACAAAAGTTTGTATGTGAATATGTTTGTTACTCTTTCACGTGATAACTACTAAACCGAATACGGTGAACTTGGTAGACAGGTGAAGTTCTGAGCAACACAAAGGCTACTTTTCATGCTATATTCCTACGGGATCGTAAGAAAAACGCGGGTGAAACCGCGGGACGCAGCTAGTTAAATATATTTTGATTTCATTTAATTCAGACATTATTGAAATATACACATTTTCTATAAAAAATATTCTAAAATATTAATTTTAAGACCAAAGGGCTGGCTACTACTTTGGCCAACGAATTGGTATTGCTAGCCAGCCTAGGGACACATTTTTGAATTTTGAATTTTAAATATTATAGGGAATGTATTGTAGTTAATCATTTTTTACTAGTCTATATCTACAAGAAAATAAACAAACACACAACTGTTACATACACATATAAGGTAATATATTTAACAAATCCAACGTCAAATTTGTAATAATACCAATAATTACGAGTAAATTGAAACCACGGTATTCTTACACGGAAACGAAAATCTACCTCAATTACAAATAATTGATAAAAATGTACAATAACTGTAACTAATAGATTTCTTTAGAAATGACGGAAATATTACAGCATCAAGGGCTATAATGGTGTTAATGCGCCTGAACAGTCAATTAATTGAATTACGAAGGCTTATGTAGTAGTAGGTACGTGAAGGTATATGTAATTGCTTCTGTGTAAGGCTGCTTGTACATTTAATGACCTTATCGAAGGTCTTTCATAGACTAAAGTTTTATTTTGTACTTTATAGCTTTTGTACTATTATAATAATAAGCGATTACAAATTTGTAATTGCACTTAAGTTCAGTGAATTACAGTTTAGTTTTGTTTAGGAATGTTCCTAATGACAAATATAAACGATTACTTTATAATAACTTTTAAAAACCTTGCAAAACTGGCCATAACGCTGCGCTAGTAGCATTGCCTTTGCCACACTGACTGAATGGCGTTGGAAAACCTTTGCACCAGGAATGATCCGGAACCGAACGGATAAATTTAAATATACAAAAGTAGATATACTAAGTATCAAACATCGCGGTTTAAATCTACACCATCTTTTTGCCGTAGTCGAGTAAAAACAGAGTCTAGGTCACTTGGGAGAAACACTAGAACATGAATTTTTAATAGGTACCTAATAATTATATAAACAGAGGTATATATAATAATATGTTCGGGACTAAACTCAAGACAAACAAGTGCTTTTATTTATATTTGCATGTAATAACAAGACCATGTCACAATATAATAGCAATGCTTCATACATGGTCTGAGGCTGGGTCCAGAGACGATCCTGGGCGCATTCCCGATTCGTTCCCTGTTGTTTTTTGCGGCTGGAGACTCTAGCCACGTACTAATAGCTACTGGTTTGGCTACTGGACATACACGCACCTATCTACTGTGTGTGTGTGTGTGTGTGTTAGCTACCTGTGGACATTCCAGATTGTCGATAGACATAAAAGATTAGGTCTCTAATACATATTTTATATCTACGCTTATTTGTAAATATCTTGCATTGTTTGTTATATATTATTATCGTGCTTATCTATTGTTATGATTTCTAGAAACATTTTTTCCGGTAGTGATGCTTGTTGAAAATAGTCTGTTGTTGAAATACGACCTTTCATCTACACTAATATTAGAGGAATGATTTGTATTTGTGTGTGTATGTGTGTGTGTCTGTATGTTTGTAATGAATAAACTCAAAAACTACTGTGCCGATTTCAAAAATTCTTTCACCATTAGAAAGCTATCGGGACTTACGTGGATGAAACCACGGAACGCAGCTAGCATTTAAATGTCCTGATCCCAAGGGGATATCGGGTTAAGCCTAATGTTATAATCTACTAGCTGACCCGGCAAACGTTGTTTTGCCTTATAAATTATAGATAATTAAATTTTTCCTGAATTTTCTTTGCTATAAACCTCACGGAGCCCGAGACCTTTCCAACGAATGCAAAACCGTGGAAATCGGTTCGTGCGTTCTGGAGTTATAGCGTCAGGAAGGAAAACCCGACTTATTTTTATATAGTAGAATAAGGCAGGTAGGTATCCAGTTATTTGAATACCAATTTTCATTGCAATCGGTTCAGTACTTTTTTGTGTGAAGTGAAGGAGTAACAAACATATTGGTTTACTTACACACTTTATTACTTTGAACACAAAGACAAACTTTCACATAGGGATATACATTTAGTAGGATTATAATTGATTGTATTATTTAGTAGGATTATGTTAAATTGCAGCCAAATCCGTTCCACTGTTTTTGTGTGTTTGAGTCATAAACATTCAAACATACAAAAATCTAAACTTTCGCATTTATGGTATTAGTGGGATTATGAGGACGGTCAGGTGCAGTTTTTCCCATACGAACGCATTACTTACCCTTAGCCTTAGGTATAGCTTTTCTTCTTGATATAATTATAGAGCAGTAGGTATTAAGCTCTAGCACAGAATACATAAAAAGGCTCTAGGTAGACATGATACGTGACGGTCTGTATTTTTCTTTAATGAGAAACCTTGCGCCCGAGCGTCGCTCGTCGCAGAATAGGGTCTATAAATACAAGTAATTTCAGTTGGAAGACAGTTTTTAGTTTTACACTATGTAATCAGTGTATTTTTTTCTTTTTTCGTGTAGTAAGTCAACTAGTATCAGAGTTGTTCAAGACGTAATCACAGTAATAAAATATAAAGATAAAATAATATTTTTACGGTTTCGTACCTATAGTAAAAAGGAAACCCTTATAGCCTTATTAATAAATGTGGAGTAAGGTCGAAGTACATAGTTTTACCGCTTTTTGTTTCTGTCTGTCAACTTTGAAAGTTCTTGTCAAGGAAAAAGACAAAGCATGTTCTCACTACTCCGACCTTACTCCACGTTTATTTAAGGCTATTATAGTTTTGATATTATTATGTATACGATAAATGAGTGTTTGACCACTAACTCACCTGATGGTTAGTGATGATGGGATCTAAGATGTAGCATGAACGGCAGTGAAACAAGGTCCGATTCGTCTTCCTTAGTGACCGCACTGGTCTACGCATTGTTATAATAAATAAATTAAATTGGTTCCCTGGAAGAAATCGCTTTTAGCGAAAAGGCGGCCAATTGTGCAACGTTTTAGTTTTCTGTGTATTTGTCTTTCAAATGTGTGTTATTTTGTATATTATTTGTTGTGCAAATAAAGCGTAGGTACATCTATTTAGCTAAATTAATACATTTTGTAAACATATGTAATGATTTGAATATGGAATGTTCATTTTATTTGTATTTAGCCGCCAATTACTGGATTGATCGTTTAACATCCATCAAATATTAGCGGAAGTGTTTAATTAGTTGTCAGTAATTAAAAGATATTTAGTTGTACCTGCGAATGAATACATCTGTTCAGGTAGCTTGGATTTAAATAATTATTTATTAGGGATGTTTATTACAATATTTTACAACTCAGCCTAGATATCGAACGATAAAAAGGAATAATCCAGTGTCTGAAGATGGTTCAAAATTAGAAGATGACTGCTGGGTGCTAGCGCCATCTATACGGTTCATCGAAAAACCTCAAGTTCGAACAGTTGGTCTCTAGAGTCTTTTTAAGAGAATGGTAAGATATAGCTAGTAATAATGCAGTATCACGGTAAGTTAATTAACCTTTGTATTTAAATAGCAATATACATTTCACAATATGTTGTTGAACCTCATATTTAATTTAAATAAGACAATAGTTGAGAAGTAAGGGAGGCGATACCAGCGCCAAACGCTTTTCCCGCGCACGGTGGTAGAGCGCGGGTTTGGTTTGGAGGTTTTGGCAAGAGGATGGACACTTGTTTGGAGATCTTCGAGCGATTAACTTATAATTCGGAATTTAATACTTTTAAAGCGTGTACTTGTAAGAATTGTAGGAACGTCGCGTCGTCGCGTTTGAGTGCTTTTGAGCGGTTGTTAGTGTGTGATATAGCTGTGTTCGGGAGGATAGCGGCGAATTTAATACATAGAGCTGTATTTATGAATGATAAACACAGTTACTTTACCAATTGGATACCTACCTACCTATTTAAGAAGCAGTACAACGGAATCCAGCTATTCATTAGAACCCTTCGGTCTCCAGTTTATCACAGAATGCAGACTTTATATTGTCCCATCTTTTACCAACATCGTACAATTTGAAAAAAAATTAAACCAGAAAATCATCGCAAAACAAAGTATTCTATGTGTCTACTTTAATTAGCTACTTTGAAATATTAGGTACGCTAACCTCGGGCTCGAGAGGGATGCAACCGGGAACATCGCTCGGATGATGATGAGGTTCTGTAAATTAATCAGAAAACTCGGACCTGAATCAGTTTAACCTTGTGTTCTATTAAGTCGCTGAACTTCTGAGACGTCATTAACCTGAAAGTAAAGTAGGTATTCTTACTAGAAATATTTTAAAAGGAGAAAATGCATCATCAAAAATTATTCCGTGACAGGATTCGAACCTGTGCCTCTCGCTTGCCGTTTGCTTGAGTGTGGACAAGCGATTTACAATAGTACAAGCAGCATAGGCTCAAACCCTGTCACGGGAGAATATTCGATGATGCATTTTCTCCTTGTAAAAAATAAACATAAGAAATATCTTTTTGGTCGCCGTGCAATCTGCCAATCCTAAAGTTGATAGTCTGCTGTCCAACGAATGTAAACCGACAGGTGGAAGCCTGTTCTTTACCGTCACCGGTTAATTGTTAGTTTTTACAGAAAAGGCACCTTGATCTCACATATTGCCTCTAAGTGGCCATAGTGTCTACCGCTTTAAAGATATTTCTTCCCGATTTAGCTAAGAATTGCAATCAGAATTCCATTGCTTCTTCATAGTACGTAGTACAGGTTTCTTTAGCAGATGCTTGATGTTCTTTGATCTAATGTCTTTTTAGGACCTTATTCGCAATCTTTTCGAATGTGCAGTTATATTTCAACAGAAGGTTGTTGGTTAGCTGTCAGTTTATTAAAACTTCTCACTCGGTAGGTACTTTAATAGTTTACCCATGTTTTGTAATTAGGTACATTATAGCTTTAAGTTGATAAGTATGTATAAAATTTCGGTAGCGGATGATTTTATTGACTAGCTGCGCTGCGGTTTCACCCGCGTAAGTTCCGATCCCGCGGGAATTACGGGATAAAAAGTAACCTATGTGTTATTCTAGGTGTTCAGCTATCTATATTCCAAGTTTCATCGCAATCGGTTCAGTAGTTTTTGCGTGAAAGAGTAACAAACATCCTCACAAACTTTCACATTTATAATATTAGTAGGAAGTAGGATAGGATAGGAAGGATAAGTAGGAAGGATAGGTACCTACTTTATGAGGGACTGTTAACTTAAATTGATTTACGTATGAACCTATTACAAGTTCTCGGTATTAAGTTATATTATCTTTACTCAATTAAAAGTTATTGTTTTTCTTCCAATCGTACGTCCTAAGGGTTCGCTTACTTTGGATCAAATTCAGATTAAAATTGAGCGGGCTCGAAAAGTTTCGATTAATGGCAATTTAAGTGTAGACAGATATTTGACAGAGTAAATAGAGACTGGCTAATAATTATTATAGCGTTTTATTACTAAATATGTTTATTTTTGTATAATGTAGGTATGCCTAATAATATGTTGTTTTATTAACAGTGCATTGAATTCAATGCTTGTCCGTTTATACTTGTACTTACCTACTTAATAACTTGTTCTCTGGGCACTATACGGCTGTTATGTGAAGCGGTTTATTTATATCATAATTTTCCTTATGACATAATGTTGCATGTGACTTGTGACTCAAGTTAGATGGTAATCGAGCGTATGGACTCGAGTGGCGTTGTCCTTTAAATTGATATAGGTTCCATTCCACTCCATCGTCGACGCTGCCTGACAGCATAGTTTTATTTCGATTACTTAGGTAAGTATCTAAGAACTTTAGAATATTGTAAGAAACATAACCCTTTTCTTGCAGGCCGGTAAAAATACACTGAATGACCTTTGTCGCGCGTCAGGTTAACACCCCGCGTCTGCGCGTATATAAAAGTTGCAGATTTTGGTCTGACTGTCTGGTCTAACTAAAGCTTTAGCGTTGTGTGATGTATACAAAACATTTATAGAATCTAACCAGAAAATGAAGGAAAAGAAAGGAAACAGAAGGTTGTGGGTTCGATCAGCGCCGGAGACTTATAGTTATGCTGACCATAAAATGTTTGTTTCAGGTTCTAGGTGTTTTCTATTTGTATCAAAATTAAGTAACAAAAATAAGTGTTGTAATGTACCTAGTGTATCCGTTGCCTAGACTAGATTTATCTAAGTTAAATATTATTTATCCGGTTACCTAGGGGTGGAAATTCAATCTTTTGTTTGAGCTGGAAACAACAAACTTATCAGATTCAAATAGTAACCATAGTAACTTTAAAACTTATTGCTTGTTTACTTTAAAATTCAGTTATTTGTTACGCAGCGTCCTACGTGGACGATTGGATGCGAACGCGATCCGATCCGGTGCGGTGCGGAAACAAGGAACAGTCTAGAATCGCGCCGCATCGCACTTTACGTGCATTTGGTCACGTAGGACACTTCAATAGCTATTGACTGTTTGTTGTTTCCGCACCGCACCGGATCGGATCGCTTCGCAATCGCGTTCGCATCCAATCGTCCACGTAGTACGCTGCGTTATTCTGTCTCTTGTTGGTAAATTGTTTTATGACGGATTGCATTTTAGTGGCACGGGCACGTGTATAAATTAGTTTAAACCTTATGGCACTTATGTACCTACCCACTATGAACACCGCACCGGTGCATTACAAATATTGATACAGCGGTGACGGAACACTCGGGCAATGTTTGCTCCAGCTTTTAATTACGGAGCTTTCGTGGTTTTTACGCAATGCTTAGAGATAGCTCTCTTAAAGTCAGTTTGCCTACTCGTTGTTTGTTTTTATGATTTCATAATTCTCTTAATTTGTTTATTTTTTTTCATTCTCTAACCTTAAGCTCTCTTTAATTTTTACTTTAGATTGTTCCTTATTGCGATTGTCCCTAATTGTTCTTAAAACTAAGTAACTAACTAAATTAATTAATAAAATGTCACATAAATAACAACACAAACACACACAAAATCAATCAAATGATCGTACCTGGCGCAAAAGAACCAAGGATGCTGGCGGCATTACCCCTAAATTAGTTGTATTACTAAATTAATTATAATGATGGACGGAAATCGTGTGAGTTTAAAAAGTGTATTTTTAAACTTTTATTCATTAATTTGTATATTATTTTAGTGTGTTGCATATTTTGTAGTAGATGTGTAAATTGTAATAATATAAACCCAAAAACTCACATATGTATTTTTAGTAACTTATTGAATACCTAAACATATTTTTATGTAATTTCATATTTGAAACTTGTGTATAAATCAAATCTAACTCACTTACATGATCATGTATTTTAACATTGGTATTGCAGAAACCTAAACAATTCCTTAATTTAAATTTAAAATTTGATTTCAAAGGACAAGTTGCTAAAATTGCTTTCAAGATCTTGCAGGCGGTGTAAAAAAAATAATTTTAGAAAAAAAGAGCGTCACTTTTGCATAATATTATAGTAAGAAGGATTAAAATCCCTGAAATTTTAATAAAAAATGCAATTTTGGGGAACATTTTAGTTAAGTGGGTACGATATCAGAAGAGCAGGAAAGTTTAGGATATTTTCGTACACTCAGTGGAAAAATCGCGGACGGCATAAATTTTTCGTGCGCCATTTATTTGACACAAAAAGAGGAAACTCAGAGGGTTGTCTCCATCCTCGAAGTAGGACAACCCCAATACTTATTTTACAGGCGATGTTTTTTTATGGGATTAAAAGAAAGTTTTTTCATGACAGAATAATTTTACATGTTTGCACTGTGGGTCTTTGGATTATTATATTTTCAGTTCAAGAGGGCTATCTGACCGCTGTCTTGTAAATAGTGAGTGTATAATTTGGATAAGAGTTTTGATATTTGATTTATAAATAAATAAAGGCCAGTAGGGAGACAGTGGGACGGTGCATAAGGCACATTTCTCCACCATAAATAAAAAAGGTACAGTGTACCTAATAAACTGTGTCAATGCCTCGTCGCTTGTATTGATCTGATAAGTATCTGTCATACACCATAAGTATAATTAAATTAAAATAGGTAGGTGCCGCCTTAAATAAAAGAAAAGAAGCAATGCCTAAATATACCTCTCACCATCCAATAAGTAGGTAAGTACACGCATCTGTGAGACGCATATAAACAAACTCGTGTGCAGACCGATCGTGACTTTACTATTAAAAGACCATTTCCAATGTTTGACCTTTTCAAGGTTTGCATAGTACTTAGGTCTAATAAATACGCAACCACACTGGGGGCTTACGTGGATTGTGTTTTACTGTGCTTGTGCTTCATTATAGGTAATAGAATCCTAACACACTCATCTGGCGTTTTAATATTGACATCAAGTTCCAATGCCTACTTTGATAGTACTGGTGAAATGATCACTTATGAATTTGGGGGGTACCAACCTATGAAAAACTTTGATATTTCATCGAATGTATTGATTCATTAAGAAATTCAAGAAGGCAAGGTGATTACTTATGTCTATAATAATAGTATATTCAATATTTATCAAAATTTGAAATATATATATAGGTAAGAACCTAACATTTGTAAGACGTTTCCACTAGTGCCTATCTAGAATGAAAGTTGCATTTGCAGTTCAATTGACAACCTCCTCGTGTTTGTAGTCGGTTAAATATAAAATGGATGTTAAAAACAAGTAAAACACCATTATTGACTTGATTATTTTACCTTCATGTATGACGCTACTTCTATGGACGGAAGCACAAAGTTACGTTATGTGTTTATAATGCAAGACTTGATACGCCATTCAAGTTCTAAGAACTTTTTCCATATCCATATTAGGTACAGGAGCTTTTGACGCACAATTGTTGTATACCATATTATGATTTGTTTCAATACTTAGGAATTAAAAAAAACTGTTACTATGGTCAAATAGAATAGAATGAAGTAATAAATATTAATGTCCAAATTGGAAGAAAAATAGTAATTTATACATACGGACGTACAGTAAACTACGTGTAATGAAAAACGAAATATAGATAGCCGGGGACCGGGATACATATGGATATATTCCTCATGGAACGGGGTAAAAAAATATTATACGCTAAACATGAAAATGGACCCCTCTGAACGCTCCTAGCGCAGAAAAGACCGTGTAACACTTAGTACTTATTATTTTACGAAGTTAATACTGTAAATATTTGTATTTCATAAGTTATATTAATTATATAATTTAGTACACAAACAGCACGATATGAAAACAACGTGAGGTAATTACAGACGTGGAGCTGCGAACACGAATTGAATTTATACCGAGTTATTGATAAACGGCTAAGCTATGACGTAAATTGTTTGAGTTTGCCATTAGGTATAGATACGTATAATACTAAAATACATTTACAAAATATGATTTCTTCACTTTCTTTACCTTTGGGGTTAATCGAAAATTTGGATTATTTAATATCGGATTTTGTACGTTTCAGCTTTTAATTAACCATCAATTGAAATTATTAATTTGTTTGAAATGTTACAGTTGCAATTCAGTAAAGTATACCATTGTTCAGAATCTAAATTACGTTACACACAGATTATATTAAAAAGTTAATAATACAAATACTTTTCGACGACACCCTCACCAAGTAGACGTGAAAAATTCATCCCCAAGCCCTCGACTCGACGCATTAATATTATTGGAAGAAGTGTAATATTGCCTTCATATTTGATCGTGTAACGACACGGTACTTACCACTTATTTCACCCAACAACGGCAGTAGGTACTAGAATGTATGAAGTGTTTGTAGAGACAAACATTTTCAATCTGTTAAAATGTTATCTCTATAACATTTAAACAGATTGAAAATTTAAATATACTAACACGCGTTTTTATTTGACGACGCGACGGATAATATTATTTATTTATGAAGAAATTAAAATATATTTTCAGTCTGTTTGTGTTTCTATTTCACATCTGTGGACCGCTCCCTGTTACACCGCACCGGGGCGGGCGGAAGTCTCGTTCCAGTGGGATCCTCTAGGTATAACAACTATGGTTAATCCAAGGAACCGAGATATCTAGAAATTGCATCTTTCTTTTCCCAACATCAGTTAGTAGGAATGCGTGACGGATTATCTTAGAACATAATATTAAATTAGCATACCTACTAGCACACTAACACACTATCTACACTAATCTAAATCTACACTAATATTATAAAGGGGAAAGATTTGTATTTTTGTGTGTATGTGTATGTTTGTAATGAATAAACTCAAAAATTACTGGACCGATGTCAAAAATTCTTTCACCATTTGAAAGCTACATTCACCCTGAGTAACATAGGCTACTTTCGATCCCGATATTCTCACATGATCGGAACTTAGGCGGGTGAAACCGCGGGACGCAGCTAGTTTTTTATTATTTAATTTTAATAAGAATCATCTTTTATTTATTGATTAATTAACATAATATAATATTAATTATTGTAGACTACAAACCTTGAAAACCGCCTTGAACCTACACATTAACTCTTTAGATTGATACATTTATATTATAGTATCGAACGTAGGTTTATCTGATTCATCTACCTACTTCATTCATTTGCTGTGGTGAGCGAGGTTTATTAGAACTTGAAATAGAAATCTACTTTTAATTTTAAACCCCGATCAGACCGACCAAAACGTATCTCGTATGCATTCAGTTAACAATGAACGGGTGGAACCCTGCCAACTCGAAGATATTTGCTTTTGATAAATGGAATACTAGTTTGGCTGGTGGCGCCTGGCAGTCTGCTTTTGACGCAAAAATGTTACAATGTTAGGAACGTATGCTATGTATAATTTAAGACTTACCCCCTCACTTATAAACGATGTCTAACTTTATGTACCTAACGTTTGTCTTTTACTGTGATATGAAGTTTTAAAGTTTACAGACATTGACAAACGTTACATAAACCTATATAGCCATCGGTTATAAGTAAGGGGGTAAGTCAATAATTATTATTAGTTGTGGTTTAAAACAAAAATATTATTTACACATCTATATATTGTTTTAAACAAAATCGTTTTATTAATTATAATAATATTATCTGCATCAATTTGTCAACTTATATGACGAAATGACAAGAAATCATATTATGCAGATTAACTTTCCTTCCTGACAGTTTAAATCGTCGGAAGTTTTTTTAGTCTATGGATGATAAAAATACAAATCAAGAAGAGACACGCAGACTCTGAGTTTTATAAATACAATCTACACATAAAAAAAGATAAAGAGGAAAGATTTAATAATATTATCTTGACGACCTCTGTGGCGCGTCGTGCAAGAGCGCGACTGCAATGCAGGAGGTTGCGGGTTCGATTCCCGCCGGGTGCAAGTATTTATGCTTAAAAATAAATATTTGTGTCTGGTCTGGGTATCCTTCTATGTATAATATGTATGTATTTACAAAAGAAAAATAAATATAGGTATTATATCCGTTGTCTAGTCACCATAACACAAGCTTAGTCGCTTACCACGGGGCTAGATGGCGCTGTGTGTTGTTCACAGAATTTATTTATTATTATTATTATTATATTTGTATTTTTGTGTATGTGTGTGTGTGTCTGTATGTTTGTAATGAATAAACTCAAAAACGAATGGACTGATTTCAAAAATTCTTTTACCATTAGAAAGCCACATTCACCCTGAGTAACTTTTGATCCCGATATTCCCACGGGATTGGGACTTACGCGGGTAAAACCGCGGGACGCAGCTATACTATATATGATTTTGGACAAAGGAACCAGCTTTGATTCTTCATACGCTATAGAAGCTAAAATTACTTTTTTACATGTTTATTCCAATTCTTTCATGTCTTCATTTTGTATTTCATGATATACTTTAGTCTAATGTTATATGTCGTTTAGAAGTTACTACCCAGAATTTAAATTTATAACATTATAGCCTTTTGCTGTTTAAACTCTGTCACATTTAAAGTAACGTCAGATTTATGGCGCATAAATCTCGATTAAAAAAATTATACTAGCGTTATGTAAACAAAACTGATTCAAAATGCTAATTGCCGTATTAACCTACATTTTGATTTAACTTATTGTAATTTATTTTATTTTATAAAATGATGGACGAATTGGATGCATTTAGCCTTCGCCAAGTAGATCTGGGTGTACTAAATATACTATTAAATATTAAAAATATTCATTTGTCTACCTAGATCCATAATGTAGCGTGGTGTCCGATGAGTTGAATCTAGATATTGGAATTAAAATTACAAATCTAGTTAATGTTTTAGATTTAATTATCTAACCAAAGACTTTAATCGATCATCGTATCTTTCGATCGTATAGAATGTTATGTAGGTATCTATATCTAGAAATGCTTTGTCCTGACTGATAGACTATCAACGCACAGCCTAAACTGCTAGTAGTAGAGAGCTCCGTTTCGGAGAGTGTGTTCTTTATGTGATGTAGGCATCCGATAAGAATGGATTTTTGAAAATTCCCACGGGATCGGGTATGCGAGTGAAACCGCAGGACACGGCTAGTACCTACCTAATAAAACCTTTGACATTTTTTCCTACAACTTACCTATAGATAGGCACTAGAGAATTTGTTTAATAAAAATGTGTAATTCGTACTATAAAATATACTAATAACACGTAGCACCTTTTATTAATCTGTTAGCGAGTTTGATCTAAAATAGTATATTATGCAACTAGTGAATAAAAGACGGATTTAGTGCGAGGGCCGTAGATGAATCACGAGCAAGTGAAGGATTCTAACGACTGAATCACGACCGTAGGGAGTGATTCATGATGATTCAAGTGTTAGAATCCTGAGCGACGCCAGTGGTTCATGGCCCTCAATGTAAATCCGTACTTTATTCAAGAGTTGCATACTATACTTTATACCATGACTACGAGAAAAAAAAACCGGTCAAGTGTGAGTCGGACTCGCGTCGCGTACGAAGGTTTCCGTACCACTATCACAGTTATTATTGGGTACGGTACCCTCAAATAAACACTGGACCGGCAACCAATCCGTGAACGCAACGCGAACGTTAAAATTTATTCTACCACTGGCGTCAGTCTCAATTCATCACTAGATGGTAAAAAGTGCTAGTGGTAAAAATACATCGCGGTATCGTAGCGTTTTTATTTCAAAATCACGTTTTATTTGTTGAATGGTCCTTATAAAGTTTTTTTTCGCGTAAGGAGGTTGTATAAGCATTGAGATGGACGAGACAAGTAAATTGTGTTCTAAATTCAAAATTCAAACAGCGTGAGTAAAATGCCTTTTTATTCACTGTTTTGCGTGAATAAAATAAGCTTTTAAGAGTGTGAATGGTATAAACATATAAGTAGTTTAAATTCAACAAAATATAATTTCTTTTTTGCAATCGTTTAAAAATATAGGTAACTTGGTTGCTCTGAATGAACATTCTCTAACGAGATTTCTTTTAAAACTTAAATTACCTTCTTATATTTAAGGTACCTTCTTTACCAAAATGTAACGGTGGACCGCAAAGAACACATCAAACTAATTTTAACTGGAAACATAAAAATGCGTTTAAAAACTTCAGGGGTCTTACCTATAAATCTTCAGAACTCTTAACTTTCAGGGAAGCCGAATCGTGTTCGTGTTATCATATCATACTCCAGTTATTCAGATTTAAGGGGTCGTAGTAGGCCAGAACTGATTTTTCTCGGACGGTTAATTAGAAAATTTATTTAAACCATCACTTTTGAAACAATACTTGTTAAAGTTGAGGATATTTTCTAAGTCCTGATTGTTGTGAAAACACCATTACAAAAAAAAATCTCAATAGAATATAATTATGAACATCCCTCTAAATTTTACAAATAAATAGTTTTTGTCAGTCAATATTTAACTTATTCTAATAAAACTTTGTTCATACCCGATCTTACAGGGCAGATCATGCAGGGTTTCGTTGATTTGAAATTCAAAATTAATGTTTTATTATCGTGTAAATTATCAATTGTTTGATTTTTCGGTCTAAAGTTTTACGTACTAGCATCTTACGTCCTTCATTAACACATCGCTAGCACTATCCTGTCACGCAATTGGGGTTATTGGGGTTTTATTTTGCTATAAACTATAAAAGATTATTCTTTTGAAACTTCTATTTTGATCAATGGCTTATTGATGTCTCTAGATAATCTAGATAAAGTTGTCGATACTACTTTGTTGTTCAGTGAGAATATTTTGCAAAAGATATTGTATGGGACAATGGCACCTTAAGCGAATTCTGGGACGTGGTCGGGAGAACAGAGCTTTACGGACTTAGACAGCGCGTGCCATCGTATAAATGGAATATTGTTGAGTTTTTTTAAAACCAATATTTAGTCTTATACAGTGGGTATATAATAATTGTAGGTACCTACTACAAAACCATGCTTTTTATGAAATACTAGCTGCGTCCCGCTGTTTCACCCGCGTAAGTCCCGATTACGTGTTAATATCGGGATCGAAAATTACCTATGTTACTCAGGGTGAATGTAGCTTTCTAATGGTGAAAGAATTCCAGTAGTCTATGGGTTTATTCATAAAAAAAAACACACACACACATACAAAAATATAAATCTTTTCTCTTTATAATATTAGTACAGATATAGATAGATGTACCGTTGCATTTAATAATATCACCTTACCTGATGGCAGGTATACTACGATACGCGTAGTTTGTTAGTTCGTACCTACCTGTGTATTAGTAGTTACTTATCCCCTTACTTATAAACGATAACTAACTTTGTGTAACGTTTGTCTTTTACTGTGACATGAAGTTTCAAAGTAACCAGACAGTGACAAACGTTACATAAACTTAGTCATCGTTTAAAAGTAAGGGGGTGAGAAGTTAGTATATACGTAATTCTTTACTGGATTAACTTTTTCAAGTGGCAATATTTTCTTACAAAAACTGAATCAAATGATTCAGTTTTTGTAAGAAAATATTGCCAGAATATATCAGAAAATAAATAAATAAATATTTATTTATTTTCTGAAAACAAACAGCACATAAAACATACTTAATCTAGATAACTATAGATACAAAAGGCCAATTACAAAATTAAATGTTTTCACTAATAGACTTTTCCTAGGAACTAAAAACTGTGTGTACACTTGTACAGGCAGGCTTATCATGACTATATCTCGAATATTCTTCTATTTCTCTCGGATCTGACCCAAATATCAAAGGTTACGTGACTTGGTAAAGATCGCCAAGTTGTTAGTACCAGCCGCGCTCATAAAAACTATCGACCAGCGTGTTGTGGGTTAACGTACAGAGACAATGGCATTATTATGTAAACTACTGTTCGAGATGAGCTATTGAAATAAGAGAGCAATGTGTAGCATCTACTCAATATTTTGTTGACTGTTCTATTGAAATATTTGTCTAGTTGTACGTGGAACTTATACTGAACGACTTTTCTGTACCTGGTTATACACAGCAATAAGAAGATACTCGTAGGTAGATGCAGAATCTAGGCAAGATATGACTACCTATTATACACCTAGATCCTATCTAGTTCTAATGTTCAGTGCTTTACCTAGTTTTAATCTTACTGTATCTATATACCCAAGTACGAAGACTAGGTACTAATTATTAATTATTATTTTAATAACAAAATTAACTTTATGAAATGTACCTAACTCATATAAAAAAGTAGCTGTAACATACAGACAGACATGACGAATCCATAATGGTTCCATTTTTTGCCATTTGGCTATGGAACCCTAAAAAGACAAATTAGTCAAGTCTTCTTATTTTCGAGATGGGTGTGCTGTATAGAAAATATCATTACTTACCATCAGGTAAGATAGTGATCAAAAGCTCATCTATTTACACTGATATTTACACTCATATTATAATGAAGAAAGATTTGTATTTTTGTGTGTATTTGTGTGTGTCTGGCTGTGTGTTTGTAATGAATAAACTCAAAAACTACTGGACCGATTTTAAAATTCTTTTACCAAAAGAAAGCTACAGTATCGAGGAGTAACATAAAATACTTTGCATCCCGATGTTAACACGGGATCTGGATTTACGCGGGTGAGACCGCATGACGCAGCTATAGTCATTTCTAACAAAACAAATAGTAATACGAAATATCAAATCAAAAATATACATCAGTAGATTTCATTAATATGAATCACGCACGCTGCTTGCGTTCTTCAGTCTGTAAAATAATGTAATCGGCAAAGTATCGGAGGAAATTGATAGTCAAAATCGGGACAACTTGAGCCAAAGGCAGAATATTATCCAATAGATCAATTTATTTCTAGGTGGCCTCCAAGAAACCTCAATTGAATGGTTATTAGATCATAAAATCAATACGTGCATGGTGGCAATCACCTTTATGACGACTTTATTATGCATTTAAGCCAGGAAGTTTTATAGGTATTAAAGTTAAACCACCAGGTTAAACGTTTAATTTGTCGCAAGCAACTATGTAGAACTATCAAGTTGCTCAGGCTATGAACATGAGCATATTATTGTTACTATATTAGGCGCTGCGTAAACTTTTCGTTACGGCACGCCGTTATAGGAAACCGTAGTTGGTGTGTCCGTGGCTGCCATCGGACACACTCTTCGAACGCTACTTTTGGTCGCTGGTAACTGGTCATCTACAGGCAATTTAACCATGATTTAAAGTTTTGGAGTATGAGTTTGTGTCAAATGGAAGCAACTGGGCATAAAAAATCTTTACGTCTGCGCAGGGAGTTATTTCAAACGGATTACCTAAAGGTACGAGTATTAAGAAATCAAATATTCCTTGTATACCTTAATTGTACACGACACAAGACACAAAAGTAACTACGTTTTTCGCAGGGGCTTTACGCAGTTTTGTGCTTTTGTGCTTTGCAAAACGCAAAGGAAGAATAACATCGAACAAAATTATAAATTTATAACATGATCAAGCGTTGACGCTTGGGGTGACGAAATTATTTTCATCCTTTGGTATTATGCTCATCTGTTTATACGTACTTGAACTATAGCATCAAATTCATATCATATTTTGTTATTTTTAATACAAGCTTAAAAAAGTGATACTGCCAGATGGTTAGCTTAGTCCGAAACCCCGCACGTGGAGGAACTTCCGATCGATTTTGCTCACACGGCGCACCGTTGCGGATATCACGTTCCTGTTACTTCCTCGACACTTTTGCATTTATAAGGGCGCTACTAATAACATATAATTATTTCTATAACTTATTTAGTATCGTGTTGACTCAGGACTTCGATTTTTTTATTATACCCAAACCTAATATATCTTATTATCTATACTTCGTTTTTTAATTGTAGGCTATGATTTGACATATCTTTCTAAAGAAAAAACATCAAACACAAAGGACCAAAACGTCAGATCGTAGTCTGAAATTAAAAAAACTAAGTATACTTTAAATTGCAACTCCTTATGTCTACACGTTTCTGAGAAAATCGATTGTGACACACGGACAAACGGACAAAAAGACATAACAGACAGATGGGTGATCTTATAAGGTTTTATTTTCATGTGTAGTAAAAATGTTATTATGTATTATGTTATTTATTTTATTAATCCACTTAAGAAGTAACATAAAAACTTAGTATCCATAAAGGTGCCTTAAAAACACTTAGGTATGAGTTTTACTGTGCACCAGAATATTTGTATTAGGCAGTGGTTTGTAATATTTTAAGAAAGTAATTTTAGATGCAACTTCTTTAACTCTTCATTGAAGGTAATTTCCTCTATATTACTTTGAGTTTGAAGTAAGAGCGAGATGTAATTATGTCATTTTAAGTGAGAGCGAAAAAGCCAGCTGTGGAATTAATTTCTAATTTTTGTCTCGGTTTTGATGAAACAAGGCGCTACCGCATGGTTACATATCTTTGGTATTTGGCTTACGGTACGGCCGTTGGGTACGGCGCATATACGTTGGTATATGCGTTAGGTTGCTAACTCACGCACATTTTACATGATATTCTTTCTCTTCCATTCTTAAATGTTTATTACCCATAAACATATAACCATCAAACTATAACTGTAATAAAATTACCTACATTTACTAACGAGAATCCCAACATTACATTCGTTTTTAAAAGCCACGATTAGAAGTTACGAAGTCTAATGTCTGGAAAAATTTCCTTGACGTCATGATTAATTTTCGTTTTCAACCTATATTTTCCTCCCTATATACCTCACGCACGTCCCATCTATCTTGACTTCCTACAACAGTTGTAAGCAAAATTTTCTAAGAAAAATAAGAGTAATAAAGCCTACGTGTTATTTTTGAAAGTTTTATAATAATAATAAGTAATTATCCATATACTTTATATAACTTCTATACTAATATTATAAAGAGGTAACGTTTGGTAACAATTATGAATGTATGTATGTATGAACTTTCCGGGTAATCTCTGAAACTACTAAACCGATTTTAAAAGTTCTTTCACCAGTAGGAAGTTACATTATCGAGGAGTAACATAGGCTACTTTTGGCCCCGATATTCCTACGGGATCGGGACTTACGCGTGTAAAACTCGGGACTCTGCTTGTACTTTATAAACCTATACCTACTATGTTTGAGTCGAAAAACAACTGTTTTCATAATAAGGTAAATTGATCTTCTTTTGTTTAGTTAGGCTATGAACAAAAGGTTAAACAGCGTTGTTTTCTTGCAGAGGGCTTTATGGATGTTACTGACTAGAGGTTTCGTTGTAGGGAAGCAAAATGAGAATGGACAGCAGAATTTATGTCGCAATTGACGCCACCTGATCCTCGCTTGTTTCATGAAAGTGTTTCTACCTACCTACTTTGAAATTAGGTATACGTAGATCTTAAATAAAGTGCCTTCCTACTACATAAACGTGGTAGTTTGTGTTAGAATGTACCTATGTTTACTTGTTACTCTTGCACGCCAAAAATTCGACTTGCGGGGCTATTCTCATAAGAATTTTTTCTTAGAGAATAGCCCCGCAAGTCGAATTTTTAAGAGCAAGAGTAACTCGAGAACCGTGTAGAAGCCAGCTGGCGGTTTCCCGCCAGCTGGCTTCTACACGGTTCTCGAGTTATTTGCATTTTTTTAGTTTTCTTTAACCATCGTTTTTACTACAAAACTTGGTAATATTTGTGTGACGTCATTGGCTTGCAGAATAGCGAGTTAACTTTACAGATTTCAACGTTGTTTTACAAAAGTTGATTGGACCTTCACAGGTTTCTACATCGGATCTGTGTAGGTTTTTCTTAGAGAATAACTAATTGCTATGAAACTCGATACCTATGCATGTCTAAGATTGGAAGTTTTCGGGATAATAAAATTATAACTGTGGTGCGAGGCTAGTCAAATAAAATTGAGCTATCTTGTGGTTTGGATACATGACTTAAAAGAATTTCAGACATGTCAAACTGTCGAACCAACTTAATTTCCAACTTTTATACTTACTTACTTATATTTCAATTATTATAAGTTTTCGTTACATTTAAAAAGTATACCTACTTATTTTATAGTCAAGAAATCTATGGCAATAAAACAAGAATTCGTTGTTTTTAAGATCTGTATCAGTCCGTCTGTTGATAAATAAAATAGATTTAGGGAATCTATTTTATTTATCAACAGATTTATCAACACTCTTCTTTGTAATGGCGAAGTTTCATCCAACGAAAACGGGGAGAAATCCATTCTTAAAATCTCCTATATAGTTCGCGAGCAGAGAAACTACCAACTTACTTCCAAAACAAAGACCCTATATTATTTCATGCATGTACCCACTGTAATGGCGGCAGGGCTCGCAGTAAACACTGATTTGTACTATTGTACGGGTGTTACGCTGTCCCTTGTGGGGAACACGTCTTAATAAAATTGTTATCTATTGCATTTTATGTTTTATGCCCAGTTTGTTACAGTAAAAATTAAGATGAATTGGACGATAACCATTATTTTATGTATCTACCTGTTTAGTGTTAGGTAATATTAGCGTCAAACATCAATATCATGGATGTGCGTTTAACTCTTGTTGTAGGTAGGTAACCATCGATATTTATGGCCTTTCCGGCCAAAAAGTTAAATTTTCTAAAATGTTACAGTTTTCAGAACTTTGAAACTGAAAAGAAACGCACAGGCAAATTTGTAACCTAATCTTGTTTACACAGTCAAGCTCTACGTTATAGATGGTAGAGGGAGGAATAATATTATATCGCAAATGCAATGTTTTAAATCCGATCATCGTTATTATTGTTTGTGGGTAAATATTAGAATTTTGATCATATCCTACCTAACGTTATCCTGCTCAATTGCGATAGTTTGTAAGTATAGTACATTGAAAAGTTACATTTGAGTGTGCGTTTATCAGAGGATGCAATTTTATTTTTTAGATATCAAGGGGGGGTTAGTTTAAAGTTAAATAATAGTTTGTGGGGTTGTGGCTCTTGTCCCACGGCCGCCATCTTGGAAAAAGGGGTTCAAATAGTTTTTATGGCTTATTTGACGAACTATAGGTCTCACAAAATAAATAATTAACATTTTGTATTGCAAATAAGATTATCTACAACTTTCGTTAAGTAACTTTTAGTCATAGAACTAAAAATAAAAAGTGGAAATTTGAGAAACAAATACTATTGGTCATTTATGAACCGATTTTGATGATTATTTTTTTAATCGGAAGGTAGAAGTCCCAAGATGGCTCCATAGAAAAATTATATGGATCAGACGAGGATCTTCGGAGTGATGAGCAGAATAGTTCCTCAGAAAGTAGTAAATGACTTACTTTTGGACTTTTACCAGTAGAAGCAGACCTTGTGCTACTGGTTAGGGATTGATAATGCACCTGGAACCACCTTATCATCAGAGAACTCCTCAATGAACCGGCTTACGCAGGGAAACCGTAGGGTATAATTGGTGCTAATATGTTCGGAATAATATTTTTTTTTTAGTAATTAATAAAAATAAATAGTTTTATACCTCTAAAATCAGAAGTTAGGACTGTGCGTTGATATATTGGTCAGTCAGCTAAGACTTTTAATTTTAAGTGGATAGGTGATTATTGTATTTTGCGAGAGATAGTTTTTATTCAGTGTTCACAAAGCTAAAGCAATTAATTCAGAAAGCAATAAAAGAAAGAAATACCTATAATAATAGTCTTGCGCAATATTTTATATACGAGTAAGAGGGTAAAATTGTTGTTTATCAACCCTGTTCTTACCTCAACATCGCAGGAAACAGAAATAGTTCCGTAGGGAGAGCCAAGTTAATGCATTGTCTAGGTGAGACATCAAGCCGACCTTTTATTACCAGTCTAGCTTGTTCCAATCAGAAGAAAACCTCAAACATTTGGTGGTTGAAAAGCTTTGTGGATCTTGGGGATTACCCCACGACTTACGACTTTAGTTCCAATACAAATGTTGTGATAATTCACAATTATTTGTCGTTTTTCATTTTTGGATATTATACAATTGTTATAATGTGACGAGCCTATATTTTTTAAACTTTATATAAACAACTATCGTCTTGATGATGCGCCTAATTCCACAGAATACAAATTAATAATGCTAATTCTTAAATCTTAATCAGAATTAAAATCAATATACGATTTTAAACTAACATGGTTGTTGTCACTACAAACATTATTTAAAAAATTGAATTTATAATTGAAAGTGAAACATGCCAGATATTGATACAATTCTGCACTCTAGATTTGACTGTTAAATTATAGATTTTTCTTCTGTTTTCGCGATGTTGTATTGAAATAAAAGATATTTTTGTTTTTTTTGGTTATATTATATTTTTAGGATGTACAGGAAGGCGTTCTATCGATCGATCATTCTATTTCCGTTTTTTACAAAATACGTTTAGATACTTCATAAAAATTCTAGTGCGGTAGGGTGAAATTCAAACATGCTTTGGCCATAAATTGGTTGCAGTTTCATATCGCCGGATAGGGCATGAAGCGCAGCAAATATTGTAGTTAGGGTGACTGTGAGTACGGCCACACTCGTATAATAATCCTCATATATCCGTACATAATAGTTTAGGTCCCAAACATCTTAGGACATAGAGGTTTTTTTGACCAGTGCTGCCCCATGCTAATTTAATGAGTTAGAACTCTACAGTGCTTATAAAGCAACACCGTTATTTCTAGCAATAGCATAAACTTATATTTACCTATATCATCGCATTATATTTGTGGATATTCTTCATTTGGTTTACACACATACCATCGCCGTCGTGATTGAGTTGCAAACCACTTCACTATGATCGCCGAAAGCGCGATTATCTAGACTCATTGTATCGCTATTAATTTAATACTTAATTGAACTTTAATACATTTTAAAGACAATATGTATCTACAAGTTTCATCATATAGTATGGTTTCAATTCTATTATGAAGCGGTGTAGTAGTCAAAGATATATACTTGTATTATCCGGGTGAGTTTTGCTATAGGTATACGTACTCGATTTCAAAATTACCTAAAATAAGTGCCGCTGTGCATAAAATTCCTCAGCTCTACTAATAGAAATGCGTTTCTAAAGTTTATTCGTTTACCAAGTTAACGTAAGAGTAGCCTAGCCTGGACCTGTATCATTTGAGGAATAAAGTATCCAGAGAATCCCTTGTTTCCCAGACATTGCCCTTACTTTCCAGACAGTCCTTTGTTTCGCCAACATCATAGTCTCCCTTACGGCTGGCTTATACTTTAGACTGCCTTCAACATCGATCCGTCGCGACGGACGCGCCAGCCGCCTGCCATCGCCCGGGCCGAACTTTTACTCTCGGTTTGATAAACTCCGCAGCCTTTGACCACAGGGGATGTTTACATAACCTTATAACGTTAGGGATAGTTATTTTAAAAAGGTAAATATTGGCTCTAGGTACGCGCTTTAGTTTTTTGTCTAGCGAGAGATAGGATCAGCTAGTCCATATTCAGATTCAGTAAGTAGACTTTACAAATAAACTTTTGTTAATAGGGTGTAGTATAGATTTGGAAACACGAACAGACAAAGCTTCTTAGTTCACTGACATTGTAAACTTACGTTGACAAAATTAAAAATTCACTAATGAACGTACCTACCTATAGGTACTTGTACTATTTATGTATTCTGTGCTATAGGTACGAGATTGGTAAACTTATCATTATTAAAATGTCATCTAGGTATACCTACATACATATAAAATTAAAATAGTAATAAATAACAAGAAAAGTCCCGGGATAGGAAACGTAAATTAATAATTTATCAATGTCACTGTAAGAAACTTGCACTGCAGAGGCGTGACATTAAAAAGCGCAGCTGTAGCTATCTACTACTTGACGAATAATCATGGTCTCTCATCTTTTACGCCTAACATATCGCCATCTAGATCTAGGCCGCTCTGTCGCTTCGCACTGTATGAAAGCTCTAACTTTACATAAATATTTGACCTATTCGCTCGCTATCTGAAGCGACTATCCTGACATCACTTAGCCAGTGGATTATTTATTTGTTTAGCCGCGGATGTAATTACACTCCCTCATGAAGCCACGACACGGACAGATCCCGTCTAACTGGTCCTTTTAATATTCATCTGATTAAGTTTAATAGCAATATAGGGGAGACCGGGGCAAAATGGGATACTTAAGAGAAAAAACGTCATAAAATGAAAATCAAACTGTTTATTAAAAATCTCTTACAACAAAAGTAACACTTACTGTCTTAATCAACATAATTATAATCTTTTAATGCGCTAAATCACATATTTTTTTGGCAAAGAGGAATTAAATGACACATGATAAAATTCCCGTTTTGCCCCATGATCGGGGCAAAATGGGAAACCCTATGGGGCATAATGAGTACACATTTTAATCTGGCTGGCAACGTTCACAAATATGTGCTTCTTCATCGTCATCGTCTACACCTGCGCAGGAATTATGACCCCAACCATGGCATACGCTACAAATTACCCATCCTTCAGTGGACTGTGAATATAAGTACCCACAATATATGCAAGGACAATCATTTTCATCGTCTTCAGATGAACTAGTATCCGTGTCACTTTCTTTTTTGCGTTTTTTGCTTTTATTCCTTTTTTCCAGCTTCTTTTTCTCAAGTATTTTCTTATCAGTCTTTTTATTGTCAGGTTTCTTTTTATTGGTAGTTTTATTTATTTTTTGTTTTTTATTCATATTATTGATGAGCTCATTTTTGTATGGAGACTCAGTAAGTATTGCAGTTTTACCGCGTTTTCTTGTTTTTCTTTCTTGAGTTCTTACTTGTTTGGGAATAGCTATTATATTTTCTGGGGTTACGAAAAACGAGGATTTTGCTGGCATTATTTGTCTCTCGGGTGTCTTTTCTTCAGGAGCGGAAATTGCAAGATCATCAGGAATGTCTTTTTGTGCTAGACCGGATGGTTCATCTTGGGTTACTTCTGATATAGTTGGCGTTGAAAGTGTGGGCGGAAATGTCGATTCTATGCTTAGATTTTCAGATGGTAGAGGCTCGATCAATGATGTTTCAGCAGATGTAGGTTCATGGGCAATCTCATTATGAACTGGGGTAGTCAAATTTAGTTGAGTTGCCTCTACAAAAGTTGACGTAGAAGTTGTTGTGAAATTAGACGTTGATGCATGATTTAATTCTTCAGATGGCAAAGCCTCGGTGTTAGTTGTTTCAGCTGCTATAAAGTCTGCGTCTGTGAATACATTTCTATCGAGTGGCCATATCCCACATTTTCTAAAACCGTTTATAGCTGTCAGCATTGTTGCCGCTTGTAAATATGCTTGCCCAAATAGTTTTGCCACCTGGTAGGGTGAAACTACGCGTCCAGGGTGATCTCTTAGCCACTTTTTCACTTCTGCACTATAATATGTACTGAGCGGTCTCATAAATGCGACGTCTAATGGTTGTAATTTATGAGTGCAGTGAGGAGGTGTACATAACAGTATTACATGATGCTCTCTTGCGTAATCAATTAAATCGATATTTTTGGTGTGTGATGCATGACCGTCCAGTATCAACAAGACTGGTTTTTCGTTAGTAGGTTTTACGGTTTCTACAAATTTTCTGAACCAATCATAGAATATCTGAGAAGTTATCCATCCATTGTCACTACAGGTCCCCCAAAATCCTGGTGGTGCATCATCCAGCAACTCATGCTTCATTCGCTTGCGAGCATAGATCAGCATTGGCGGTATGTAAGTTCCAGCGGCATTAAAACAGATTTCAGCTGTTGTTATTTGTCCTCTTTCTGCAGATGACAAGCAGCCAACTTGCTTTTGACCCTTGAGTGACAATATCCTCGACTGACTTTTAGGCACAGTACTAATGCCGGTTTCATCGACGTTATAAATCCTATCCGGCGTAAGATCATGCTTCTCTACAACATTTTCCAACAATGTGAAAAACTCACCTACGGCTACTTTGTTAAAAGCCATAGCTCTCGCAGCAGAGGTTGGCTCTGGTCTTCGGAATGAAAGTTCAGAATGCCTTTTTAAGAATCCACTGAGCCAGTCTTCTCCAGCCATTCCAGTTTCTGTGTTGAATGGGTTCTCTATATTGTTTCTCTCAGCTAACTGGAAAGCTAAAGTTCTAAGCTCTTTGCCAGTTATTCCGAAAAGACGCCCTTCCATCATTTTAATGTACTGAGATAATTCTTCTTCTTGTTCTTTATTAAAAACTGGTTTGTAGCGTCCCAAATTTTTTTTACCATAATCATTATCTGAATCAGTATCAGCATCTTCAGCACTTCGAGCTTTTCTCACTCGTCGTTCTAAGGTCGATTTAGGCACGTTATATGTAGCTGAGGCTCGAAGAAATCCCATTGTCTCAGAAAGCACAGCTCTAACAGCTCTTCTCATATCATCTTCTTCCCATGTCGCACGACCGGTTTTACGTTTATATTTACGTACCATTTTAACTGTAAACAAGAAAATATGTATAAGAAACGTACCTATTTAATACATCACCACATTTAATCCACCATTGAAAAAAAATAGATATAGTTTCCTACATCAAAACGAAGAACTTTAGTTCTACGACTTTTGAAAATTCGAACTTTTTTTTCGATAATTTTGAGTCTCTGTTTCTATAAAAAAAACGGCTGGTTTTAAATATAAACGCAATTACAGTGTAAGGCTCTTTATAACGTTATTTTTTATAACGATAAACTCTCTATAACCTGAAAAATATTCAAAAACAGTGTTATTGTTTATGTTATCCTAGCAGGTTACAAAAGACGCCGACTAAACCTTTGAGGTCCCGTTACTTCTGAGATCGTAAACAGCCTTTTGTTATTGTTAATTGCCTTGAACACGTGCATTGTTATGTTTAGTTTGCTTAAAAATTATGGTCTCGAATAAAAAAACACAAGGTACCTAACGTATTATCAGTCGCAAACGCAAATACATAGATATTTTAAAAATTATTGTGAAATGGGTTGTTTTTCCTTCTTTATTCTATATAACGATAAAAAATGCTCGGTCCCTTGAGTTTCGTTTTAAAGAGTTTACACTGTATTTCTCTATATCATAATATGTATGCAATTACAAAAAAAAAGTATAATATGTAATAACATCCATTGTCTAGTACCCATAGTACAAGCCTAGTGCTTAGTTTGGGGCTAGAAAGCGCTATATTATGTAATATGGTGCAATATTTAGGATTATTGTTATTATTGCTTAGATTAACTTAAGATTAATGACCTGTAACTCTAAGAAACAGCTGATTTTCAAGTAAACTTTAAACTCAAAATTATCGGAAACTACTTCGAATTTCTAAAAGTCGAAAAACAAAAGTTGTTCGTTTTGTTGTAGGAAGCTATCCGTTTTTTTTGTCTGATAAATTAAATGTAGTGGTGTATTGGTCTACCTACACACAATGGGGCAAAACGGGATACTATCCCATTATGCCCCGATCATTTTGCCCCAACAGACATATTTTGCAAAATCACCTACAGTTCTAACCTACAAAGTTATTCTGCGAGAATTACATTTAAATTCCTTAGTTTAACACTATTTCAATAAGTATATGGTATAACATAACAGTAGCACCGATACCTACCTTAGTACACATCGATTCAAAACACAAAACTTCATAAAAATCCCTTAAAATAACAGTTTTTTTCACTGCTCACAAAAAACGAGTTGTGACATGCACGCGCCGCTCGGACTCGTGTAACGCGACTGAACATCGCGCGAATGGCGTTGTACTAGGCTCTGTTGTGTTCACCAGTCACGCACACAATGACATTTCCCGTTCTGCCCCGAACTTCGTTTTGCCCCGGTCTCCCCTACAGTCAATATATTTGTATTTCGAAATATTGCCTCTTACCTACTTATAAACGATGATTAAGTTTATGTAATAACGTTTGTCTTTTACTGTGACATGAAGTTAACGTTACATAAACTTAGTGATCGTTTATAAGTAAGGGGGTTAATTTTATATCTTTTTTTTATTTATGTCGGAATTTGTAAACAACTACGTATAATTTTGTAAAAAAAATACTGATAGGGACAATAATAAGTGTCTGATAAGTGTGAGTTAATGCCAATCCAATTAATTTTACTCATAACTGCCTATAAATTATGCATGAAATAATTAAGTAGGTACGTACGTAATAAATGGGAAATAAATAACTTATTTAGTACGTCCAGTCCAGTCAAATTATGTAAATCTAAAATAGGCAAACATAATAGCGGATATCCATAAAAATGTGTCGTTGCGTAAATGGGCCGAGGAAAATGGAGGCGAGCCAAGTGCGGGCAAAATGACTGTAACCCATAAAAATAAGCCATATTTTTATTCCCTGTAGGTAGTCTCATGGTTTCTGTTACGAGCAAAAGAAAGTACCTACTGCTTAACTTAGATGAAAACAAAAAACAGCAGATACGTTACCTAGTCTCGGAAAATGAGACGATAAAACTGCGTCTAGCTGACGCACTAGCCTCAGTCGTATATCGAACCTTTGCCGCGTGAGCACGTGCTGTCACACTGCGATTATCTTTTTGCAATTCATAAGAATGCCTTTTTGCTTATTTACAAATGCCTGAATCATTTTTAAAAACAAATGTTTTTAAATAAAATAATTTTATGAAAATGCATGTACCTAGGTGTTTCTAGCTCATTTTTCGAATGCGCAATGTTACGGTGCATTTAGACCAAACGAACACAGAGCTAGAGCTAGAACACGAGCATTCTATCATGAATGTTTAGTGAAATATACATAGACAGAACAACGAAAGAATGCTCTACGTCCGTTTGCATTAAAATAATATGACGCAGGGCGGCTAGAATGAGCATTCTTTCGTTTGGTCTAAATGCACCTTTAGGATATACCGTATCTCCTATTTTTGTTTTCATCTATGCTGCTTAATAGGTCCTCTGATAACTAAGAGTAAGTAGGTTGGTGGGTACTTTGGTAGATACGTAAGTACGGTCTAAATTCTTAGCTGCTAATAAACAGTAGAGGTAAAACCGAGAGGAAACTTTACGAGAGTTACACTAGATGGAAACGTGGAATGTTATTCATGGATATATACAACATAAACTTGGAGCAGGTGGCACATCTATCGAACTGTGGCAATTCCTTGCCTTATCTAATAAAATTGCTTTCACAATCTCAAATGCAAATCGTGGAAAGAGCATTCACAACTGAACTGATAAAAGGTAATTACTAAATTAAGTTTGCATTTATGATGTCGCTTACTTCTAATGATCAATAAATGATTTTATGTAGGCATGCATCTACTTTACTTTACATTACTTTAAAAGGTATTATATGAGCTAAACTCAAAATCAATCAAAATCTAAAAATACCGTGAAACGGGGTAAATGGGGACGGAATTGAACTTTGAGTTAATTTATCACTATTAATGCCTGTAATTATTATATTGAGTTTGGTAATGAAATTTGAGTCGCGTTCTGAAGATTCTTATGGGTTTTACACTGAATCACATAAATCTCTCAATTTTAAATAATTTTTGATGCTACCTATGGTTCGTAGATTTTCAGAGTATTATTAACACGATTATTTCAATCTCTATTTTTTCCCTATTGACCCCTCAATTTCTATTCACCCCGTTTGTCGGTACCTAATCAACAATTTTCGATGCACCCGTCAGGGGTTTTGACTTTGGCTCGTACCTATAAACCCCTCAAATCCCTGATTTTATTTTTTAGTGTTACCCACACTTCAGGGTAACTTTTCTCCGGTGTTTGCGATGCTGATATGAAATTTAAGTCATTATAAATGTGTTTAATTTCGTAACTTAGACACTTGATGAATTAGGCAATAATAATTATACTTAAGTCTTACCAGATTACTTGAGGGAACCGAAATCCATTCGCACAATGTAACGCATTCATAGCACAAAGAACATCGTAGCATTTCCTAATTGCATTAGACATAATTCACTTGAAATATTTGTAACAAATAGTAATTGACTCGGCGCCGGTGCTAGGACATAGTTTGATGATAGCACCGGTGAAAGTTAATTTAAATCTTAACTTAAAGTTTTTAAGGTAGCTAATACAATAGCTAATGTGGGTATGAAGATGCTGTCAGACGTTACTGAAATAGACGAAGAATGCAAAACGATCAGGAGGTTCATCATCCCGACAGTTATTTCAAATATGTTTTATCTACTATATGAAGTTGATATCGCAATGATGCATTCATGACGATATGATCATAATATTAATATAAAAGAACTACTCTAGAATGTACAAGTTGCAATGCATAAATAAGGATTATCATACCTATCTTTATTTAACTTTATTATTTGTTTGTTTGTACTTATTATTAGCGTTTGCCGTTTGTAACAGGTGCTAGTTGCATTGCATTAATAAGGATTATAAGTTCTTATTTAATATTATTTATTTTTCCAGCTGTGAAGAAGATGTTTGTGTTTCTAGTAGAATTTTAGTGTGTGGTGACAATTATTACTACTAGAAGCGCCCTGCAGTTTCAGCGTAAGTCCCGATCCCGCGAGAATATTGGGATTTGCATATTTATCAAGTTCCATCGCAATTGCACGAGTGAACCACCAAACATTGCAATTTTAGCATTTAAATTATTAGTGAGATATTTTTCGGTTCATAAAAAATTCAAAGGAAATAAAAATCGCCATTATGTAAATTCCAATAAAAAGGACTGACCTCTTTTTATCCTTTCTTGCAAGAATTCCAAAATCCTCTTACATTTTTACGAATAAGAATACCGTCACCCTCGAGGCCATTACAGTGATTACGACTGAAAGTAATTAAAACAATGGGCTCGTTTGGAAAATTAACTCTTTTAAAATTTTTATTATATTTCTTTGCAAACAAGTGTGTTTAGAAAAAAATCGCAATTTCACGTTATAACACCAAACTATCAACCATTTTAAAGGTATTCTATTCTAGATCGTCGTTCTGCTCCTTGTAAAAACTCTGATTGTTATAACAACAAAAATTTAAATATCAAAACATAAAATTCACAAACACTCTTAACAATTTGTGCCTTGAAAAAATGTTTATTCGATTGCTATTCATTCCCCAAAAATGTGTTGGTTGACCCAATAAAAATGCGATTTGCTGAATTACATTACATTCGGTATTTTTCTTTCAACAGCTCTCTGAACTTTGTCAATTTTACAACCAAAACATGGACTTTGTTTTCCAACATTACCAAACAGCATAATAAAGCTCCGAGGGGTGCCGATAATATGAAATTTGCATTCGCCAGTTGCTTGCTACGTCTTTTAGGAATTTTTATAAGAGGAGTAGGGACGTGATTTGGGTTAAAGACGAAAAGGTTTGAAAATATTCGTAGGTATACTTATAGGCAAGTAGGTATAAAAACGATCATAAAACTCAAAGAAGATTGATGAAATGTTAAATGTGGGTTTCAAATTGATCACTAAGTAACGGTGCAGGTATCTTTAGTTATAAATCAATTGGCAACAAACTGATAATGTTTCATTCAAATGAATAATGTAGGTAATAAGGGTTTAACCATGAAAATAAAATACCATTGGTATTGGTAAACTTTTTTTTTATATCAGTGTTTTTTTTTTCAGTTATTATAAGGCATGTCAAAGGCGTCAAAATATGCAAACACTTTTGCTCTGAACTAGCCAAAACTAAGCAACCACATAGGTAACTGCATCAGTGTAACTTGTCAATAATGGAAATAATGTAACTTTTATTTATAAATATTTTTATACTTAGTTAATGTTTTAAAAGTAATTCTCCTTTTTTTATGGTTCAAGGAACTGCTCTAATGTCCTTCTTCTTTTTAAAACTGTTATTTTCCAGTAACATCAAAACAGACATTGGAATTAGGTATACATACCTACTTATTTCCTTTATAAAACTAAAAACATTCAATTTATTGTGTTTGCATTCCATTCAGAATACAAACTCATTCATCCCAAAGTAAACAACAGACAACGGTGCTCAGGGAAATAAATGGTCAACCGTTTGAAAAATGTTTTCAGTCGCCACGTCTATTTTTATCTCTTGAACACAAATCAAAACATTTTATCAAAGATATTTAAACTAACAATAGAGTAGCGATAGGTAGCGTAGCGAATAATGAATGTATCAATTCTTTATTATACACACCATATTTAGAATTTACAATTACATTACCTACAAGGAAAAACATACACAACTGAAAGCTAGGTCTCACAATGGGCGGCCTTATCGCTTAAAGCCATCTCCTCCAGGCAAGCTTTGGATTGGTTTGCTAGTAAAACCGAAGTGTAAGTAAGTAACGTAAGGGTTCATAAGGGAGGAACTACTTACCTACGCATAGGGTTGCCTGACGTCCGGCTTTAGCCGGACATGTCCGGCTTTTTACAGTCATGTCCGGCCAAATATATACAAGTCCGGCTTTTGATCGACCCCGTCAGTCACGCGGACACCCATAAAGCTTCATACAAACTCAGGCGAATTCACTCGTGTCGATCGGTTAACGCTTGTAGATTTTGTAGGTAGAGTACTCTTTGTTTGTAATTCATAAAAGTAGGTAGGTACTTTACATATAGGTACCTAACGATGTTTTTTATAAGCAAATTGGCCGCAACGTGGGACGCGTTGTGCGCGGCCTATTTGCCATAGATAGGAGAAAAAAAAACAATGTGTCAGGCTTTTAGGGCAAAATGTCCGGCTAAATATTTATCTATATCAGGCTTTAGTAAAAAAATGATGATATTTTTAGGCCTGGCAACCCTACCTACGCACCGTTTTCTTCAGGGTCAGAAACCTTAGCGAATATTTTGATCAGACGGTATAGGTACACAATATGCTTGCCATGATATGAGTATCCACATTTCACGCTCAATTTTGTTACTTCTATAGTCAGCGTTTTTAAATGTCTATACATCTAATTCTATATTTCCGCTTATGTTATTAACGAGCTGTTAATGTTGGTTTATTAATTATAACTTCCTGGAAGTTTGGTTAGAATATCTAGCTATTACACCTAGTGGGATAAAAGCAGGCTATGCACATTCTATTGGCAGGCAAACAATCATTTATTATCGAGTTTAACCCTCCAATGCCCGGGCGTACCGAATATTTAAATGGCACGAATTCAATGGGTATCACAAACTCACAAAATGTAAGACTTCAAATGTTGATGGAAAGAATGAACCTCACATTTTATTACTTTTTCTGTACAAAGTCCTACCTAACTGATTGACTGACTAACTGAACTATATTTCAACGCACAACCTAAACCGCTGCTCCCAGTGATATTAAATTTTGAGGGTGTGTTCTTTGTGATGTGTTAGTATAAGTACCTACCTATCCACAGTGGTATCTAGTTCGTATGTTTATAATGTGTTAGTAATATTTTCGTGGCGGAATTTGCAACAAAATATTTACATGTGTAACATTTGTCTTTTATTTAATTATATCTAAACAAAGGAATTGAACTAACTATTATTATCAGCTTTACAATCTATGCCTTTACAGTAAGAAAGTCTTACAACCTCACATTTTATTACAAAGTTAAATCGGTGCTGATCGTAACGGTGTTGAAATGCATTGTCACGAAAACAAAGGCCAAGAACAAAGTAAGGAAGTGTCACAGTTGCAGTTGTAATCGATTTTATTATATAGGCATTTGACGTGAGGTATTGACCCTAATAATAATGGTTGGGACTTTGTTATAGAAAGCAGTCTAGTGAACTTGACCACGGAAGCGAGATTTTATAGAGGTAAGTGCAATAGGTACTTACATTATATTAAAATTTAGCGAAGAAGGAGTTAGAAGAGGCTCTTGCCCTACAGTGAGACACATTAGTGGACTAACATTTATTATTAGTATTAGATACAGTTTTCTTATTTAGTATACAAACACATAAAAAGGTACATGGCCATAAAGATTACTATAAGCCGTGTTGCCCCGGCATAGAATATACTCCGTCTCTTCCCGTCGTAAAAGGCGACTTAGGGATCTGAGGGAGAGCTGCTTGGTCTCTTGGAGGGTTGAAGTCAGGCAGGCGGCCGGCCGTTAATTATTGCCAAATCTATATGCAACCGGGAACATCGCTCGGATGAGAAGAAGATGAACATGAAGATCTTAAACATAGCAAAGTAGGTACTTAAGTACTTGAGTGTTATGCTTAGTGTCATTCCCTGTACCTAAGCACAAATTGTGTGAATCCAAAACTAACTGCTAGAATCATAGCATTATTAACTGCACACATTAAAATGTATTTACAACAAACATAACTTTATCTTATAGATTATATGCCGTTGCTAACAAATTGTTATTTGTCGATGTCTTCGTACGTTACGTTATAGCCATAAAAAGTACTTTTTATTGCTCAGTAAAAAGAAGTAAGTATACAGTGTTTTGATATCAAACAATCTAATGTTCATTTGCAGTTAATATGTCTCTCATAGATATTCTTGCCTGCATTTGCATTCTATGTATTTATTACCTTGTAAGTATTGCTCCTTGGGTGTAGGTAACAGGGAAGAGGGAAAGGTGAGCAAATTGTAATCTAATGTACTGCGAAAGATGGAGTGTTGCTTTTAGCCCATTATATATATAATCATAATTGTACAGTTGACATAATATTATAATGAGTACTAACATTATCTACATAGGTACTAAATTAAATAAAAATAGACCACAGATCGGCTTTTGCTATCCATAGGGGCGAGTACCCATCCAGCTTATTGCACCTTCAACAATTTCAATCCATAATCAAACTTTAGGTAAAACAAATACTTATTTCATGTAGTATGCTAATGGGTCCAATTTTATTCATGAAATTCTTACACAGGATGGACAATTCCTGGTATGATGTGACACATCTTTGGAAGATAAGTTTTGTTAGGAAGTCGTATCTCAAAGTTTAACATCAGCTTAGAACTAAAGCTGCGTTATTTATCATTTACAATCGAACAAAGCAACGAACAATTAATATTTTACATCGAGTTCGTGTTCAACAAAAGGTGTAAATTGATCTTGTTCGAAACTTCGCAGTAAAGGTGTCCCGTTCACGATCGCAGAACAAGATGACATTTAGCCAATTGAATGAGTAGGACTTCGCGACGGTGAGAGGAGATTACATTCCGCTGCGCAAGCGGCCCTTCTACTGATGCCCTTTTGTAGTACTTCACTGGTCATATGTTTGCTCTGCTGGATAGTATCTCTGCTTAACCACTTGATTGGGCGTAATGTTAATGTCACTAATAAGCACGTTGATTTTTATATCAAGCATTTTTCAACGCGCAACACAAACTCCGTCTCTTCCTGAAACGTCATGCATTAAATCTACTCGTATACTAATATTATAAAGAAGTAACGTTGCTTTGTATGTAGGTATGTATATAGGGGGAAATCTTCGAAACTACTGGACCGATTTCAAATATTTTTATACCAATAGAAAGTTCCATTATCCAGGAGTAACATAGGATCCTTTTGATCCCGAAATCCCGATCTACGGGATCGGGACTTATGCGGGAAATACCGCGGGATTCTGCTTGTGCATTAATAAAAGCAAAAACACGAGTTTAATTTATTTTGGATCAGCATCGCGAAAACCGAAGAAAGATCCACGTGATATCTTCATCTGTTTAAACTTATTTCAAAATCAAATATGTACATTCTCTACGTATTTGTTTGGGTCCTATTTCACGAACTATACCTTGGTATTTAGATGAACTTTACTGGACGAAGCAATTGCATACCAAGATGATTTTACCGTAGATCGGAACCGCACCTAAATATGACCTATTTTGAAATAAGTGGTCTTAGGCTATAGTACGTTTCATCGTTAAATTCCTGGGCCGTTATGTTGGTAGCTTAACAAAAACCAGTTGCCTTTAATACCTTAAATGTGATACCTTGATATTAGGGCGATTTTTTTTATATGATAAGTAGATGAATGAATGAATCTCCCGAAATTCAAGGTATAAAGTATAGCACATTCAAAGTATTAAGGCAACACTTATTCGCTTTGCTACCAACATGACGGCGTATAGGAATTTAAAGATGAAACGTAGTTCAGTGCCCAAAATGAAATTATACCCATCTATATAGATCGTAAGAAAACACAATACAACTTGATGTCAATTCATTGCACGTTTTTACCTATCGATAAGTACTGCGTTAGTGGTCTGCTAATAATAAAGAGCCTCATTCATTTTTTACAGGGGTGTTAAGTTTAATTTACGAGAGGGAAGACGTACCTACCTATAAATTAATTAAAAGCACCGCTCTTCCGTTGGAAATAAGGGATTTATCTACAGAAGAGTCGATCTACCTACAGCTATGGATATACAATACTCGAGATCGGTCCTCGGCAGTTTTAATTAAAAATACATGCCTAGACTCTTTTTAATTTTTTTTAATAACGCGGACTTTTATAAAGAAAAAGGTTCTATAGACCATTTCAAATGACTTAATTATTCGTACTTATACACTTACATAACATAGAGTGGACTGTCTACCTACGTGAAGAAATCGATATTTTATATTCTACTAATATTATAAAGCTGAAAGAATGTGAGTATGTAGGTGTATTGTTTGAAAGTCGGTATGTAGATAGCTGAAGACCATGAATAACACATAAGCTACTTTTTATCCCGATCACCGCGGGGCGCTGCTAGTTTAGGTATAATTCAAAAAGGAATCTTTCACGATAGGAATCGAACCCCAGTCGTGGGAATCGTAGGCGTTCACTTTTCGCCCACTGCGTCAAAGAAATCGCCCACCGCCAACTAAACCAGTTTAGTTTAGCTTAGCTCGATGCAAACTTTGCCAGCTGCTCGCACTTGTTTGTGCTGTTAAAACTGTTAAGCAAAAGTCAACTTACTTAGTGAAGTTAGAGAAGTTGGGTACTCAGCAGTGGTCGGATAAGATGATGACGATGAACTTAGTGTAGGAAATTAGTTGACGGTGCACAATATGCTAGTAGTAATAAGTAGCAATAGTTTTTTTTAATATCAATTTAAAAAAAATAGGGGTCTTTGTCATAAATTGACCATGTCGGTCCCATTATTTGAAATAATATTATTACCTTATAATGCAACATAAACTACCAAGTATATTACCTACTCACTTGGTAATTAGTTTATTACTATTTTACCAATCAATTAGGTACTTATAGTTTAGCTTTAATAATTACTTAAACTTAGGTAATTATTTATTTATTATAGCTAAGCCCTATTTTCAAACTATTAAATGAAAAATAAAACGCAAGGTGAAGTAAAATTATACACTCGTATATAATAAATAGGTAAGATTGCATTGCAGAGTTCCATAAACTATGATTTAGATTTCGTCAGTTGTCGCCGGAAGCTATAGATATGAACTATAGATAAGTATTTACCTAAATGAAATTACAACACTGCATGCTTTGTGGTTACACTAAGTATTGAATTGAGAATTGAGAGTAAAAACCAAAGCACGAGGTACTGATAGAACCAGTCAGGACCATTCAGTCAGCGATACGTTCACACGAAATAATCAATAGTAAGTGGCTAAGTTATCTGCAAGTGATGGAAAATTTTGCTCCTCTCCCCCCCGTCCTTGATACCTTTGCGCTCCCCAAAGGCCTTAAGAATTGGTTACCTGTCTGCGGATGATGAAATTCGTCGCTGGCCACTATTGTTCATGAAAATGTTCGTGAACATGAGTGTACCCGGTCCAAAAAGCATTGAAACATCTGAAAAAATTGTGCTCGGGGCTTCCTAGCTTATATTTGCTGAGAAAACGTATTTCTACTATTCATTAGACTACAGTTTACATTGAGGACGGAGCAATGCCTATCTATAGAGCACTAGGCATTTTGCAACGCCAAATTTTATGCTGTAGTTGAAATGTTACTATACTTGACTCCTGTTGAAAGTTACACAAATTGCCCGACTTTTTTTAAGAAGTATGTAGTTTAAGCAAAATATACTATATCTCTGTGAAAAACAATTAATTCTGACTCAAAAAGTTGTTTCAACAATTCAATTGTCGAGACAAAGTGCTTGGGGCGTGGAAATAATTAACAGAATCGGAGGAAAGTTTTGTAGGTCAATTAAAATTAAAGGATCTCATTAAGAAAATTGAGTTAGGCGTAAATACACCCGTGGATGGCTAGTAAAATAAAATTATTGCGGCGATAGTACTGAAATAAGTAAGTATGATGATAAAGCCGAAATTCCATTGCGAACTAAACTAAATTAGTTTGGCTTAGCATAATCGAGACAGTTTTCATACATGTGCGTCCATCGCAATTTGTGCCAGCTATGTCAGCTATGTCTCCCCCAATACGGCCAGTCACCGAGGGGGTAGTAGACTACAACCCTCCATACTATAAGGAGAAAAAACAAAGAATAGAAAATATCATGAAAATGTGCACCTATAACTTACGATCTCTGAAAGCAGACACCAGACTAACAGAGTTACAATATTATGCACTTAAAAACATAAATTATGATATAATAGGGCTCTCAGAAGTGAAAATTGAAGGAAAAATCATAACAGAGAACAAAGACTATATATTAATGTACAGAGGTGATAAGAGTGGCCATAATGGAGTGGGATTTCTTGTGAACAAAAGTTTAAAAACGAATGTGATGGATTTTAAAACGTACTCCGATAGAGTCGTCAGGCTAGACATTGTATGCAAGAACGAAACTATGAATATAATCCAGGCTTACGCGCCCACTGAAAAGGCAAGCGAGGCGGACGTGGAGAAATTCTACAGCCACGTAACACAGGCGCTCCTAAATACCGGAAGGCACACTCTAATAATCGGCGACTTTAACTCTAAGATTGGACAGCCATTACCTGAAGAGAATGATGTGTGCGGTTGCTATGGATATGGAGAAAGAAATAGTAGAGGAGAAAGACTGCTACAATTTTGTCAAGAAAACAAATTCATTATTTCGAATACACTGTTCAAGAAACCTTCAAAGCGGAAATGGACATGGATTTCACCATGTGGAAAGACTAAAAACGAAATCGATTTCATATTAATCAAAGACAAAAAATTTGCAACAAATATAGAAGTCATCCCTACAACATTTCCTACTGACCACCGAATGGTGAGATTATCATACAAAATTCAACACTATCACAAGAACCGTAAAACATTTGGTCTGAAATCTAAAAAATACTCTCCTATAGAACAGAAATTCCTTAAAGAAGAATTATCAAACACAAATTTAGATCATCTTATAAATAACATCGACAACATCAACATAGAGCAGTGTTATAAAACTACAATTACTACAATACAAGACTGTGTCAAAAAACTTCCGAAGCCTGAAAGAAACGTAAAAAACGAGAGCATAATAAATGATAAAATAAAAACTCATCACGCAAAGAGAGCTACTGAAAAATACATACCCTCGTACTCGACAACAAAAAAAGTGGCTAAAAAACCTGTACAGAACAATTAGGAAAAAGATAAAAAATAGAAAGAAAAAACTAAGAATAGAAATCATAGAAAACGAACTAAAAACTAGAGGATCGATTAAAAACAGCAAGAAAAAACTAGACTAAAATAAAGAGTGGATGCAAATGATTACGACAACGTCAGGGCAGAATGTAACGAACAGGGCAGATATCCTACTTACAATTACAAATTTCTACAAAAAGCTATACTCCGGTATAAACAATTCATGTAGATATAGAAAAATACGAAGTATACGTACGGAAACCCAAGAATTTCTTATTCGAGAAGTAGAGCACGCAATATCCAAATTGGAACAAAATAAATCACCAGGAGAGGATGGAATAACCACCGATGTTATCATTGCAATGGTAGAGCCACTAGCACCTCACTTAACCAAATTATTGAACGCTATACTACATTCAGAACAGCTACCTATTGATTGGAATTATTCTATTATAACTTTGATTTATAAAAAAGGAGACCCTAAACAAATTGACAACTACCGTCCTATAAGCCTTTTGCCTACTCTCTACAAACTTTTTTCCACGTTAATACTATCTCGGATAAGTAAAGTGTTAGACGAGCAACAACCACGTGAGCAAGCTGGATTTAGGAAAGGTTTCTCTACGGTCGATCATATATTCACACTAATACAATGTATAGAAAAGTGTTGAGAATACAACAAACCTATATATCTAGCTTTCATTGACTACAAAAAAGCATTTGACTCCATATATCACGAGTGTTTGTGGAAAGCTTTGGAAGAAATAGGAGTTGATGATAAATTAATTAGAATTCTAGAAGTAATCTACAACAACTGCCAAGCAAAAATAAAGCTAGAAAGTATGGGACCAGCTTTTGATATAAAACCAGGTGTGAAACAAGGCGACCCTGTATCTCCAAAGTTGTTTACAGCTCTATTAGAACACATGTTCCGGAGACTAAACTGGGATAACTGTGGACTCAACATAAATGGTGAACGTTTATCACACTTGCGCTTTGCTGATGATATCGTAATAATTGCCGACCGGTACGAAGAATTACAGCTTATGCTCTCTACTCTCGACAAAGAGAGCCGCAAAGTGGGTCTACACATGAACATGTCAAAAACATAAGTGATGACAACCGACGTTGCAGTACCTATACTCATAAATGACATACCTATAGAATATGTACAAGAATATATCTACCTTGGACAACTGATTTGCCTCGAAAATCTAATGGAGAAAGAAATTGATCGAAGGATTGCTATCTCTTGGAAAAAGTACTGGGCAAATAAAGACGTATTCAAAGACAAAAACCTTCCCATCTCTCTTAAGAAAAAGTTATTTGATAGCGCCATACTACCATGCTTACTATACGGATGCCAGACATGGGCACCTACGAAAAAACTCATACAGAGACTAACCACATTTCAGAGAGCAGCAGAACGTTCTATGTTGGGTATTAAACTTAGTGATCGAGTAAGAAATGAAAAAATCCGAGAAATGACGAAATTAATCGATGCCGCTACCATGTTCTGTAAAACAAAGTGGAAATGGGCAGGTCACGTATCACGAACCATGGACGGCCGGTGGAGCGAGCGCATTCTCCACTGGTATCCGAGAGATGGGAAACACGCGAGAGGCCGCCCACGGAAGAGATGGAGTGATGACATCGAAGAGGTCGCAGGCAAGAAGTGGATGAGAGAAGCCCGAGATCGACACAAGTGGCATTCAATGGAGGAGGCCTTCACCCGTATTTGGGTATCCAATCCCATAAAACAATACTACCATTATATTTAAGATAAAATCTACTGTAATTTAATTTAAGGTTTGGAAATAAAGGCTTATTTATTTATTTTATGTCAGTTGTTTAAAACACTGGCGTGCTAAGCTGAACTAAAGTTGAGTCGGTAGTGGAGGTTTGGCTTAGAAATAAATAAATAAAATGTATGTAAATAATAAGATTTAAATACTTTAATGTACTGGCAAAAGTCAGTACCTCAACAGTCAACAGGAACTCTATAAGTCAGTCAGTGACTCGGTCGAAATTATATGGCACTCAGAGCTGATTTACATTGGGTCAGCTACACAAGTCAGTGCGCCAGAATTTCCGAAGTCAGTCACTGACTAGGTCGAAATTCTATGACACTGATTTCTGTAACGGAGCCTTTTACTGACCGTCGACCGAATCACTGACCAATTTTTTTGTAAATCACTGACCAATTTTATTGTAAACTAGCTGACCCGACAGACGTTGTCCTGTCGTTTAGTACAAAAAAAAATAAAATTCATCAAAATCGGTTTAGCATTTTTTCTTTCATAAGAACCTTCTCCTGACAATAGCAAACACAACAAAAAAAGAATTATCGAAATCGGTCCAGCCGTTCACGCGTGATGTCGTGACAACGGAAAACGTTTCATTTTTATACATATATATACTAGCTGACCCGACAGACGTTGTCCTGTCGTTTAGTATAAAAAAATAAAATTCATTATAATCGGTTTAGCATTTTTTCTCTCATAAGAACCTTCTCCTGACAATAGCAAATACAACAAAAAAAGAATTATCGAAATCGGTCCAGCCGTTCACGCGTGATGTCGTGACAACGGAAAACGTTTCATTTTATATATAAGATATAGAATATAGATAGATAGATAGATCAGCTTTAAGTTAGAAAATACAATCTGTAGCATGCAATAGCTATAAACTACTTTCAAGAATAGTTATTAATGTTTTTCAGTTCAATTATCAATCAAGTACCCAAACTGTAATGACGTGGCAATTATCGAGTCCTCATTTTAAACTCTGCTTCCTTGGCACCTAGTACTACGCAATAAGCAAGTGTGTTGGCGTCTCGGATCACTTGACCGATTGTTGGCAATTGCCTGTGTTGGTGAAATATTCAAGCACTTGTTAGAATAACTGTCTGCAAGACTGTGCACGCGTATGTTCAGGAATTTGTACTTTACTTATCCTCTTGGGATTGTAACTTTAATGAAACAAATAATGAATGTTAGGTACTGGGGAGTTTTTATATTTTTAATTTAAGAGTAGGTATTTGTTGTTTTGACTAATATTACCGTTGCTTCTTTGATGGCAGTAGTTATCAATGTGGTTTAGGTTGAACTTCGCTTACCTAGAATATCCCTGTCCACACGCACCTCAAATCTAGACTTTCAAATTGTACAGTATGCACGCCCGGGGATACTGTTGTACATATTATATTATACAATATACACACGTGATGTTATTCAATATACACACGGGAATAACACTGATAATATTACTCGCAGTGCGGATAAGGGACAACCAAGTGTGAACGCTTAGTACCTAGGTACTGGTATTAAATGTCATATATTACCTAAGCGCTATTTATTTATTTCGCCGAAGTAAATACGTGGTAATGATATAAACAATTTCACAACTGTTATCAAGATTTAAGATGTACCTACTCTGTGCGCGTACATGTATTCTAACAATACAATATTTTGTATCCATTTTCGTTCCACTACTGGACAAGTGCCTTCCGCTCTTCCACACATTCCAATAAAATATATAATATTTAGATAATATTATATAGTGCAATGCCTAACAATATCATCAACAAGCTTTTAATGAAATAGTTCCGAATAGCAACATTCCATAAAGTAGCCGGCGGATATTCCAGTATTTGGGCTCTGTATTCAGGTCAATGTGCCAATTTACCGCCAAGGAAGTTGTTCTTGCAAAATCGATTGTCCCGTTCCAATACACTTTTCGCCAACAGATAACACGACTCCCAAATTGGTACGGAAACTTTTCTGCTAAAAGGCTTCGTAGATAAGAGGAACCTTTTGTAATAAAGCGGATGAAATTACTTAAGTAAGGTTCAGTCAGGACACATTGCGATACAAGAATACAAGATACAAAGCAAGTACAAAGTCTTATTTATTTCAATTTGGTTAACAATGAAGCAATTGGAGACAAACAGGTATAGATACTTAGGTAAAGGTAGAGCTCAATTTTAGGTAGTTCCATTTGGTAAGCAATAATATAGTACAAAAAACAAGGAAGAACTTAGCTTACTTTACAGCTGTCTAGGTTGCATAGGGGTAACCTAGGCTCCCGTACTAGGGTTAATAGGTATAGTTTAATTCACGGATCGGCACGAAACACGAAAATTGTTGAGTGTATTGTATAGGGACTCAAAAACTGTCGCGATAGGTAGAGTCAGGGGTAATTTACATTGGGTCAGTGCCTCAGAATTTTAGAAGCCAATCACTGACTTGTTCAAACTCCTAAGGCAATAAGGCAATAAGAAAAAACTTTTCAGTTTAATTGTCCATGTGTCTTGATTATGGTATCTACCTACCTACGTACCTATTATACAAAACCTTCAATCCACCCTTAAGCTTCCTAAAAGCAATTTTCGCTACAATTTCGAAAAGGCATTTATCATTGCTTCCGCTGCGTCATTTCACGTTATGCCGTCCATTTGAATAAATCAGTGTTCAGGGAGGCCAAGGTTATTGGACTTCAATAGTGTGACGGTAAAAGACTTATATAGTTAGGTTAAGTAAGTAGGTGTTCCGGATGAGCTAAAACTGGCCTAAAGACTTCGAAATTATTGAGGCGGAAAATAACAATCCCACGTAGTAAAGAGGTATGCGTTGTGGAAAATTGCTAGATAAATTACTCTACGTGTAAGATATAGGTAGCCTCTAGTAGAAAATGTTTCTAGTAAATATGCCTGGCAAGTTAATTCTGCTTATCAGTATTTAGTGCCATCTAAATTTAAAACAAATGATGAGATATCCTTAGTAAATTCATTAGCGCTTAATAACCTTAATCAATATAATCATTTTATTAACATACACGGTAGATTATTAGACTATGTCTTATGCAATGACTCGGTCGAGGTTAGTGAGTGCACAGCCCCACTTGTTAAGATTGACCTACACCATAAAGCTATAACTATTACTACAGACTTTGCTTGTTCTGAGGTGTTGACACCGGAACCACGTATAAAATACTTTTATAATCGTGCCAATTTCAGCGAGTTAAATCTCGATTTAAGCAATGTAGACTGGTCTCCCTTGGAAAGCCTTCCCCTTAACGAAGCAGTTGGATATTTCTATGATACCCTATACGAGTTGCGGGACAGGTTTGTACCATCTAAGTTTATAGGTCCTTCATCTTACCCGCCATGGTACTCTAATGCTTTAAAAAAAGTATTAAAGGAAAAATTTAAGTTTCATCGGAAGTACAGAAACTATAAAAATTTATCAGATAGACTCTCCTTTGAATATCTAAGAGATAGGGCTTGTAAAATGGAGAGTGAATGTTTTAGTAGCTATATTACCACTACTGAAAATTCTATCAGTAAAAACCCTAAGTGTTTCTGGGCTTATGTGAAGAGTAGGAATAAATCAAACGGGCTGCCATGTAGTATGAATTTTAGAGGTGTCTCACTTAATTCAGGCAAGGATATATGTAACAGCTTTTCTAATTATTTTCTTTCCAACTTCTCTGTTCCTTCAACAAGCTCGAGTAGCCATAATATAGTAAGCGACGATGTTAATATGCAGGACGGTGGTATTAGTTCTATAGAGGTGTTGAGCGGTGTTGTAAGGAGGAAGTTGCTCGGGTTGGATGTCGATAAATCCGCAGGGCCAGATGCTATTCCACCAATTTCTCTTACTAAGTGCGCAGACCAACTGTCTGCGCCGCTCTCCACTTTGTTTTCGAGATCACTTAAGGAAGGGGTAGTCCCGGATTTGTGGAGATCGGCGTTTATTACACCGATTTTCAAAAAAGGGTCTCGATCAGATATACAAAACTACAGGCCTGTTTCTAAATTATGTATACCTTCAAAGATTCTGGAAGTTATTGTGAAAGAGCAATTATACCCTAGTATTAGCCATCTTATACCTCAGTCTCAGCATGGATTTATGAAAGGTCGTTCTACCACTTCTAATCTTATTATGTTACATGAAAGTCTTACTGACAATATGGACAGAGGCCAGCAAACTGACGTCATTTATACAGATTATAGCAAAGCGTTTGATAGAATAGATCATATTATTCTCTTACGAAAACTGAGTAATCTGGGTATCCGGGGTGACTTACACAGGTGGTTTGCATCATATATTAGCAATAGAACCCAAGCTGTGGTAGTAAGTAATTATGTATCTAGTTGGGTTCTGGTGCCAAGTGGTGTTCCTCAAGGTTCGGTCCTTGGCCCAATCCTTTTTCTTATCTTCATTGCTGATATAGATGCCTGCTTCGAGAATTCCAAAGTTTTAGTTTTTGCAGATGACATGAAAATTTTTAAAAGCATTTCTTGTTTCACTGATGCGAGACTTCTTCAGGAGGATTTAGGCCGTCTTGATAGATACTGCGAGGTTAACAAGTTGGATTTAAATCCCATGAAATGTAATTGTCTAACATTCACACGAAAAAAGAAAAAAATATCATTTTATTTAACTATCATCTTAAGGGACTAAATCTTCCTAGGAATAAATCGGTGCGTGACCTTGGTGTTCTACTTGATACTCAGCTTACATTTGATAACCATATCACCGATATTGTTAATAGGGCTTATAGAGCGTTAGGATTCGTAATGAGAGTATCTAAAGAATTTAAACAAATTAAAACTATCAAGTTATTGTATTGCACCTATGTTAGAAGTAAACTAGAATATGCTTCTCAAGTTTGGAACCCTGCATATAAAAAATACATACACAAAATTGAAAGAATTCAGGAAAAAATTATTAAATTCTTAAACTACAAAACTAAATCACATTGTTCTGACTACTTAGCTTCCTGTAAAAAGCATCATATTCTCCCTCTTTGTGACCGACGTAATATCGCCGACTTCATTTACTTGTCTAAATTGTTATCTGGCTCGATAGACTGTCCTGAGCTTTTAAGTAAGTTAAGGATTTTTGTTCCTCCCAAATTTCAATACCGCAGAAATATTCCTACTTTTAGGTTGAGCAGAGGTTCTACCAACTATAGAAGGAATTCCTATTTGAGACGAGCTTGCGATGGATATAACAAGGTTACTGTTCATGATTCTAATGTCTTTGATATGTTTGGTGATAGCATAGTGAGTGCGAGACGTAAGTTATCTAATACATTTTTCAAAAATTAAGGTTGCAAGTATAACTTATACTACTACTAAACTTGTGTTGTTCTAGTGTATAATTCGTTTTTACCCTTTTCCATGGGTTGTACCCACTTTAGTTTTACTTTAGTTTTATGTAAGTTTTTCATTCTATTGCCTGTACAGGTGTACACACAGTATTTAGTTCCTAGCATAAGTCTATTAGTGAAAACATGTAATTGGCCTTTTGTAACTATAGTTATCTAGATTATGTTTTATGTGCTGTTTGTTTTCCGAAAATAAATAAATAAATAAATAAAAAAATAAATGCCTAATTAAATGAATAATATAAAAAATTATAAACATGTATCCAAACATTAATAACAGACATTTCTTCTATGGTTGTATGGCGTATTGTAAGACACGCAAATAATAGTCAGCTCTCCTTTACGAAGTAAATATATCTACCTTGCTTGATCCAGATCTCTATTTGTAAAAAATCATGGCACTATTCCTGCAAAACTTAACAGAAACATTACAGCTAAATACAATAAATTAGGAACATAAATATCTCGAATTGCTTTAGATTGAATGTTATCTGTTAACGTTAAGGAAACTAATCCGTGTTAAGCTCCTACATGAGTATTAATAGCCCCCAAATACCATTAGTCCCTCGGAGGAATGTTGTTAATAACCTCCCGCTATATTATATCAGCTAATGTCCCTCTGTGCTTCACAATTTGTGCTTCCCTGTACTTGATCACTTCCCCTATATCAGATAGGTACATTAGCGGTAGCAAAAATGTCGCAGAAATAGTTTAAATCAATATTTTCTTCTGTCGCTTAGGTAGATAAGTTTTCGAGCACAGAATTATGAGTTAGGAATGGTTTGAAAATAACAGTACCTATATACCTTCTTATCCTAGCCTGCCTCTCGGGAGCCCCAAAACTGAGCCGCCAAACACGGGGAGAGATGGGGCATAGAATTACAGTACCTTTTTATGTCTATGGAGGGAGATATAACAATGGCCATACGATGCAGAAAGGTTTCTAAGTTAATTCTAAGCTAATAGTTAGTCTAACTCTTGCGACTGAAAGCTTTTGAGCTTATGAGCTGAAAGTAGTTTTTGATTATAGTTGTATAAACCACTTGGCTATGATATGTTTAGATTAATATCAGTTTTTATGGAAATCTTTTAAAAAGATGTTGTAGGTACCCAATAGGGTTTACCTACTACTAGAATCCTTATTCATAAATGTAAAATTTCATAATACCTACTTACTGCTTTTAGAAAACCTTCTTGAAAACCATTTAATTCCGGCCACTCGAACATGATTTATTGCTAAAAGCAGACGCTCGTACAAAGTCGGGAGTTAAGCCATTATTCTTATTTTATTATTTTAGGGTCATGGCAAAAACCGAGTTCCATGTTATTAGGAAAGATTTTGGAGTTCCTGAAGTGAAAGATTTTTGAGTTCCTGAATCATATTTTATAACAAAACTTTCCATATTTTATACAATCAATCTTATAGGTAGTCCAACGACTGACTTTATGATTTTTGATAATTCTTACGGGATCGAGATTGACCCTTGTGAACTCCTCTGAAATACCTAAACCATAGTCATTATGCTCTGTCACCCGGACCCCTAGTCTTACCCTCATAGTTTATATACAACCCGAGTAATTACTTTGGCTAAGTATAATGCATTTGTCTCGCACTTGTCAGTGATTTTCTGTGTCAGTATTTATTGAGCGATAAAGTAATTACTCGACTATAAAATAATATGAGTGTTTGCGCTTCGACCGACATATCAGTAACTAATCTTGACCTAAATATTCTATCAAGTAAGTATTTAGAAATATTTTACAAGGAGAAATACATCATCAAAAATCCTCCCATGACAGGTGGTGGCGCACTCGCCCGGCAAGCAAGTGGCACAGGTTCCAATCATGGGAGGATTTTTGATGATATGTTTGTCGTTGTAAAATATGTCTAGTAAAAATACCTTGAGCAATAAAACATAAGAAATATTAAGTAAGTAGGTATTTATCTACATAAATGGTCTTACAAAACAAGAAGCGAGTAAAAGTGTGTGCCGTGGCTCATTAACGTGTTCAGCAGCACAATCTCGACCCAGTAGCGTACAGCGTAAGTAGCGTACGTACAAGACAATGATTGTGCGACAAAGCACAAACCTTTGTTTTCACTTGTCAACTGTTACGGGCTTACGACACCATGGAGTGAACAAGCATTTTATTCAAGTAGGTTGTAAGGTTGTTTAGGTACATACTGGTAGGCTATCTTCTTAATATAAAGCTTAGGTTCTTAGAAGAAAACATTATGCTAATTGTGCCAAATTCATGCTTCCAGCGGGACTACAAACTGTAACCTACTGTTCTTTAGCCGGGCATGCTAACCATTTGCGCCATGGGAGCTCTATAATCTGCCAGCCTGAATTTAAGAAATGCATTATTCTTATTTTTTTCGACCAAGACTCGTAGCACTATCTACATACGTATAACCTTATAAATATCAAAATTTTTCACTCCTATTCAAGTTTTGCTTCATAATTACTAGAGATGGGCTGACTAGGGGTTCTGCCGACTAGCAGACTAGCCGACTAGTCGGCTGACTAGTCGGCAATGGAGATCATTATAATTCCGAGATATTTGGGTTAATCATGATCACTCGGCGATTATTGCTATTTTTTGATAAATTTGCACTTCGCAAGCTATAGTGAAACTTCCAAAAAATGGTTTGAATACAAATAAAAATAGGAAAAAAAATGGAGCTGAGGCATAGTTATGACATTTTTGATGTTTAGATGATGTATTAAGCTATGACGTGTTTTGTTTATGTTTTTCTGACTACCCACCTTCTAAACTGTAGTACTAATTAAATAAATATTGGTTTTATTGCATAATTGTTAGTTGACGACTAGTCGGCATAATTTGCCGACTAGTCGGTTAAACTGCCGACTAGTCGGCTTTCCCGACTAGTCGGCGACTAGTCGGCCCATCTCTAATAATTACATGTTTATAAACTCTTTTTATGTAAGTATAGGTATAGCTTTTACTTCTGTTTTCGCGATGTTGGATAGAAATTAAACTCATGTATCGATATGTCATGTATGCAAGTACCTTTACAGATCCAGGTCTTGAAGAAGAGACCTGTAAAGGTCTCGAAACGTTGAGCGTTCAAACAATGCTAAAAGTAATTAACAGCAAGTGATTAAAACCGAAAAATGAGTTTAATTTTTAAATATAAAGCATTATTTGTACTTACAATTGATTTCACGACTTATTTTTGCCTGTGTTCGCTTTTCAAAGTCGCAGTAGTAAGAAGGAAATAGAGCGAAAGTAAAATAATAAATGTAACGTGCAAAACCTTTTCACGGATCATAAGTTACAGAACGTTGTACAAATTAAACGAATTATTTATTTTATTATAGGAACTTAAATAATACAATAGGTAAACTTTAAGCGATAAGACCCATGGTAATACGAAGAGCTAAGCTGTGTTTTATGTGTTACTTTAAAATATTTATTATGATTAATAATAATTATCTTACAAGAAACATTTTACAAGGAGAAATGCATTATCATATCACTGAAAAATGTGGTAGTTTTGGCTGGTAGAAGTACCTATTTTGTAAGTAAAAGTACCAGATTTAAAACAAACGCATGTATGGGAATCCGCTATGAAACGGACGTGTTTTGAAACGGACACTAGGTATTGATATCTCAAGTTTTTGATCGAAACAATTTTAGGTTTTTTATTTGTATTCCCCCTACATATCTCACCTCAACACACATCTAGGTAAAGTCTTCGTAGCCGTCGTTGAGGGTAAAAAACCTACTAATTTTATATGGCTAGATTTATTTCATAATTACTATAAGGGTGTTTTTTCTAATATTTCACCAGGATTAGATACCAATCTACACGAATTTCCTACTTGTGGCGTTTCTTCTTTGCTTATTGTGCTAAAGTTAAGCTGGCATCATTCCAATCCATATAACTTATTCGTCATAAATTCACTAGGTACTTTGTACTACGGCAAAGACACCAGTACCAATAACTAACCAATAAGCAATAACACTTAGCAATAAATTCAGACAACTGCCAAATAAATAACGCAAGGCGATAGGTTCATTGAATATTGATGTAAATATCATAAGTCCCGCGGTAACAATGATAGGTCGATGAAAGCTTGTAATATTGCTGTTAGGCCCCTTGCTATTATAGGGACCCTATAGAATCGGGACCCTTAGGGAAGGATGTCTTCGTATTTTATGTCCGGAAACGTGAGTGTTGTTGGTAATGTGCATGTGAGTGAACTTGGAGATGAGATTGTTTTGGTTAATAATACTCGTATTTATCTATCGTTTGGGTGGGAGGATAGTTATTGGATACTCATATACGCACTTATCTACTTCGTAATAAGAGGGATCTAAAGACAGCGAAAATGTATTAAAATATTATTTAGGACTTTCCTATTTGCAATTGTAAATAAGACTGATGTGTTTTGATGTGATCATGGACTCGACTGTGTTCCAACCAAAGGTCGGTGCAGCCTTTAAGTACCTACTAGGGCGTTAAAAAGGTGGTTTAACAGATTCTGCTAACAACTATTACTTTTTGACACAATCACTATAATTGTGCACCTGGCACGTATGGGTCTAAAATGTAGATTTGAAAGCCACCGTTGCGCTTGCAACTATAGCAGGTGCACATAATATGATTGTGTCAAAAAGCAGAATTGCTAGCGGACTATGGTAATAGAAGATTTTTAGACGCACGCGGGATCTTAGTTCGTTTTACTGATGTTCTTCCTACCAATAAGTTACGACTACGAGCAAAAATAATATTTTAGCGTGCTGCTGAAATTGAAGTCGACATTAAAATTCGACTTATTATTTTATACGTTTGAAAGTTAAAAACATGTTTGTTACTCATGAATTCATACAAAAACACTGAACCGATGAAACTTGCTAATGGAGATAGCTGGAAATCTGGTTAACATACCTTCATGTTATTTTTATCGGATATACCCACCGGATCGGGACTTCCGCAGGTGAAACCGCGGGGCGCAGCGAGTTTAATATTACACAAACTTATCTACATTTATTTGAAACAAGTGCTCTTTAGCAGCAAAATCATCACGCAACTAAAGCTTTCATACTTAGAGTAAAAAAGGTGGCTAATCTGATCATTTTTCTAAGTCGGTTAAAAGCTCACCCAAATTACCAACACCGTTAATAAACACGCACCTGCTATAAGACCACGTTATCATCCCATCGGTCAAGTTACATAATGTTTGTTCTACCACACTTGGATTATCTTGTCGTGCTTATCGCCTTATCGGTGAGGAAACGGAGCTTTGTTTACGTGATAAGGAAATAATAAACGAGAGTCAACGACACGCGTTGAGACAGTAGCTAGTTACTTGACACGTGTATTTGAAAAGGATTTTGGTTTGGGATACGTTTGGGAGAGTTTACTAACAGACTTTCAAGAAAGGAGGAGTTTGTTTGGATGTTTTCAGAGTGAAGACTTTTGTGATTACTGGGCTGCCTTTGATATTTTTATTTGAACAGGTTTCTTTTGTTATAATTGGTTGTCTAAGTGATTTAAAAATAAAAATAAATTAGAAATTAAATATTTGAAACTAAATACTTACCCAAAATAAGGTATGGTACCCAAAAGGCTGGCTGTATTGCCTCTTAGTAGCCAGCCCTTTGCCAAAAACTAATAATTTGGTGGTATCTCTATGAAAATCTAAATCTAACTGAAAAGTATAATATACAAGAAATGGCATCCTACTAATATTTATTAAAAATGTAAAAGTTTTTGTATAAGCACAGAATACATAGGTAACAAGTTGGAAGTTACTCAGTATCGAAAAAACTACTGAACTGATTGCAATGAAACTGGGTATGTATGCAGATAGCTGGAGAATAGCTACTTTTAATCCGTTAGTAAAAAGTATCTTAGGTAGGTATGTCTTAATCTGCGATTTTACGCAGGTGACACTGCGGGACGCAGAATCGATATGTTAATTCTAGCGTAAACCCTCACTTTTCCAGCGAAGTTTCGCGCTAAAGTCTGTTTGTTTTCTGAACTAGTTCCTTTCGATGCGCTACATTTTGTGCCAACTCATTCTCGATACATAGGTTTTAGGGTTTACTTAAACGTGTAACAACTGAATATAAAAAGCATTCTCTTTATTTATGCCGAATATGTCATTGCAGTGATTGTTTACAATTTACAACCTTAGCTACAATTTGTACTTTGAAATTACTTCCAAAAAGCAATATTTGTTTACAAATCACAATTACGGTCTCGTCACGCCACGAAGCGCGAAGTGATTTAGTTTCCGTGCTAAGGGAAAAGCAGACCAGAAACATTTTAATCGGATGATACCTAATAATTGTCTTATCGTTTCTAATGCCGTTGAAATTACTTTAATTATGCTACTCATAATTTTTAAGCTATTGCATAGCTTTTATCGCGGGCTTTGAGCGCGACGACCGAATCAAGAAATTCCGTAACGAAAATAAAACCTAACACGATGCTATGCAATAGCTTTACCGCGGTAGTCCCCGAGTGCCACACATTTTTATCTTGCTTTCTTCTTATAATGTGTTTGGCTTTATTACCTCCCTCACTGATCGCGCGTACGAAAAATCACTATTATGTAATCAACTCACACACTACGCGTGCTATAAGGTACCAAGGAGCTACTTACTTGCTTTCGATCATAACATTTTAGTTTGTAATCGGCAGATCGAACATCTATAGTCCCCATTCATCCTTACCAATCAAAATGACTATACTCTCTAATCTGCGTTCACCCCATGAACCCATTGATGTGCTATCGTGCTATCGCAACACGCTATTTCTATTGTTTTGGAAAAATAAACAGCGAAAGTTTCACACGACTAAATCAACACTGTCGAGGAAGCGCGAAAGTGAAATAATGGGTAATCAAATCACTAATCAATTTAATGTTATTGTGATGAATGATGATAGATGGGGGTTCATTACGCTTGATATATTACGAGGTAAGTAGAAAGATTGTTTTGTTAGATAGGCACTGATTACACTTTCAACAATATGGATGTGGGAGAAAAAACTGTAGGTAGTTAGGTACAATCGATCAATCCCTCTTACGATAAAATAAAATATCAGGAGGAAACCTGCGTCTTAAAATCACGTAAAATTACTCAATTATCTGGCTACGTACCTACGGAAAACGCCCAGCGAAACCTTTTTGCTGCGGATTATCAAGAACTGTAGGTACTACCCTTATACCCGCGCTCCTTAAAAGTCTACTTAAAAATAACAATTTCAATAATTCGAACAATTTCAAACTTCGCTCGAAAGTGCGTTGTTATTAGTAAGCTACAGAAACTGAATGTTTTCGTCTTCAGGGATATCAAGGTCTCGGTCTGTGGTATAGCTCAAAAAAGCTATTTTAAAATTGGCTTTTATAGTAGGTACCTACTTACTATAATAATTAGATTAGATAAAAACAACTATAATATATAAGAAGGTAGGTACGGTCGAATTGAGAACCTCCTCCTTTTTTTTAAAGTCAGTTAATAAAAGTGGAGGGTTATTTTATTAGTAAGGAAATAAATAGTTATCGTGTCTCTGATTCTAGCTGGCTTGAGTGTCTAGCTAGCTAGAGGGTAGACACACACTAAACTTTTAAAAGCACATTGCCGCATTGCCCTAGGACCATCAACGCCATCTATCTATTTATAGTAAAAGTAATGTAACAGTTGTTTAAATTCAAGTATGTACCTAACACGATACTTATAACTGCTCCTAGCTCTTTACAAATAGTTAGGCGCTGTTTCGTTAGATGTCGCTGTAACAAATTTTGCTAATTGTCACATCTTCCTAGAGAAAAAAAATCAATATCAAAAAACGTTTTTTTTTGGCGGGAACGTGGAGACAACATGTCGCGCTCCAATTTGGTTTACGTGAAACTATGTTGTAAACCCGATTAAATTGTGTAATTTTGGGTGGGATCTTATTCAATTTAGTTCCGTGAATGTGCACAAGTGTAGTGAAAACAAAATTGAGTGTTAAACATGGACTTTCTTCGTCTCTCCTGTCAAAGCTCCGTGAAAGTCATGGTAAAGTTGCCACCGCTTTGCCATAGCTCCCGACTTGAAACTTTGAGGCCGATTGGGCCAATACTTGATAATGGCAAGATGTACGACGCCAAAGCTAAAAGAAGAAGAAGGATACGATAATAATCTCGACGCTGGCAGATGTGCGAAGTTACAACACTTCGTGGATCGACGCCATGATGAAGAAAAAAAAAAATATCAAAAAACTAAAACGTCAGTTCGTAGTCTAGAATTAAAAACGAAGTACCAACTATATAACTTATTTTGGGTTAAAAAAATAACAATCTGTGGTAGTGTACTACCGTAGTATCTACGAGCTGTACAAATGCAATCTACCGTAGTAGCACAGTCTATGCAGTACCTAGTCTTGTAGGACTTGACTTGTGCTATGTTTTTACGGTGTAAGGCGTATTTTACAAGCTAAAATCAAAGTCCCTGTCGGGTTTATCTAAAATTGTTGATTATTTCATCATGACTAATTATTTTTTGCATTGATTGTTTAGGTAAGTGCTTCCTATATTTTGGTATACTTAGTTCTAAAACAAAAACGTTTTATTGTTTCAAACCTGTGTTTCAAATCCATGCAAATAAATAATTGAACAACATTCCGTAGTGAAATAAATCATCAATTTTCGAGGAACCCGACAAAAAAAATGATTTTAGCTCGTATAATGTATTTTTTTTAAATACATTTTTTACCCTTTTAATAACGGTATTACAAAAACAAATTGCTTTAATGATTTCAAATATTTTATTTAAGTTAACATAAAGATTCAGTTCAAATATAACTTTGATATGACTATAAAATAATCTACCTAAAAGCATGCTACAATAAACAATTTATACTAAATTTTATTACCTAATGAATAACCGACATAACAGATTTCGAATAAGTAAATTTAACGTTTTCAAGACTCGTTAAAACACGAGTCATAGATCTAATATTAAAAAATTACTACAATTAGATAGTTTAAAACAAGGTACCATATTTTTTAAGTTTATATGAAAACAGCTTTTATTCATTAACGACTCTTAAATCTACTTTAGCTAAAGTTTACATCTTTCCTTTTTCTTTCTTGTCAATGCCCGTCTTACCATAGACTAAATTAACTGTAGTCTTAACTATGGCCTTACGTAATTATTTTCACTAAAGTAGTTTTAATGTTATAAACGTTTATAAATAAATCTCCGAAGTATACGATATAAAAAGTCATGTGTAAGAACTTACCTATCTAAAATACATGGCCATGCATACATAAATGCTTAACGTATAAGATCTAATAAGAATTACAGACAAACACACTTAAGCTATCTATTAACACAGAGAAATGTTACTTACTACTATCTACTCTATACTTTACTCTATCTACAAAAAGGTAATTATAATATACATCATTGAATAATCATAGTTAGGTATAGATCTTCTAGTGTAACAATGAACGCTTCTCCAATGTACCAGAATCGCCCAAAACAAATGGGAAGTCTTAAAAGGGTAATTCGTATAGGTAAGTGTAATGTAACCGCTACCTACTAGTAGCGGTTTGCATAAAAATTCTTAAACATATTTAGGCTTCAGTGTTAAAACGATTAGTAAATATTAAACTTTTATTACTTTGATTTATGATTGACATATTATGTAATCTTCTTTATTTTAATATTTAAGTATATCATGCTAACCGCCCTAGGCTTATAATGGGTTTCCTTTAAGGTATCTGCAGTCAATAACTGTTTTAACTATAAAGTCCCTTATTCATCAAAACATGTATTTGGCAACAGTCACGAAAGTGTTTATGAAACAATCAATAGTGGTAAAATGTTACTGAGCGGTGAAATAAGCTACTCCTGCAGATTTTGACTCCCTTAAATAAAAACACCCCTTTTTTTCAGTCGTCAGGGGTTTACACAACACCGAACAACTGAACAGGCGAACGTAACCGTCCCATCGGTCAGTAACATTTATAAAGAAAAGTGGGAATAGATTTGTAATTTGTCTGTTTGTTGTTAAAGCCAGGGGACACCCATCACCAATCTTATGATCTTAAAACGTTTTACAAGCTAGTAAGTCGATCAGCTTGTGAAGTTCGTGTAATTAAGTAATAAATAAGTAACTACCTCTTTAATGATAAACGCTAATTATCAGCTGCATAAACTGTGTATTGTTTGTCTTTTTGTGACATGAAGTTTCGAAGTTGATAGATCGAGACAAACTTGATATAACTTAGTCATTATGTTAATCATCGTTTATAAGTAAGGGGGTTTGAGTTATAGAGTTTATGAATAAGGTATTCGTCTTTTGTTATTATGCAAAAAGGCGTACAATAAGCGTTCATTTGTAAACTAGAAGACAAAATGTAATTTAATTCACATCTTTGGAATTCACTGTTATCAACTACATTGAGCTATCAAAAATTCAGGTACATTTCTTTTTAATATATGCAACCAATGTTAATTTATGTTGTAAGTCATTTTCGTACTCAAAATGTGCCTAAGGGAAACTTGGTGAACCTTAAAAAAAGATAAGCAATGCTGTCACTGTTGAATGCCACTTGTGAGAGAAACAAAGCATTTCTTTATAAAATCTTAGTAATTATGGAGCTAAGAATGTCCCACCCAGGCCCAGGCACTACGTGCCATAAATATCAAGGACTAAATATATGATTAAGGAACTAACTGATAATTAGCTACTAAAGTTTACCTTAGCAACATTAATGAGTGCGGTTGATAATTATAAGTAGATAGGTAAGAACGTTATATACATCTACGTATAGTAGAATAAAAATCTTGTATTAGTTCGTCTAATAAAATATAAATAGGGTGAGATATATTTTGTTCATCAATATTATTATTAATATAGCATTTTCAAAATATCAGTATCTTTATGATAGCGAATAAGATATATTTTTCTTGTCCGATAGCTAATTTCGTGTTAAATATTTTATCTATTTAAACATTCACGATAACGTCAAATGCTATTGAATAGCCAGATTACAAAATATTGCCGATTAGTCAAGTAAATGTATTTTTTATTACAGAAAAAAAATCTATTCTTCGTCATTTAGGAGGTCTGTACACGATTTTGCTTTGGTAGATCTGAAAAACACAATTTCAACATTATTGTATGTGGATATTTGTAACTATTTTGTTGTAGCCAATGAAATTATATACCTGCAATTTGTCATCAAAATCTGTGCTAAAATTCATCAAAAATGGTTCAGCGTTTTAGACAGAGGTAGTCTGGCTAGGTCGTCAGTTAGAGTTTTACAATTTTGATACTTACTGTGCATTTTTGACTCTCCGACAGATCCTGAGCTCGATGGGTCCATTCCTCACAGCCTTGAACAATGCCAAAGCCTCAATATGCGCAAGCTCATGACATGCTTGCCCGTTCACCGCCAACACTTCATCACCTGAAACATTGTAATTATTCCAATTAACGAAGCTAGTTAACGAGTGACTTTTTCATCCTTAATAAATTACGTAGTTTACATTACTTATTAAACAATAACAGTCTATTTATCATTGGTTTATATAAATCGTATTGTCAACATTCATATCATGAATGATGCCCATTCCAGTGACAATAGATCAACATGAATGTAATGTACCTAAAACTCTTTGTTATTAAGTTACTTCGACGAACTCAAACGGTCACACACAATACATGCATTTGCGCCGGTCAATTCTTATCAAATTGCATGCCTCGATGTTATGACTTTTACAAAGTTAATATTGCAAAATTATGTCATAAATTACATACCGGCTTTAAGTCTCCCGTCGTCGACTGCCTGCCCTTGAGGGAGGATGCTCTTTATGAAGATCCCGAGAGGTCCTCGAGGTGAATCACGTCCTCCCACAATGGTGAAGCCGAGAGGTTTCTTTCCGTGCCCCTTCTCGAATGTTATTGTGTGGTAAGTATGTGTTGGTGCTCGCGGTCTCCGGGGAAGGGTGCAGAAGTTTGCCGCGTTTGGTGTCGGATTATCACTTTCACTAGTTTGTTTATCTTTAGTCCGGTCGTGTGTTTCAGGAGTGTCAACGTCGACGTCTCCAGCGCAACTGAATGTGAGATTGTCTTTGTTGGCGCCACCGTAGCTGACGACCTGTCGGCGCAGCAGCTTGTTGTTCATGCTGCTGTAGCTTGCGTTCTGACCCTTGAGGAAGTGTGAGTGCGGTGCCGACGTGCTGTCGCTCGCCTCGTCCGCCACTGATAGTGCGCCGCGATTACACGCCGACGACGCGGACTCATCCTGTGACACTCGACGATCTATTTTGACGTCATATTTATCAACACGCTTTTCCTTTCCTAATATGAGCGCGTTTTCGTAATCTACCGAACTTTCTCGCATTAAAATTGGATTTCCTTGCGATGTGTCTCGCTGTCTCATATTAAGACTAGGTTTGTCGCGTTGTCTGCAAACGACTATGTCAATTTCCCCTGTACCAGATCTAAGGGCTTCTTTGGCTTCGGACATTGTAAGATCCCGTAGTCTTCTACCATTTACGTTGAGCAACTCGTCTCCTATTCGAAGTGTTCCTTCCCTGAAAAAAAAAACTAGTATAAAGTAACAGGAAAAACGTAGATACCTATAACAAAATGCGCAGCCAACTAAACAACATTTACAACATTTTATTACACTAATTTTAGTAAGTATACTTACTTTTCTGCAAGGCCTCCAGGTACAACATGAGCTACTAAATATCCGATGTGACCTTCATCAGTCAATTTGGTTTTGGCTATGAATATACCGAGTTCGTCTGAAGGATTTTTCCTTATTATTCTGACAACTATGAAATCTGATTTCTCTTGTTTGAAGCCTTTACAAGGTCTTCTACATGGAGGTATTGGCGGGATACCAGAGTCGCCTAAAGTAGCGTCTCTTTGTCTCATTTTCTGTTTCTCTGTGAGTTGTAAATATTGAGGTTGTTCAAATTCATCTCTATTCTTTGGCATACGCCGAAGTATCTCTTTTCGGTCAAGGGACAAAGCCCTTTGTGTTTGTCGAGGTCTTGGTCTTGGACAGTCTTTTCTTTCTCTACTCGTCCTGTTAGAAGATCGTATTCTAATTCCGGTTTGATCTCCTGAGACACTTCTACCATGACATGGTACTAAATTATTAGCTTGCGACGCAGAGCTTTCACAACGTGATGATATTCTATCACTGTCAAAGATAGACGAAGCAGCTGATTCGTTGACTAGGATACCAGAATCTGCATCTTCACAATCATGTATTAAAACATTTTCGTCGTCACACGATATTTGATAGACATCGTCATGAAACACAGCAGTTTTTTGAAATTCGTCCAACCCAGGTAAAGCCCCGTACGAAAAACTTCGTAATTTAGCTTTTACGCCACCTTTCTTTTTTCTACCTTTACTAGAATTTGATTTTAAAATATTATCAGTGCTACCATCCACCTCGTCTTCATTTTCTCCGTTTTGTTTGTAAAGTCTAGAAATAAACTTATTTGAAGATTTTAAATATCTGTCGGACATTGCCCTTATTTTAGCCGACAAACAGGAACTGGGCCCAACAGATTCTTTGCCGTCATTATGTTTATCAGATTTCTTTTGAGATTTCGCAGTAAAAGGCGTATCTTCTTCATAAGGTTCATAATCATCATTGAAGATCTGATCGCTAGATTTTGATAATTTGGTAGCTGCTTTGGGTATAGCGTGATAGCGGTCACACTCTGACCCCGAGCTGTAACATCTTGTACCTCGAGTTTTGAAAGATTTGTTATCCCTCCAATTACTTTCCACAGGACTAGAAATACTTTTAGTAAAAAACACATCATCATCATAATTATTCATTTTCACCCAGGGATTGTGGTTTTCGAATTCGACTTGTCCGTCTGCGTAGTTACCGGTATTATAACGACAGTTAATGTCTTCTACATGTCCGAAACCGCTGCAATCGCTGCCTGAGGTCGATACTGCGTCATCATGTCTCATTGGACCGTTAGATTTAAAACAGGACAGTTTTGTGTTCTTGACTTTGTCAAGCAACGGGTTCCGTTTCTCGCGGTATACCATGTATTCTTTCTCTAAAGAAGCTCCGCGGTTTTTTCGTGATGCATTGTAATGGTCTTGCGGCGAGGGTTGTCCGTTTTGCAGCGATATACGGCGAGTGCCGGGCGCTTCTGGGCCGCGGTGATACGGATGCGGAGACTTTTCTACTATTATTATTTGGTCGCTTAGGTTGTAGAAGTGTGTCTCCACCGAGCTACCGCTACTCTTTCGGTTCGGGTAGCGGGCTGGTGACAAATCTGAAACATAGAAAGTAAAACGTTAGTGGGAATTTATGTTTTTAACTTATTTCATATACAAATCGAACTGGCCGAGTACTGAATAGCCCCGGGGCATAAAATAGGGTCATCACATCTCTTCCCGTGTTGTAAAAGGCTATAAGGGAGATCCCTTATAGCCTTTTACAAGGTTTGCTAGTCTAGCCCAGATGGGCTAGACTAGCAAACCTTAAATAAATAGGGTCCCAAGGAGAATTAGTATCAGGCAAGCGGTTGGCCGCAAAAATATTGCCAATAATCTATTTGCAGTAGGTGTTGATGACTAACCTACTGTGCCAAACCCTAATAATTCGGGGTTTTAGCGGACTTTGGGCTCCCAAGAGGCGAGAAGAAGTATTTAAAAATCGTAAGTTTTATTTGTAAGTAGCTGCGCCCCGCGGTTTCACCCGCATAAGTCCCGATCCCGCGGAATTTACAAGATCAAAAGTATCCTATGTTCTTCTCCCAGCTTTAAGCTACCGTCCCACCATTTTCAACCAAATCGGTTCAGCCGTTCTTGAGTTAGTTATAAATGGTGTAACTAACACGACTTTATTTAACATTACAATAATAACATAATCTTAGATTACAATAACATTCATATATTATAATCGTAACAAGTATCTATCTACCTACATCTAAAATATTTTCTGCGTTTGTTTCACTTCTGATTTCTCTGTTTAATCGGCACTTTCAAGTAATGAGACACGTCGATACATATTCATGTTATTGAGTTACTCCAGGGAAAGTTGTCCATGTCCCTTAGTTGGCAGTGCCTAGCCTAGTCTATCCGCACGGATGTTGCCTTAGCAGAGAGTCAGAGACGCACCAAGGTTATTTTTTTTCATCTGGGTTTAAGACCATATAGGCGATTTAAAAAAAATGTACCTATATCCATTTGTCAAAATTTTCTTTTGTTCCGTATTATTCTTTTGTGGCCGTGAATTTTTAGTACGGTAACCCGGTCACAAAACTGAATGTTCCATAGGATCGAGGAGGGGACAGCGTGAAAACACCTATTTTTGGATATTTAAAACGTTTTATCTAAGTAATTAAAAGAAAATGTTAAACTACATGTTTTCAACTGCAAAAATAATATTTATTGAATCACTCTACGTTTACAAAACTAAATAATCAGATACCACTTCATGTATTTTTTAGTTTAAACTCGAGGGACTATTGAAAACTAGGGTAAGTAAATATTTTGTTTTTAAATAAGCCATTTGCGATCGAATGGTCATTTGCGAACTAGCCAGTGTCAAGGTGTTTTATTAATATTTGCAAGTTATTTGCAGATTCATAAGCAGTAATCATAATTAATCAAGTCGAGTGAGAGTCATAGTAAAATGGTGGCTAAGAATTTGACAACAACTTGTAGGTACCTTCAAGTTTGGCACTGGTTTTCATTTACACTACCCGAAGGAAGATACGTCGTACAATTTCAGGACATGATAAATTGATTAATATACTCGTACCTACCACCAAAATTTACACCCACAAGGTTCCACAATAATGTTAATCCAGCACAACATTTCGTCGTAGTCGAGCTTGAATAGACTGTCTCGTTTTATTTGAAGGCAACATTGGGTGCACTTTAGAATCCTACGTCACGAATTTGTATAAAAAAAGACTTGTAGGAGATAGAGGAGAAAGAGGACTAACCATTATTGCTAGTTTTATGTTGAGCAATGAAAAAAAAAATTTCATACATTTTTACTTGAACTTCGAAAAAAATATACGGATCACCCCGACTTGGATAGGTTAGGTTAATGTTAGAACATGATTACACGCAGCGCTTTGGCGAGCGAGCGAAGCGAGCGTGCCGCGGCAGCGGTGGCCAAAGCGCCTAATACTATCTATAAATAAAACTAAGCTGCGAAGACTAAGCTGCTGCCAAAGCTGCGAAGGTGAGTGTCTGGTGCTGCGTTTTGTTACGCAAGGGCTGAGGGGCTGCTGCTACAGCCCTTTCGTCGCGCTGGAGCCCACACATATTCAAATTTTAGCGAAATTATAACCTCTAAATTATTATTATATTTATGGTATTTTTTAAATTACGGGGGGAAGGTCTTAGGGGGGTTGTACAACACTGCCCCCCCTCCCCCCACCCATCCCTACCCCCAAAATCGTGACGTAGGATTCTAAAGTGCAACCTCAACATTTTCTATTTCTGAGATTGTACTACTATAAAAGGATACTTTATTATGCAAATAACCCTTCTTTGCGTCGCGCAGTCGGGTAAAACGACTTATTCTTCCTTTTTTCATATTTGGACTCATAATAAATATCACATGGTAATAAATATGATTTGGAATATTAATAACTACATCTCTGCGCATTCTGAACTTAGCACTACTTCTATATCAAAAGATTTATTTATTACCACAAAACATTTACAATGCCATTACAGTTTCCCGAGGCGACACTGTAAAGAACTAAAATTGAATTAAAATTAATGAAATACTAACAAAACTGATCACTAATATGCTATAATATCTTTGAGCTACCTCCGTGAATTTCACCAACGAACATGAAAAAATATCTGTATCGGCTATACTGCATATCTGATTCACTAGATGTAAGGCTCTATACAGTGATATCTAAAACGATATCCTGTAAAACAAGTTTAATAGGAATAGCATCTTATCTAGACACCAAGTTTCGACTAATAAGTCAGGTAAATCATGTCGGCTTGCGGTCGAGTATTCCTAGAACTGTCCAATGATGTCATACATCCTAACTTCGTAACTTCGGAAGGTTACCTAATTTAGTACCTAAGAAAAATAGACAGTAGGTAATTTGCTAAAATCATAGTTTCCTAGTAGAATTGTTAGTAAAAAGAGTCACTATGGCTTTGACGTCCGGGGCTCCATACCCCCATGATACTGGACGTATAACAGATAAAAATAAATATTACAATTTGTAATATTTATTTTTATCTGTTATACTGTTATTACAATTTGTAATATTTATTTTTATCTGTTATACGTCATTACAATACGTCGCACACAGCGCAAATTACCCCCAAATTAAGCAACTATGCTATTGTATAATGCCTTTTAGACGATGGTATATAGTTGGCGATGACAAAATTGTATAAATACACTAAGTAAATACACTAAATATAGATCAGTAAGTATATATGTACAATAACTAGGTGTATTTCTAATATCTATAATTCTAAACACTAGACATTTAATTTCTAAACAACATTTTTGGTTTTAGGATGTTCAGCTAATTTGAATAGCTCCTGCCGTTATTCATTGGTTATTTATCACTTGGAGATTCGTCATAAACGTTTACCAATTAAACCTACTTTAGTAAAACGTTTTGCGTGAGTCGGACGACTGTAATATACCTAGGAAATTTTGACAAAGGACATGCCAACTTTACCTACCTATAATAATAGCAGCGTTAATTTAAACGGCTATGAATAAAACGGCAAGAGATGGCTTTTCCATTAGTTACGTGCCAGTTGTTGTCGCATACACTTGCATAATTTTCATTTGCATAACATTGCATAAACTCAGCAATCATAAACATAGTAACAAACTGCACACGTCGTCGTATTAGGCGACAACTCGATAGTTATGTGATAACATTTTGCTCAATGTTTTTACTGATAATGTTACATTACTGATTTGATTTGAATAAATTAACGGTTACTCAATAATCGTACTGTTTTGTACTAGGTATACTTCGTTTTTAAGGTTCCATACCCAAAGGGTAATTATTTTATGTCACCTATCTAAGAACCATTGTAGGGATGAGACGAATCTAACGATACCCTAATTAATAGAAATCCGTTGAGTGGTTTGGAAAATACGAGGGAATAAAGAATATTACAATCATACAAGATAGGCTTGAAAAACATAACCCTTTCCTTGCAGCCGGGTAAAAACGGGACCCTATAACCGAGAATTCGTTGTCTGTCTGCCCGTCTGTCACCGGGCTGTATCTCATTAACCGTAATAGCTAGACAGTTGAAATTTTCACTGAAGATTTATCTGTAGCCGCTACAACAGCAAATATTGAACACAAAATTAAACAAATATTTAAGGAGGGGCTGCCATACAACAAACGTGATTTAGGTACTACATAAAAACACAACGATACCGCGATGTATTTTTATTTAATTGTTGACTATGATTTGACACACCTTCCTTAAGAAAAAAAGTCAAATACAAAGAACCAAAACGTCATATCGTAGTCTGAAAAGAAAAAAAATTAAAAAAAAAATCTTTGGCACGCAGAAAATCTAAAACTTATAAAAAACTCTCTGGCAAGTGAAGGCAGGCTGGTATATTTGACAGACACGGCAGCCATTTTGAAATTGCATGACCTACTCAATTTGTCCTGACCAGGTGGTGACAGACGGACAGACAGACAGCGAAGTCTCAGAAATAGGGTTTCGTTTTTACCCTTTGGGTACGGAACCCTAAAAACGAAGTACCTACCTACCTAGGTTTCGGTGAGTTCGGATTCCGGGATATTTGCAATAATAGTGGTTCGATTTGAAGTAAATAATTATAAACACACAGTTCCTGCGATTATTATAATATTTATAATTATAATTTTTACAATAGAAGTCGTTAATTGAGTAATTTATTATGGTAAGTTTTTAATAACTCATTGGCTCATTGAGCTCATTGGTCTAGCTGTACCTGCCGATTTGGAACGGTCGAGCGGGTAAAGTAACGCTTGGTGCGGTCATTATTTAGATGGGTGATCGATAATTGTTTGGCAAAAAAACATTTTCTCGAGGTCCTCCGTACTTTGGAAGGCACGTTAAGCAGTTGGTCCCGGTTGTTATCTTAGATAGCAGTCGGTAGGTCAAGTTAGACGCCTGAAAACTCTAATACTAATAAAACATTTTTCCTTTTCGAATTATAATCATATTATTATCCGCGAAACTCGTTACGTTATGTTTTTGCGCAAAACGAGTTCTAAAACTTGTTTTCTGCAAATCTAAAAACAGTTAGGAATGGTGTCTACGAATATCTGCTTAACAATAGCATATTATTAACTATTCTAAATGCAGAAGGTTGCGGGTTCGATTCCCGCCGGGTGCAGGTATTTATGCTTATAGAAAGAAATATGTGTGTCTGGTCTGGGTATCCCTCTATGAACACGTATAATATGTATGTATTTACAAAAGAAAAATAAATATAAGTATTATATCCGTTGTCTAGTCACCGTAACACAAGCTTAGTTGCTTACCACGGGGCTAGATGGCGCTGTGTGTTGTTTACAGAATTTATTTATTTTATTATTCTGTGTAGGTACCTATAGGTTTGTGGAAGATTTCATTATGTAATGGAAAAGAAAGATTACAATCAAGTAACACCGAGAAAGGTAAACTCTATCATACTAAAGGGACTTCGGGCTCTTGAGAAATCATTCGGAATTCCCTGGGACAAAAGTGTTATTTATCGAACGCGTCGCCAAGTTTACCTTTTTGCTATCAGTTCATATGTTTAAAGTGAATATTGGTGACGTAGGTAGGTTCTATGGATACAATAAGAAAAACATCTTTTGCACATTTTTTCAGTTTTTAGAAGTTTTTTTTGTGTATTTATCTGACAAAGAATATTAAATTTAATTGTAATTCTATTTTTTAATTTAATGTTTTTTAGTTGAAAAAATAATTTAAATATTTGAAAAATTTGTTACGTAAGCTGAAGTCAGTTTTACAAGGAAGATCCAGATTGTAGTTTAGATGCCCAACATCAGCTTACATAGCAGATAAGTCAGTGGCACTGTATGTAAAATAGGTTTTATTGTCCTTTTTTATAGTTGGTTTAAAAAAGATAACCCCTTTATAGTGCTTTTTCGACTGCCACTGAAACTCATTAAAATTGAAACCATGACTTTGATCAAATCGTATCGCCTGGCGGACCCGTGGGCTATGACCGGTCATAACTCATTCACGACTATCGAAATGAAAACAAATAAGGGTTCCGTTTTTTTGCCATTTGGCTACGGAACCCTAAAAAGGATCGAAATAATAACAAAAAATAATGATCAAAACCACAGTAAAGCTTATAATATGCTCCAGAAAATGTAATTTGTTTCCTATCACGTTTGACCTACTTCGGCACCTAATTAATCTACTAACAAGATATCTGTTTATGACCTAATTAAGTGATTTATCTGGTTATATGTTGCTTCAGCAAATCCCTACTTTGATGTGTAATTACAATTTAATTCTGTTTCGGATATTAAGTTGTCAGTAAACAGAACCGTAGAGCGTAGATGCTTAGCCAAGCTTTACACAGAATAAACTGTTTAATTTAAAACAACTTTATCAAACTCAATCCCGCTCTGTGTCGTTAGTTGAGATAATGAAATATCAGATTAGTGTGTGACGCTGAGACTTTCGCATTTACAACATAGCATAGGTATAGATAATTTAAAACGCGGTAGAAAGATATTCCGTTCTGACACATAATGACGAATAGGGAATCCAATAGAACATTAGTTTTGCGTAACGATGCATTTGCCGTGTCGATTTGAGAATGCTCCCAAATGCTTAAATGCGTCGCTATGTGATTTGTAGTGGGTGAAACCTGTGGCCGCTCACCATCGTAGGCCAACAGGAGCCCAACACATCGCCGCCGCTTCTCCCGGAGCGGTGGGACAGTGCGTAAGGTCGCATTTCTTCTTGGTAAAAAAAAAAGGTCTAAAAGATGGTTTTAAAGACCCTTCAGTTTAACTGGCATTTTTGGGGTCACAGAGTTACCTCACGCCACTTGGCTCAAGCTGCCATAATACGAGACTTAACATCGCAATCGATGTCGCCGGTGTCGCGCGTGAATGTCAATAGGTAAACGTATTTAAAATAATACAAATATGCGTCAGAATGGAATATTCTTTGTCGGTCAGACCGTGGTGTATGAAGATCCACCCTTAACCCTTTGAAAACCGTCTACCCAATTCGCGATCCGCGTCAGCTAAAGTTTGATTAACTGTTGCAATGCTAATTAAACTTTATAAATAAAGTGTTAGGTTAGTTAGTACACTTGGTTGAGCAGAAAGGGTAACTAATAAATGGAAGTTTGTTTTGATGACATTTTTAGTGCGGCAACTGAGACATAAAGTTTGAGCATATTACGTCAAAGGGTTCAACTTAACTGAAAGGAATTCGTAGACATACTAGTAAAGAGAATAAGTACCTATCCTGGATCGTCGCGAGGAGCGGGGTTCAGATTCCGGTGAGACGGCGAGCAGCCGAGGAGGCTCGCCCTTCCTGAACCACCTCATGGTTCACGCTGTTTACTTCATTGTCGCCTCACTGAAACGAAGGAAAATTGTTGTTAGCTTTGCGCTATATACGAATTAAGCACTTTGATAGACTCACAAACAATGTTAAGATTCAAGATAGCTGTAATATTCGAAGATAATCATAGACAATTAAGGCCTCGTAGTAGGTCAGAACTGATGTTTCTAGGATGAATTACTACAAAAGTTATTAGAAACGAAAGTTTTTGAAACCCTATTTATTAAAGTCGAGGATACTTACTAAGTCTGTTATGACGTGAAAACATGATTCCTGAAAATTTTCTCGATAGAAAAAAATCCCAAACTTCCCTCTAAATTGTACAAATAAATGATTTTACTCAGTCAATATTTTACGTAAACGAATAAAACTTTGTATAAGAACTGAACTTAGCTCAATACAGTGCAGTCATGATTTGAATTTCAAGATTAATGTTTTATTATCGTGTTATTACCTATTGTTTGATTATACGCTCTAAAATTTTGCGTAGTAGCATCTTACGTCCTTCATTAACGCATCTGATATTCGCTAGCGTTATCCCTGACACGCAATTAGGGTTATATGGATCCTTAAGAGGAATAACAACGTCAACGACCTTGAAACTGAAAATCCCTGTCGGGCTCATCGAAAATTGTTGATTATTTCATGACGGAATGTTGTTAAAGTTAAAGGGAAATTAAATTTCGGTCTTATATTATTTACCTAATAGCTACTTAGAAGCTTTTTACACAATTGCTCTACATTTACAAACAACTTAATTTGTAATTTAGCCACCAATCACAAGCATGCGTTGGAATTGCAATCCCCTATTACTTTAATTGCAGATTGCTTTGATTTCACGCTTCTATAGACTCATTGATTGATAAATTACTGGCTTGTAGACGATTAGTGTGTTGAGAACGCGTCTTTGAAGATTGTTAATTATATCAATTATCTCCACGTTTGTGCTAAAAAGCTACGATCACGATTAAGACGTTTTGTTATTAAAATTGAGTAACAGCCTAAAGTGATTCGTTAAATGAATTCTAGATAAAACCATTAGAAAAACCGGCTAATTGCGAGTCTTACTCCCTCATGAAGGGTTTCGTAATCCTAAAATAAACACTGGACCAAGCGAAATCCGTGAATGCAACAATGACTCACGTTTGCATTTTTATTTTCCACTGTCGCCGGTTTATCCCTAGATGTAATTTAATCGCGGTTAAGTTACGTTTAACTTTTACAAACCATGTTTTGTTGTACCTATGTGATTTAAATTAAATATTGTAGGTAAATTTTGTTTTTAGTATACATATAGCGACTACAGAAATACATCATCTGTGACGATTTCAACTGTCTAGCTACCACGGTTCATGAGATACAGTCAGGTGACAGACGCGTTGGCGCAGATCAAATAGGCACAAAATTCAGTGCGAGACCTCCTGTCCATATAATTCAAGTCAGTGAGACAGATAGACTGATGGACTGGCCAGAATAGTGTCTCGTTTTTGCCCTTTGGGTACGGAATCCATGTATCGTCTGAGAAACGCTAAACTACTTACATCTTATTGGTTCCTATGTAGAGGTGGTAAGGGTAAGTAATCAAGTACCAACAAGTTCTCATACTTGAGCAGAATCATACTTGAGACATGTTTGCTTTACAGTCGAAATGTTTTACCTCAAAAGCTTCACCAAGGCTTTTAAGGTAAACATCCCACCATCTGCTCATCGGATATTCTCTTGGTCCATTTCGTCTCTGCTTACTTGCATCGTGACAGCAAACGCAACATATTAAACGAGATACTAAAACCAGTAATGTTGTAATAGTTTCAAGTTTTATTTAAGTGGAAACCATTGAACACCTCAAAGTCATTAAGTACAGACTGGTTTGAGACCTGCCAATCTCCTTTTACGATGCTATTTGTTCATACCGACCATGTACAGACATACATTTACAGTACATGTCTTCGTAGATGACTGTGTCATGCCGAGATGGAAATGGAATAACATTCAAGGCAAGGTAAATTCTATATTTGTAGGCGAGTAGGTAAGTATTTAGGTAGGTACCTATTTCATTTTAATGAGTGCATTCATGGTAATTAGTTACCTTTAGATTTTTATTGGGTGTTTTATTGGCATTATAATGTTTTGTATATTAGTTGCATTACAACGTTACCCTGGTGCAAGGCAAAGATTAACATCGAATAATAATAATATACTTAAAGAAAAACTTAAAACTAAAGTGGCACAATGGGCAGCCTTATCGTCTATGGGCGATCTCTTACAGGCAACTAATGAATGGACAAGACCTAAGGAAGGGGATGGGTGATGTGAGAAGATTGGCCAGGAAAATAAAATATTTATCACTATTAACAGACTACATAAATATGGTAATACCTATATAAGCATAATGAAATGATGATAAAATGATAATGTTGATATTGATGACATTTATGGTGTTTCTGGAATTTCGAATTCAAAGAGATCTTTCGCAGACGCAGATCGCAGACGTTGAAGAATCAAGAATTTTACCCAGATTAACCTTTTGTGTTCTTAGCTGCATTTTAAAAGGTTTTAAGAGAAGAGAAGCGATGTAATGATACAGCGGTAAGTGAGTTAAACAGTTACAACGACTTAGTTAATTAAAATGTTTATTTTACAATTCTGTTACTAATTTGTGTGAGCGGGACACTGAAACCGCAATCAATGACACCTTCTGTAATTATTATATAGCTCGCAGCAAAATAGTAAGTAATTACAGTATAATGTTTGTGAAACGAATAGTATAAAATCGAATTTAATAAACATTCAAATTAAATTGATTATTAAACAAGTCCTGAACATTGCGATAGGACTTAATTAAAATCAGCCTTGGTTTACTTCTTGCCGGTCAGTAGTAAATTAATGACTGTAGACGAGCGACACATTTTATTGGGTGATTTAATTGGTTATCTTGATTTTTTTAAGTGTTTCCTACACTTGGATGACTGATTATTTGAACAAATGCTTTCCAACGTTTGCACCCGACAGGACTTGAACCTGCAACCCTGACATTCCGTGTCATACGCTAGCCAATTGTGCCACAGGTGTACGCTCCGTCGTAGTAAAATTATGAACTGCATCTCTTCCTCGCTTACGACTGAGGGACGTATGAACACGTATGGCACAGCTAAGGCGCGGCATTGGTTATGTTTATTATTATTCAAGCAATATCAACAGTTTTTAATAATCAAAAATAAATAAACAAACATCTACAAAACAGACAGCCTACCTGGCAGACAGCTTGCCTGGAAGAGATCGCTTTAAACGATTAGCACGCCCATCATGCCACGTAGTTTTAATTTGTATATTTTCTTTGTGTTGTAATTTATTTGGTACAATGAAGAATTTATTTATTTATTCATTCATACCCGAAGAAGTCTACTGACTTTTTTTTTATCTGCTCTTGTACAATAATTATCTAAATATCAATAGCCTCTCAAGTCGAGAAGGCACATCTTAAGAGGACAGAGAGGAGAGAGGTTAAGAGGTCTACCTACTCTTATTCCATACAAACATAGTCGTAGTCGACTGTTTCCTCCCTGGATTAAGACATTAGAGGAAATATGTTTATGCCTTAAATCCTATAATATCTGCCATGACCATGCCCCTACATTTTGTTTTCTTTCATTTGCAAATTAGAATAGCAATAAAATTTAGAAAAAATAGAAAATGAAAAAAATCAAAACCAAGGGGCGTGCTCATGGCTGATATAGGACTAATGGCATAAACTTATTTTTCTAATATCGTTATTCAGGGAGGAAACAGTCAAACATACGTTTGTTAAGTTTGTATGGCGAAAAGAGCAGGTAGACTGCCCTCTTAACTAGATTGGCTAGCTGCTAGGTTATTAGGTCTCTTATTTATAGATAGTTCGATCGGTTCCTAGTCTGAGATTTATTTTAGTAATCCGGAACTCGGTCGCTATCTATCCACTATCTTTGGCTAGTGAACTTCTTAGGTAGAAATAAAAATATTTATTGAGTAGGACTCAGGTAAGACTAAGATTGTTGTTCTGTTTTGTTAGTAGGCGTTACATATATACCCGCTTTACTTATAAATGATGACTAAATTTATGTAACGTTTGTCTCTGTCTGTTAACTTTGAAACTACATGTCACAGTAAAAGACAAACGTTACATAAACTTAGTCATCTACATCTACACTCTACACTAATATTATAAAGAGTAAAGATTTGTATTTCTGTGTGTGTGTGTATCGTATGTTTGTTATGAATAAACTCAAAAACTACTGAACCGATTTCAAAAAATCTTTGACCACTTACTTTTAATCCCGATATCCCCACAAGTTCGGAACTTACGCGGGTGAAACCGCGGGAGGCAGCTAGTCGTTTATAAGTTAGGGGATTAGTATCTAATATCAAAGTCATCGTACTTTTCGTCAAAAACGAAAATAGAGTTGCATAACATAAACATCCTGCTTGATATCGACTAATCGGTGGGTGTGGAACTCACATAATATGGGCAACATATCCAAATATTTAAAAGGTTAAATAAGGACATTAGTATAATCAAAATATGAATAAATAATCAATATCAATGTCTAACTCAATTTTATATATTACATGTTAATATTTTATCAAATAAGGTCTGTAGAATAATGTTTATATATGTAGTTTAATACTACAGTCACGGTTTTAATTTTTGTTTATAGCTATTATGTGATCTTCTGTATAAATTATGTTTTGGCTCTATTAAAAAGTATAAAATTTGATTGTGTAAACGTTATCAAAGTAGCGAAAATGGCAATCAATTAGGTTTATTACGATTTCCGCATGCAAATCGAAAAGGAAATGAACTTATATAGAAATCAACGTAACTTTTATACGTTTTGATGTTTTTTCATTGATTTAAATTGTAGAGCAACAAACCTGTGTAGGTACGTATAAAGTAGGTATAATTTTGATGTAATATTTTACGCCAATATCTAAATTTCAATTGACAGTTTGTTCCAAAAATAGGTCAGTCATGACTTTAAATTTTATATGTGTAGATACTATAACATTCCTTTAATTCAGAGCTATCCGATAGTGTGAACCTTATTTCAATCGGTGAAGTAGCTTTGAAATGCAAAACAAACAAACAGACTGACTTAAATTTAAAAACTATAAATTCGTATTCTATCGCTTCCGCTAAGTGACCCATTGTGAAGAGACTCATTGGTTTTTTTAAATGACACCCAAGTACAGAATGTTTGCCCTATCGTCCTTTATTGTATGAAGGTACCTATAAACGTCAGTCTATACAGTCAAAGGTACAGCACATCGCTCGCGCTGTTCGGACAAATATTTTTTACTTTTACGAGTTAGGTATCTACCACGAATGAATACCACACCACCTACTCTTTATGGCTGAAATCGTAAAAAGCTCTACATTTTGAACAGCGTGGGTTTATTGCTTCCCAAGAAAGGGATCGAAGTACTCGAGGTACTTCACTATGACGTCGTAAAGGCGACTTGCATTCGCCACCGCAAATGAAGTCATTTGCTCAACACGATTCCTAATTCCTTATACGAAAGTGTCTAGATTATACGGATGATGTTAGTTGATTACAATTTTACGAGTCCGTCTGTGATTTATTAGGACAGGCTTTTATTGTGTCTGTTTCAGTAAGATTAAAGGATAGCTAGAAAGGTACGAGTTGGCAACGGACGACATGAAGCAGCAGCGGACGACATAATGTCGCTGCAACACGACACTACTGGTTTCTATGTATTTCGATGAAATTACCTACGTAGTTAGCGACACGAAGCTAGCGACGCGTGTCACTCTACGTAGTTAGCGTAGCCAACTACGTAGATAATTTATATAATTTACGTAGAAATACATAGAAACCAGTAGTGTCGCTGCGACACGTCGTGTCGTCCGTTGCCAACTCGTTCCTAAGTCTTGGTTTGTCGAGTAGGTTAATCTATCTTGATCGAGTCTGTTTGGTTTCCAGCGGGGTTTGTATCGATCGGACATCGTGGCCAATGTAAAGATGTGTATTAAAATTCAGGAAACGTAACACTATTGTGACTTTCATTTTGTCAATAGATTGAGACATTTTGTTGGGTTAGCACGACCTGCTGTATGGGAAGGTTTTAGAAAGGCTTTAAACGTATACCCTATTTCAGAAACTTAGATCAAACATGTAAACAAAAATCCCATACATTTATTTGAAAGCGCCAGCTGTTTATTTACTTTTTCCTTTAAAATTGACAGTTCTTTGTTCACATTTTTGATCTAAGTTTCTGAAATAGAGTATAAACTAAGTTTATCTCTAAAAGATATATTTTCTAATCTACCTAATTAAACTAAAATGTAATTAATATTTTTTCCTAAATAAATTAAAATATGTACTCTTTAACTGTTGACTGTACAAATCATCAAAATATATACCTACCTATAATAAATATTTATCGGGGGAATCGAAACAGGGGGAAACGACATTGGGGAGAAACGGAACGAACCCACATTTTTGATCTAATTTTCTGAATTAGAGTAGGTATAGGATCATTTTGTTGTATTGAAATGTAGATGCCTACGCTGCTTTAAATGAAATTGTGATGACGTAAAGCAATTCAAATCTAATATTACACAACAAATTAACTGCGAAGGGTACCCCGTTGACAGACTTTGAATTAATGACTGCCACAACATTGTGAATTACAACACTGCTATGACAGTACGCAGTACGCCTAGTCGCCTACCTTACTAATTGTTATACTATGTCGACCTGTGTACAAGATGTTCCTAATTACCTGCCTAGTTTATAGAACGAAGTGATTCGTAGAATTTGGGAAGTTCATAGACCTTTGTCGATGCTGTGTGGGAACATCGGTTTTATTTTGTGGTTTATTGTTGATTATATTACGCTCTTTTTACATTATCCGATTCCAGTGATTTTTGTGTGATTTGTCTGACAACTGAAAAATAACTGAACTGAAAAATAAAAGAAAAAGTTTTAGCCTAGATCTCTATAAGCTATAATTGCACTAAAACCACCGGGATCGGATAATATTAAGGAGTGGAATAGAGGTTTTTATTTTTACCCTCGTTGTGTGGAGAAGTACGCTTCGACTGGCCCATCAATGGTACCAACGGTTTAATTCAGCGACTTTACAGCTTTACCTATATGTTAAACTATAGCTGCGTCTCGCGGTTTCACCCGCGTATCCCGATGCCTTGGGAATAATGGGATAAAAAGTATGCGTAACTCCAGCTCTCTGCATACCAAGTTTCATTGCAATCGGTTTAGTCGTTTTTGCGTGATTGAAACAAACAAATAAATAAACAAACATCCAAACTTACGAATGTTTTTCAAGTGGGATGTTATATTAAAAGCTCCTAAACAGTATGTTGACTGAGTCAACGTCAGCAATTTGTAATTTGCAATGCCAAAATTCCTGCAGCATGCTAGAGCAGGTAGGTACCTAGATCAAAATCAATCAACAAATTATTCTGCCACCGAGATGACGTAGAAACTAGGGCATGAATCCCGGGATCCCGGGATATCGTAATCCCGGGATCTCGGACGCAAAAGTTCGATATTATAATCCCGGGATTGAGTGATCCGATATCGAGATTTGAGCAATTTACTATTTGGGTATAAATTGAGGTTTTTAGCTATATTTTTCCTCATGGAATGATTGAATAGAACTATTAAAATTAAACCCAAATTAGTCTACCCCTGAGGAAGAGATCTGTAAAGATTTAGAAGCGTAGGGAATTGGTAAAATAAAAGTAACGTGATTCATTGCAATTTTTAAGACAATTATTTTTTATACAAGCTCGCATGCAATTTTTTTCTGCTAAAAACATTTTAGTGGTGCACCTAGAATTTGGCGCGAAAGTTTAGACACTTTCGGGTTTAGGCTATTTGTCCGCCATATTTCCAAAATGATGGGGTGGACGGCCCTCGGGGTAACTTATTTACGTAATGAAACCACTAGAGTCTTAAATATTTTAGATTTAACACATTTTTATTGTATTAAATTCGCTTTTTTTAACGATATCTAAAATCTCAGTATCAATCCCGGGATCCCGGGATTGAGCTCTTAATATCGATATCGTCCCGAGATTGAAAACCTTCCGATATTGCATGCCCTAGTAGAAACGGTATCGATTAGGAAAGGTAGGTACAGGAGAAAACTCTTTCCAATTCAAATCACTCCTTTAATTCAATTTCGAGAGAAAATACCTTATTTGATTTCAAGTGTCACGTTTACTGGCAATCAATATTGAGGCCGCTAACTCAACAGTACCTACCCGCGATGTCGTATTGAATACAAAACTGTATTACGGATGTGAAAATACACTTGTCTTGAGATATTTTCCTGGTTCTAATGTCTTTAATGGTAAATAATATTATCGCCTTTCAACCATAAGTATGTACATAATGATAGATGAGTTTCTTCCGCTTGGGCTTAGTTACTTATTATCGGGAAAAAAAAACGTAACTATGGGAACAGACGCTTTTTCTTTGTTACGGATTGTAAGCAGATTGATTACTGTTGTAAGTAGAAATTGTATGTATTAGGGTAAGTGGGTTTTGTAGTGTTTGAGATAAGTGAGTTCAATAATCTTGGTTTATCGATCGAGTCTTGATAAGAGTGAATCAGATGTTTTGAATACCTATATGTTCGTTTTGGCATTGTTTTCGTCTATTTCACAAAAAAACTACCTAGTCTTTAATTAGGTGCTACTTCTTATGTAACAGCCTAGGCAAGACGTTATTAAAATAATGCATAACCAAATTTGCCTATTTGTATGTTCCCCATTTACGGTCAAAGGGTTCAACCGATTTTGGATGAAACTTTTATAAATAGATTAAATGGATGGATGTAGGATACTTACTTAGGATACTAAATTTTTGATCCCGATAATCCCGCGGGATCGAGATTTACGAGGGTGGAACTGCAGGACGCAGACCTATAAAATAATTTTGCGCGATAAACTCGAATATTATGCTAAACTTTGATGAACTTAGGTTACGACAAAACCTTGTTGTACCGCAAATCTGCATAAATTGTTTATGCAAGATTTATGGTTCGTGGATAGGTAGGTAGGTACCTACTAGGTCATACGGAGACGAGATTCAGTTAAAACGAGGATGAGCAAGACCTGCTGTATCGTTTTAGACAAAATATAAGAGACTAGTTGCGTCCCGCGGTTTCACCCGCGTACGTCCCAATCCCGTCGGAATATCGGGATCAAAAGTAGCCTATGTTACTCCTCGATAATGTAGCTTGTATCTTAGAAGGTATCTTGGTTTTTTATTTATGATTCAGTACATTTTAGACTCAGTTCGATGAAGAAGTACACAACAGATAGAGATAGATAGTTGATTATTTATATTATTGAGATATAAATATGGAACAATGTAAAAATATAATACTTTTAAATACTTTTATATACTTTTAATATACTTTTAAAAATAGATTTGGTTTTATTCAATTTAAGAATCTTAATTAACACATCCCTAATAACCGTTCACAAAAGAATCAAAATCAACTTCTATCTAAAATATTCGAAGTTCGCCACTCAAGTTTGGTCACGTTAATGGAACTGTATTTTAAGAATCATTGTAAATGTAAAGAGCACGAAGTAAACGTGTAACTTTCAATGTCAGGCGTTTACAAAAATAGGTACCTACTCGTTTTTAAGGTTTTTCCATTGAAAAAACACTGTGTAATAAGGTGCCAAGTTCATTCCGTGACTTTGCACATAATTGGCACTGTAAATCAGGTACAACTCTGATTTTCTCATCCGAGCGATGATCCCTCTCGGGAGCCCGGGGTCCGCTAAACCCCAAATATTTGGGGTTGGCACAGTAGGTAAGTCATCACTGACCATACCTTCTGCTAATAGATTTGGCAATATTTTTACGGCCGGCCGCCGACACCAACCCTTCAAGGGACCATGCAGTTTATTCGCCAACGAACGGGAAGAACTTAAGTTTTGCTAGTTACCCTTAAATCCCTTAGCCGCCTTTTACGACACCCACGAGAAGAGATGGGGTAACTCTATTCTATGCCGGGGATACACACCGATAGGTACAACTGGAGTCTAAACTCATTTTAAAGTTTCGGCAGCTACTGCACCTTCACAGCAAGGTAGTACAAAAACCATCGTCATGTGAATAAGACATCGTTGAGTCAGCTACACAGTACGGTGACAAAATAATTAAACCGATGACCAATTTATAAGATTAGGTATAGGATATTGAAATTTCACGACAGAATGACCAGGATATAGCACAGGTTTCCTGTCTCTAATACAAATAATTAATATGTTATCATCAGGTAAGCTCATCTATCGTGTGTAAAAAAATTTAATAGTATGTTTAAATTTATCAGTCTCGTCATTTTTAATCACAACATAGACAGACGTGTAATTAGTCTTACCTAAGTAGGGAAATAAAACTTATACAATTTTTAGATGTCTAAAATTGAGTCAGTCAGAGGTCAAGGTGCGTCATACCGGTATCTAAGATTAGCAGTGACGCATTCGGTCATCAGCCTTTAGTATCCACAAATCACTGTAACTACGAAGCGTACGTGTTAAGATCGCATAATGTTGTTACATCAAAAAGTAAGTACCATGTAAATCACTATTTTTGTGCTTGGTTATACGTACGTAGGTACTTATAAAATGATGTAGAGAACAACTTAAGAACGCGGCGACTCTTACCATTTTCATACAAACTGAATACCAAAATAAATTATGAAAAATTTAGTTTTCTACCGATATGAAATAAAACGGAGAAACATTTTTTCATTGAAAAATGTTTCTCCGTTTTATTTGAATGTGAATGAATATTTTGGAAAACCTTACCGTGATGGGGACCCTTTAAAAGTAAAATTTTAATCCGAATAATATCGATATTAAGGTAGAAAACTAAATTTTTCATAATTTATTTTGGTATTCAGTTTGTATGGAAATGGTAAGAGTCGCCACGTCCTTAATATTATGAGGGTTAAGAAGAGAGTTTGTTATCTTATTTTGAAAGGACCAAAGACAGCAAAGGAGTACCAACTTACTAACTTCTTTTCACTAAAATAATATGTCTAGAAATCGATTTTAGTTTTCTTGTTTTATACGCCGTGTAAGTATGTCGATCACGTCGTCGTAAGAAGCCCTTTTTAAACGTTTTAAACGTGTAAGGCTTTTATACAGCTTCTATAGAGCTTTGCTTAAGCTTTGGCTTAAAGAGCCGGAACTCAGCTTTTTCTTTCCTCCGCTGATAGGGAGGCACTTCTAAAGAGAGTTGGGAAGGCATATTGTTTGAACTTAGGAACACATGGTACGACAGGGTTATGATTTTAAAATTTTCTAAATGGAATATTTGATCGCAGAAAATTTTAAAACCTACTAAAAAAACTCAGTAAATAAATAAGTTTCATCGAACTGGACTTTGTAAATTTAAACCTAAATAGGTACGTAGGTCATCGTACGTCCTTAGTGTACGTCATCACGTGTAAAAGCCAGAGTTTAACCACATCAAACTTACTTACCTACTGATGGTAGGTGTTCGAGCGGTCTAAGGTTAACCACGTTTACCTGTTCACTTGCCAAGAAATACAAGTTTGTACCTATTTCCTGCCTATTATTGCCTTGCCTATATTCCTGCGAGAGACTGATTTCGATCTCTCGCAGTGCGAATGACGAATAGTACCGAGTCTCGGGAACCTCCGTCATAAATCGGTGGACTTTGTATTTACTAGTAAGTTGACCAAATCTCTTAAGCCACGTAGGTAAGCCATTTAAATTGGCAGTAACAATTCTTACACTCGTATTTATAGTCAATTCTCAGTAATTACTTGTCTACGTAATGTATGTGTTACATTTTTGTTGGCGTTAAAATCACTAATAAGGACGAGACAGGGCATTACTTAGCCTAAATAATCACTCAGAATCGTCTATAAATACGGGAGTAAGTACGGGGGGGTTAGTTAGAGTCTAGGAAGGGAACTTAACCGTAAGCATTGAGTATTTGTGCAATTCTGCGTAATTAATTCAGTAAGAAGAATAGTATGAAAGCAGCATTTTAATTAAGTTTATAACGTCGTCGGAACTAAGCCTCCGATGGGAAGCTATTGTTGTCGAATACTGGGTAAATGGACTGTGAACTTCGTGTTACGTGTGTTGTATCATTTTGTGTTCCGCTGTGTAACGAAACATTTCATAATAGTTCAAGTTTCTTTAAGAAACTAGAACGTGGATACAGCTGATTGCCCTTGCAAACTTTAAGTAGGTAAATAGCTACAGAAAAATGTGCTGCCACAAAAACAGTCTCATTTATATGGGACTAGCGGCACGCCTTAGCTTTACAAAGAGCACAGGTGTCTCTACAGTGAATTATAGGTAGGTACCTACCTTATACAGAATTTTTACCTTCTGGAATAAATTTCCTAAATTGAACTGAAAACCGTATTGAAAGTAAAATAAAGTAAGCCAAGAAATCTATAGGTGGACGAAAATAGCAGTTTTGTTTAAATATTATTGAAAACAAGTATCTTATATATAAGTCACTGATACATTAAACAAGTGTTAAAATGAGGCTATATGCGCACTGATAAGTCCCAGTGGAGGTGCGTCGCCGTAACGTAATAGTGTAACTGTAGCTCCTGTGGTTATTTCAAAGGAATTTGCGATGCTACGGCGACGAACTTCCGCTGCGACTTGGGTATCAGTGCGAGTACAGTCGTCAAGTATCTAAGTGGACAGACGTGTGTTATTGATTTAGATGTTCAAAATTCAAGAGTTAAGATAGTTACTATCAACAACAAAAGTGGGTATCCAGTTAGCCGAAAGATTCGTTTGAACCGAGCGCCGAGCGTGGAATAAGCATATTATACATAGACACACATCGATATTGATATTTATACATAGGTATATCTATAAATATCCAATGTATGACAATGATTGTGTATCTAAATTTCAACTCCATGCGTAAGTGTCTGGTTAGCACAGCGGTCTTATTGCATTGATTTTAATATAAAAAGCAATCAGTAGCGAGGTTTGATCCTAGCAAGCGAAAATAGACCTTACGGTGAATACCCACTTTTGTTGTTGATAGTACCTACATTCACCCGTTCACCAATAACTCGATCTGTTCAAACTGAACTCTAAAGACACTTAAAGAGTCACATTTATGAATATTCAACGAAAATACCAAATAAGTCTGTTTAGGAAACAATCTTTGTAACACGAAAAGTGATGTTTTAAACAAAACTGTAAAATATTCACAAAGTCATTGTTTTAATATTGTGAAACCACAAACAACATGGAAATTAACCAGATAAAAGAGCTTATGTATTTGAAAAGGTAACTGACTACTTACGGCAACCGGTAGCGCTTTTGAAGAAACTAATTTATGAAATGTAACCTTTTGTTGTTAAAAGGCTAAAAACGAGGTTCTGTATTTAATTAAAGCAGTATCGGTGTTTGTTTATGAAAAGGTTTATTTTATGGCAATCTTGTAGCGTAGCGAGTGCAAACAGACTTTGATGTAAAACGTTGCGGGTTCATTTCCCGCACTAAAACAAATATGTTTTGTTTTGTGTGATCTTCTGTTTATTTTGTTTGTAAAAAAAGGTATCTTTATAATGTTTATTTTCAAATACACACCTACCTAATAATAATTACAAGTAGGTATTTGTGTGATCTTCTGTTTATTTTGTTTGTAAAAAAAAGGTATCTTTATAATGTTTATTTTCAAATACACACCTACCTAATAATAATTACAAGTATAGGTCTTTAAATTCCTTTAATAATTCTATGGTCTACGGTGCAGGCACTACTGCCCGTTCTCCATTTATTTTTGCTGTAGCAAAGTGCCTTTAAACGCAGGATTGGTTTATAAACACAGGATTGGTTTAGAATTCCCCTAACATTATTTAGTCGTTTTTGTCAAAAACAAGTGTATTACCTATGCCTATATTACCCCTAAAATACATTTCCGAAGAATACTTTACAACAAAATTACACAGCTATACGGGTTTAAATTTAAAATTTTCACAGAACATAAAAATTTCAATTAAAAGTAATAAACAGCGGCGTGACTAAACATTTTATGTCTGACGAGAGAAACTCGTTTTCTCATAGAAACACAGTGACGAAGTCACCGTCTCATTGTAAGAAATAAATCAAAATGTAAATTTTGATATTCTAAACTATGATTTATGAATTAAGACACAACTATTATTTATTAGACAACCGAATTATTTTCTTATTACATTTTAAGAGTAATTTCTACACATTATTAATTGGTAGGTAGGTAGGTACCTACCTACTTTTGTGATGAAAGAAACTAGTGTGAGATCTAGAAGAAATTACTTGTTAGTGGCTGAATGAAAAGGTTGGGTACTTATAAAAGCTATGAAAGGTGTGAACTGAAACTCAATAGGAAGACTAAAGTAAGAGGTACGAATTTCAGCGAAATGGAACACGTTCTTTGGAAAGCAAACAGAAAATACTATAAGTAGGGTACCTACCTACTTAAATGTTACTTAGGTCTATCTACATCTACACTTCTACAATCTATTACTTTATAACTATCTATTACTATTATAAAGCGGAAGAGTTTGTTTGTTTGTTTTTTTGTTTGTTTGAACGCGCTAATCTCAGGAACCACTAGTCCGATTTGAAAAATTCTTTCTGGGTTGGATAGTCCATTTATTGAGGAAGGCTATAGGCTACTTTTGATCCCGATATTCCCACGGGATCGGGACTTATGCGGGTGAAACCGCGGGGAGCTGCTAGTAACATTATAAAGAGAAAATATTTGTATTTTTGTGTGTATGTTTGTAATGAATAAACTCAAAAAATACTGGACCGATTTAAAAAATTCTTACTCCATTAGAGAGCTACATTCACCCTGAGTAATATAGGCTACGTTTGATCCCGAAATTCCTACGGGATCAGGACTTACGCGGGTGAAACCGCGGAATGCAGCTAGTTGCTTATATGTAAGGTGGTAGTAAATAGGTTCTATTTGTGCAGGTGCAGTAGGTACCTACAAAGTTAGGATATTATTACAAAAGTAAATAGATAGACGTAATATTATACATCTAATATAGAGAAAGTAGATAGTAATATGGCAGCAATCCATAACTTGGAACAAATGAAGAATGATGGACGAGCAACACGAAGTTCATTGAACTGATGGAAAATACTCGTATTTAGGTAGGTACTACACAGAACTTATGTTGGAGCTTTTATCATTCGCATAAGTAAATATATAAACTATAGGTACTCACAGGAAAAAGTAAATAAATAAGTAAATATATGAGTTTTTTGTTTACATTTTTGATCTGTTTCTGAAATAGAGTACCTATAGCTGTGTCTTACGGTTTGAACCGCGTATATAAATCCCGATCCCGTAAGGATTAAAAAAAACAATAGATATAAAAACATTTTATATCAGATGCCTACATCTTTTAAAGAACACACTCCAAACAGCTCTATACTAAAAGCGGTTTAGGCAATGCGTTGATCCATCAGTCAGTCAGCCAGGACTAATACTTTTTAAATAGATTTTTGTACATTTTCGTGTTTCATCTTAGACTGTATCTACATTTATTTTTTACCATCAAGTGTGACAGTGCCCAAACGCTAACCTATATGAATTTATAAAACAAACACTTCGGTCGCAACTTTTATACATAAAATCGTTTTTACTTTTTTACATAAAGTCATTACATCCAGCTTAAGTCTACTCGCCTTAACCAAAACTTGTTGGGAAATTATGATGATGACATTTTTGTGTTAGCAAACACTGGAAGTTATTTCTTAGGATTCCGTACCCAAGGGATAAAAACGGGACCCTATTACCGAGACTTCGCTGTTTGTCCGTCCTTCCGTCTGTCACCAGTCTCCAGGCTGTACCTAATAAACCGTGATAGCTAGAAAGTTGAAACCAAAAACAAAATAAAACAAATATTTAAGGGGGGCTCCCATACAACAAACGTGATTTTAACATAAAAACGCAACGATACCGCAATGTATTTTTACCACTGGCGCCATCTATTTACTCCAACTTGGCGCAAATCCGCCTTAGTAGGATAAATAGAGTAGACACTGGGAACATTTATCAAGACAAGACCTTTGATGTAAGAGTGTTTGTACTGTGCAATTATAAACATGTTGTTAAGATAAGGTACTGTTATTGCATTAGATTCCTAGGACATTGATCTTTGCAAGATAACAGTGAGAAGTAACAAAATGAATTCTAATTATAAATACAATTTACTTATCTACCTACTTAGATAATACAAATACATAGGTATCATTTACTTAACATTTTATAGTAACCTACCTAAAGTGTTTTTAGTGTTCCGTACCTCGAAAGGCAAACACGGAACCCTTATAAGACCACTCGTTTGTCCGTCTGCAGGTAGTATATAATATCATTTTACATTTATTATTATAGGCTTGATTCACCGACTCGGAGGCACTTTCGTGATGTGCTCATCACGAAAAATAATATGGTGTATGACTGACATTCTATTATTTAATGACATTACCTATCCTATAATACTTCATACTAAAACTAGACCTAAGATAAAACGACTAACAAATGAAATTGTACTGTTTCGAGAATAAATGATTTGATTTGATTACGTAACTTCCGCACGATTGCTCCAAAATCTTTTATTTTTCTGTTCGTTATTCGTCAAGACAAGGTTTGTTTAAAATGGGGATTTTGCAAAGTTCGCCGGATCATTTGGATGATGATAAAATTGAATTCTAATTAAGTATAGAAGTAGAGTGCAAAAAGTGTAGCTGCATTGCCCCTTAGGGAAAATCAAGTAGGTATTATCTTAGTTGCTGATTTAATTTTTATAATAACCTTGTAACGATAATAATACTCACCTACTGACATAGTATACCTATACCTACACTAGGTATATGCATATAAGTATAAAGGGTATATGGTGGGTAATATGTTATTTAAGATAGAAGATATTTTAAGTTAAGAACGTGGCGACTGTTACCATTTCAATACAAACTTAATACCAAAATAAATTATGAAAAATTTAGTTTTCTACCTTAATATCGATATACTGACATCCACGACACAGATTTAATCTAGTGTGGGTGCCACCGTCAACACTTTTATTTAATACCCTCATCCAGCAAACACTACTGTTGCTTACGGACTGTGTTTTGTATTTAAGATAAAATTTAACTTATTTGTTAACTAATATTGTTTACTAAAGTTTAAAGTAATATTGTTAATTTGTTAGTTTGTAGTTTGTTTGCTGTAATAAGAACATATTTTATTTATTTTTATTTTAATATCATCACAAAAAAATTTATTAGGATAAAGATTTTACTTTAAAAGGGTCTCCCTACCGCAAGGTTTTCCAAAATATTCATTCGAAATGAAATAAAACGGAGAACCATTTTTTTCATTGAAAAATGTTTCTCCGTTTTATTTGAATGTGAATGAATTCCTTTTGGAAATGAAATAAAACGGAGAACCATTTTTTTCATTGAAAAATGTTTCTCCGTTTTATTTGAATGTGAATGAATATTTTGGAAAACCTTGCGGTGGGGACCCTTTAAAAGTAAAATCTTAATCCGAATAATATAATTAAGGTAGGAAACTAAATTTTTCATAATTTATTTTGGTATTAAGTTTGTATGGAAATGGTAACAGTCGCCACGTTCTTAAATACCCCAAATAACTTTCGCATAACATTATTACATGATATTACAAAAGCTGCTTTGAATATCTAAGTGACAAATATTTTAACCTGCACCTATAGCTATGTATCTATTTACATATTATCTAATTTAACACACGCACATACTTTATGAATATTAAAATTTACTGTTACATATTCAATAACTAGCTGCGCCACACGGTTTCATCTGCGTTATTCCCGATCCCGATCCGATCGGTACAAAAGTAGTAGCCTATTTGTTAATTCAGATCTCCAGCTATCTGCATACAAAGTTTCATCGCAATCGGTTTAATAGTTTTTCGTGAAGGAGTAACAGGCATAGATTGGTTACTTACTTACACACAAACTTTCACATTTTTAGTATTAATATGATTGAACAAAGTCTTCTTCCTTTTTGTCTAGGGGTGGTGGGATTTTGGAAATCCAACATTTTAGTACTAAAGAGTTTCATTTAGTGTTAGAGTTTTTATTGTCCTAGGTGAATGGCGATGCGACGAGGCAACATAATGCGACATACATCTCATTGACAAATTGACGCGAAAACGAAGGTAAAGTGTGTTTCATCTTTATGCCATTATGTTGGTAGCAAAACAAATAAGTGCTGCCTTAATACCTTGAATGTGCTATCTTGAATTTAGGGAGTTTTGTATATTACGAATAAATTAATTAATTAATCTCACTTAATTCATGGTATAGGTAAAGCATAGTAAATGAAGGTACCTATTAAGGCAACACCTATTTGTTTTGCTACCAACATAACGGCATAGGAATTTAAAGGGCTGCTTCCCCTACTCCCAAAATTTTATTACCACTACCCCAAGGCTTTTAATTAGGTATACCATTTAATTCTTTCGACCTCCAAGAGTTCTACAGGGTAGATACAGTCAACAAAACAGAGTTTAATTTCTTAAACTAAAGATGAAACGTACAACGGCTTTTTGATATTTTCGTATCGCGTCGCGTTGCCGGTCGGTCATCTAGGACAACGATTAAGAAATCTCGTTTGAATATAATTGCAGCTTCACACTGCTAACAGACCACTATCATCTAGTTATTATTCTAATACACATGTTGATGCTATGAATTATTACTGTGCTTATGAAGTGACGAGAGTTATCGATGTTTTTGCGTAACTTAATTAATTTTATGTAATAAATATAGGTCTGTTTTGCATTATGTATATTTCATATTTTATTTAAAGTGTATGATTATTTTATAATAATTTAATTATACAAGTGATCCAAAAACTAGGTTGACTTGATTAGACTATTATTTTGAATAGATTAATATTAATTAGGTAAAGTAATCAGTGTACGAAAATGTTGTGTCTGTGTAAACATACTACAACCAGTTGTTTTCTGGTGATTTAATTAGGAAAATAGATATTTAGTACATAACTCCAATAAACTTTGTTTCAATAGATTAGGTTAAAAGTTTGGGTTAAGTAACTAATTGATAACTTGCTCCAAAATTAATAAGAATTTAATCTAACCAATTACTTTGTAAGGATGTAAATTCAATGGTTTTTTCCTGGCGAAATAGTTATGTGCGCTACCTATTAACATCGCTCTTACGGTATGCGGTAAAGGAAACATCGTAAGGAAACCCACGGCTCAATTAGTTTCAGACATATTGGGCCCGATCTTTCTTCTGGACATGGCTGACCAGGTTCGGAGAGTAGTAATAAGCAAGCCTACTTCACCCATAAAGTCCCGGGCACTACTGCGCTATATATAAATATCATGGATAATGGATGTATACCTAAATAATCTAAATTGAATGATGTTGCTTGCGCTATTATAAATCATCTAAAATAAATGAAAAGATTATTAGAATTTATATTAGGCAATTAGTTCTTGGTAAATTTTCTTTTAAACATTTAATATTCCCTACGCTCAGGATCTTCGTAGCCACCGAAAGGGTAGGCACTATGCGTATAATCTTTAACCTTTTACAGCGGTATTACTCAATATAACCGCCTACATAGGTAGGTAGATATTACTATAAACACAACAACAGTTCCATCTCTAAAGAAAATGCCCTTGGGGAACCAGCCTGACCCTGACAGGGTAACCCTATCTAATGAAACTTGAAATTATACTATAAAGCTACCTACTATCTACATACATATTTGTTCAAATTACTTTAAATGGCGCTGAAAATTAATTACTTCTGTACTAGGAAAATGTAATTAAAATTAAGCTTTATTAACTCCATAAAGGTGTTTGTTTCATTAACAAAATGCTTTATTTAGTCAATATTTATTTTAAACAATTAATTTTGCAAATGGTTGTTTAACTTGTACGGTGTGTGGAAGGTTGTAACTTTTAAAATTAAATGGACAATGTAAATCATTTGAACAAACTAAACTGAATCTTCAAGGCGACGATTAGATTACAATGATCTTGTTTAAATGGCTTGAAGTAGGTAACTATTTAAAAACCAAGGAAAGAAACACAATTATCATTTTAACTTTAAAAACATAAAAAGACATAGCTAGGTCGATAAACTTGTTTTACAAAATAGTTTGAGGCGGATGTCAGACTTAATATAGGTAAGTACTTGAAAGGAGAAAAAAAACATGTAATAGTAGGTATAATAAGTACACTACATAGTAGGTATTCACCCACATTTGTAATTATACTCATTTCTTCTCACTGTGTAGGTTGGAAATAAACGAATTGACCCAAATACGGAGCCACATTTCATCGGACGAAATGGTATTATAATGTGGATTACCCACTAATCTGTCATTTGTAAATGTTTTGATGGAGGAATTACGATGTAGGGAGTAAGGAGGTACCTAAGTAACATAACATTAAAAATAATTTGTGGAAAGGAGGATATTTATACGTTATTATATGAATGAACCTTTCAGAACGTAACGGTACCTATATAGAATTGTGATAAATTTATACAAAAATGTCGTCATTTTGTAAAAGCAAATTTTTATCAAGGAGTTCCGGTGGCATACCGATAAAATGACAAATCAATTTCCAATCATTTTATCACAAATACTATATATAAAGTTGCATTTTTATCAGTAGATATTGTGATCAATGTTTGCAGTATTAAAATGACAAGTAAAACCAATGTTTTCAATTATCTAACTTACATATTTCCCAAATCTGTGTTGTGTATAATTGGTAAGCAAACCTTGTCCATCTTTCAAAAAATGTGTTTTCTGTATTATATATAGTGTACTTTACAGTTGATGTACCTAATAAATCAATAAATAATAACTATGTTAAAGTTGATTATGAAAATTAGGAACAGATATCGGCTTAGAGCAGAAAACCCCAATGTTTTAATATGTCGTGATAGATGAGTCATACCTGGCTCAACATTACGTAGGATATTCGAACAAACCCACTGATCTGTAACTAATAATACAGTAGATTATATTTTTCTGTGACGTAGAAAACGGAGTAACAATGACTCATTAATAGTAAATAAATGTCCGACCTTCACGACCGAGACGAAGTTACACTGATGAACTCATCCTGATGACTTTTCCCGTAAGATAATCGATTGAAATAAATAATTAATTATTAACCTACTTATTCTGATAAAATACTAATAGCCGAATACAGAAACGCCACTTAAAATTTGAGGCGTAGGTACTTTAATAATTAAGCAGTTTCTAAATTTAAAAATAGAATGGGATTTTTTGAATTTGAGAGGTGCTTAGTTGCTTATTCGGCCATAAAATGCATAGAAACAGGATACACATAAAACAATAAAATACAGTCACAAAATAAGGAAACCGCAACAAATTACGGAATTACCTGCCTACTTATCGCATTTACCTTTACGGAAAAGGAAAATGAGTACTTATTTTCTTTTTAGTAGGTACCTACAAAAATAGTATGGTAGTAGGTAAAATATGTAACAAAGGATTATGTGAAAACCCATAAAAACTTCCAATGTGAATGTGCTAATAGTCTATTTAATAATTCAGTTAAATAAATCTCTAAATGTTGTCTTAGCTGTTTCAATATAAATAAGAATTTGTTAATTTAAATAAACAAAGCTTAGCCGGCATTTAATGAAAACTTTATGAAGCTTGAATATACTATCTCAACCTACTTTGCTATTTAAACAAACAAAACAAGAAATAGAATCTGAAATTAAAATTATACATAAACTAAAATCTACCTACCTAGATTCCTAATTCAAAGATAAATATTTTTAAAACACAAAAAACTCACCTTTTGCTTTGAGAATTCATTCAATCTTTAAAAAGATAATAGTAACCACTCCACAGTCATCTAAAAATGTTACAAACTTCTTGAATCATTGAAAATTATCACTTTTTCATTCACATAACAGCAGATTATATCGAGAGTTACAAGAATAATATTCGCGCTCGGTTGTATGATTTGTTTCGGCACCGCGTACGTTCTCTCAGGGGGAACTTCACTACGGAACTAAAGTCGTTTTGTCAACGCTTTTCTCGTCAGACCGATGCTCATCACGATAGCATTGACGCAGGCACTGACCATCTCCTACCAACTCCTGTAGGTAATGCCTACGTCTAGTGGTTATGCAGCAATGGAAAATGTTGATAGTTAGTTAGTTGTAAAAAAAATCTAGACTTCTTTCTTGTCTGAAAATTAGACATCTAATGCTGGTGATGAGATATTTCGCACGTCGCATTACGAATCCGTTTTGTGGTTCGCTTTTGTTTTTTTTTAAGTCAATATTACTAAATTATAATTACTACTAATGACTACAAAAATAATAAAGGTTTGTTGTTTGTTTAGTAAGAGTTTAATCTATAAAATAAAAAAAGAACCTATATTAATTTAATTAAATTAGTATGACAAAACCAATGGACAAATCAAAGACAATATTAAGGTATCTTTGATGTTATTGATGAGCCTTTTAAGAAAATAGAAACGACGAAATTACTAGAGTTAAAATATATGGTCCGAAATAATCATAAAGAAAATAAGCGACAAAAGTAAAAATAATAATTATAGGTAGGTATGGCCCAAGTTATAGAAAAAAATCTTTTGCTGTCATAAATAAAATTATATCGTTTTTGAATATGACACTACCATGTTGAATCACATAGTTAGCGTATTTGCACTTATAGGTACATGGTTTAATTAACACGATATTGTAAATTGAATATGTCCGACTACGTCAACATAAAGTACCTTGAAAGGTTGTATTTTAGATACCATTGATTATGGTTGGACCTACTTATTAGGTATAGACATTAAATTAAAGTGTTATATAATTTTAATTAGGTACAAAAATATGTTTTGTTTAAACTGTGATTTAGTTTTTGTATTCATTCCTATAGCTTGCCTCTTGAATTTCACAACTTCTAGTAGGTATACTTGTTTTTTTTTATCCTAACTATGTTCCTACTTATTAACAACGGTTGAAATAGACAGTATACAACCCTTGTGAATAAGGACGGACTCCGATCGTCTTTTGTTTCTGCTCCGATCGTCTTTTGTTATATTGAAAAAAAAAGGACTTGACGAGTTAACACGTTTCGAAGACTTGACCAATTGACACTTTTTCCCTGCTTGACGAATTAACACTAACATTTGCAATTGCAAATTACAAATTGTGTCAATTGGTCGATAAATACGCTGCTCGACCAATTGACACAATTTGTAGACTTGACCAATTGTCCACTACATCGACGAAAGGACAGATGGGTATGGAAGTCTTCTCAAACCCAAAACAGAATGGTTAACTTGTTAAGAGAGCCATAAATGTGGTTAATACTATTGAAATTTTAAACACAACCTTATTTAGTTCCGCTAAATAGCCCTAACTTTGTTAAAAGCTATACATTGTTTTACAAAGTCAGTAAAATGTGTTTGTTCAGTGAACACATGTTGTCACAATTGTCAATTTCGTAACGTAATAGTATGCGTTCTGAGAACTACAATAAATGACACTGGTTTTATTACGAAATAACTTTTACGGAGGTGTGAATACTTTATAGGTAGGCGACTATTGTGAAATAAGGATATCAACAAATTATAGTCAATAGCTGCATCCCGCAGTTTCGCTGGCGTAAGTCCCGATCCCTTGGGAAAATCGGAATCAAAAGTAGCCTATGTTACTCAGGGTGAATATAGCTTTCTAATGGTGAATTTTTCAAATCGCTCTGGTAGTTTTTGAGTTTATTCATTACAAACATACAGACGCACATAAACACAAAAATACAAATCTTTCCTCTTTATAATATCAGTGTAGATAGTGTAGATTAGTGTAGATAACTCGAAGACATAATATCGCTCCTAAGAGATGAACCTACCTACTTTTTACCCGACTGCGCGACGCAAAGAAGGGTTATGTGTTTATTAGTCCATGCATTGTTTGTTCCTATGAAGCGCTTCAGAGGCCAAACGGATGGACCGATTTTGATTCTTACGTCAATCGATTCGCCTTAGTCCTGCAAGTGTAACTAACTAATGACAGTTATCAACATTCAAAATGGTGGCCACTAGACGACATATTAAAAAAAAAAGACTAAAGTCGAATTAAGGTCGCAAATACTACTTATTGTTACTGACCCATATAGGTATATTTGCTTGGATTGTAAAAATATTCGACTAAAAGAAAATCTCTTTTTCAGAAAAGACTGATGTAAAGATTACAAATGAAACTGTATATTAAAATATGGAATTCATTTGCGAAAGAATAACGAGCCGAGATCTCGTGCAAACCAAATTGAATTGAAGCGAAATTACGAGACAAAAGAAAACATTTCATTAGGTTATTCATTTATATTTGTAAGAATTCCATACTCTTTCTGAGCATAATCGTTGTCATGCTCGTTAAATCTTTTTCTACCATAAATTACATTACACGAGTAAGTACGTAAAGGAAACAAAATGTTTCTTATTTTCCTTATAGCCTTGTTTTCGTTTAGATAATTTAGAAGAGAGGCGGCAGTAAAATCCTAAGCAAAAAAATACACTCGATCATCCTTACAGATTGGCATAACAGTTATCTCGTATAGTAATGCGCGAATAATTCCTTAGAAATGTAGACCAAACATGGTTAGGGATGTATTTTATATATAGCAAAATAGAACGATAATAAAATTGCTGAAGCAAGCTAAGTTGTAATATGTAAAATGGTTAATAAACTAAAATATTGACATTATAAATATTAAGGGTTAAGGTCCCTTATTGATGATTCAATTACGTGCTTAGAGTTACCTGAAAACAGTAGTCAAAGCTACTGAAATAAAAATTATCGCAAAACAATTGAAAGAAATTGACGTGTAGATAAGTAGCGTGACAACTAAATTTGAAACATTTTAAAACCACATTTACTTTTTTCCCTGGGTCTTATTCGCGTCTTCTCGCGATTAAGACTATTGCAACATAGTCGAAACGTCAAGTTAACTAAAAGCAATAAAAGATAACAATACGCGAATAAGACCCGAAAAATACGTAAATACAAGTACAAATCGTGTAAGTTTAAAACGTTTCCAAAATCAGGGCAACTCAAGTTTAAACAGTCCTTATGTTTAAAAAACCATTGACAAACTCTTCATATTTGCAAGCGAAGCTTAAAGCTCCTCTCACGGGATAAGTGGAAGCCTATCGAGTCCTCTCTTCCGTACAGTAGGGTCACTTCCTGAACGGTCAAATGCGATTACCTGCTTTATCGCTCCCGTTTGTTCCACTGAACTGTTTATGGTTAGCGAGTTAAAATGTTAATGAGAAAATATAAACTGTTCATTTTTTACTTTATATCTTACTTTTATTAGCTGGCTTGTTCCCAGAGCAGGCTTGTTGCGAATATTAGTATCCGCGGAGTATTAGCATTATTTTTAATATTAGCAATATCCTACCTACTAATATTGAAGTTATAGCTAAAATTAAAGTTGCAACGTCTTCCTTGCAGGCGAGACGTAGGTACTAATTTATGCCACGTAACTTATGTTATTTATCGTACAATCATAGAGTTATACGAAAACGCTGTCACTTTTTCACTCATACGATTGTTGTGTGAACATGAATATTTAGCAAATGATATTTCACTTTCGCAAATAATTTTAGAGTAGGTACGTTATTTATTATTATCAGCAATATTATCATGCTGATATTAATAGTGCTGATTTTATTTCCAGCCAATATTTTAATACGTAAGTCCCCAACTTACGGTGGTTTCCGATGCATCCTCGATGCTGATTGATTGTCAATCTGATTGTCAAAGATCCTATTAAATTAAAATGTTGACTCTGTGTATTTACCCTAAGATATACCTACCTAATTACCATAGAAAATCGTTTATCTTATTTTGAGTTTAAAATTAATAATAATTATAAAACTTTGTCTGTAAAATAAAATAAATTTAATTGTAAAATAACACAATGTTTAATTGTTTTAGTAACACAACAGGTTATTTTTAACCGATTTTCTAAAATCCGAAAGAGGAGCTTCTCAATTCGTCGCTATTTATTTATTTATCCCGATAATCCTGTATAGAATTAAACATTGGGCCACATATTAAGGTATAAGAAGAAAAACGAAAGCAAATTCTAAAAGACTTAGTCATTGAGAGTAAATGGCAGAAAACGTGCAACAGTTCTTTCACTATAAATACGAGTATATTATATGGTTAGAAATCATATCACGTTTATCTTAAGATCCGCATTACTTGGAAAAGACAAGCACTAAATGAAATACGTTTATAATAAAATTGCGTTTGCTACCTAAGTAAGAGAACACAAACTTCATTGTTGAAATGATTATTTTTATTATTTATAGAAATTATGCTAAGGGTCAGTCTAAAGTCTAACCTTCAGGAAAAAAAGGTCTTACCGCTGAAAACGAACTTTTTCACAAACCTAACTTTTGGATACATAATACTACAAAATGGCAATATGGAAAGTGATGGCATCTTACCTATTATGTTATTTCATTATCTAACATTTCCAAAGAAAACACTTAGTCACCTGGTTTACGAAATCACCGATATAATATGCAAACATCATGTTTATTTATTAAGAAGTCTAAGAAATTATTTTAACAATTTTATTTGATGAAAAACGAATATTGATATAACTACTGATATCATCATCAGCCAAGCGATATTTTAACTTTAACTCCTTAAGCTCAAAATACACGGACGACACTGACACAAACACTATACACATACTGCATCAAGTTTCCATAGCGTCCACACGGTAGCAATATTTATAAGCAGCTTGTTGACCCGGCGAACTTTGTCCCGCCTTAGAAGCAAAAAAAAATAATTAAAAAAAATAGCATCCTATGTCCTTCTCCTGTTTCTAAGCTACCTTTTCACCAATTTTCAGCCAAATCGGTTCAGCCGTTCTCGAGTTATAAATAGTGTAACTAACACGACTTTATTATATAAAGATAGGTCGATAGCAATATCTATACTCACATTCCGTTACCGTGAACGTCTAATTTGGATTTTATTTCTTTAAATATATTTTTTAAGGTAATCATATTATGCTACATCTTAGTAAGACCATGTTTGCTCCCCGAAAAAGATAAAATGACAGCAGGACTGAAACAAGCCACATAATCTCACTGTGCAAGTACTCACTACACGACAGCGACACTTAATGTAGAGCAACACAGCTGATCCTCTGCGCAACGGTGTACACAGATCACACAGAAGTCAATTTGTTCTATAGATCGATGTGTCAGTGTAAGTGTCTGTCTAGTATTTTGACTTTTACGTCTCCACTTTGCACGATCTGCGACATCCCGTGTAGTTACACCATGAATATAGCTACTGATATGCTGCACTCGAAACAAATCCATAAAAACTAAGACATACCAAGCAACAAGAACAAGTACTTTTTTATAGTTTAAACAGTTAGTTTTCTACGTGTATTATTGACGATAAATTAAAAGGATGACTCACAAAAACTAGTACCATCTGCCACAACAGCAACGACACCTGTTACACGGTTGAATTCACATGGTGTAGTGTATCTCCTCATACGCCATTAAAAGGCGAAGGTTCTTTTGTAATTATAATTATAATTAACTTAAATTGAAAGATTACTATTATTAATATACTTAAGTATTATGGATAATTAATAAATTACTGATGGAACTAATAATAAATCACAAACCTCACAATAGGAAATGGATTTACCCCAGTGAAGTTTTGTATTTTTCCTTCCATTTTCCACATGTCAGTCAAACTGTCAGTTTGGTTCCACAAGACACGGAACAACGACTGCAACAGTTTGAAATAAAATAGCATTGGATTTAGAGGATTCTGGAAAATGTATATTTTTAGTTTGACGGATGCTAGCTTTATTATATAAAATATTATGTACCTACCTAGGTAGGTTTTTGTTACTGTACCTACCTACTCCAACAATGTCAGACATCCGAGTCATTTATATTTAAAAAAAAAAAACAAGTTTCGCACAGTTCTTAATCTGAATTGTTTGCCCTATTCATTGTTGTTCATGGTACGAATAAATAAGATAGTTGTAAAGAAGATCAGTTTTTGGTTATGTTATAAAGAGCTCGTATTGAGAGTCCAGATGGAATATTAGATATAGGGTTTCCAAAGTATTACACTATGGATGTCTTCTTTGAGAATTTCATAATCGGAATCCACCTACATACCTTAGACTTCATATTGCATATAGGTACCTTCCTATACAATTCCTTTCAACCGGTAGAACTTGTCTGCGTCTACAGAATGCGAATTTACAAAACGCCGTTTGGTTTCGTGAGTTCTAGCTATAAAACTGAATCATAATTTGAAAGCATGGTACCATTATCTTTAGCCTTTCTATAATCTGGCTAAAATATTGTAACGGTGTTCGCTGAACTTGACCTTTTTGGTGTATCATGCTGATGTCTAATATAATAACTATTTTTAGTTTTACCTAAGGGAAGCATACTAAAACATATTTTATTGGTTCGAATAAGCTGATCCGACTTGTGCTCCAATTTCTTCTTGTTTTGTCAATAAATAGGTTTGGTCAGAGTTGGAGCAAAATAATCAAGGATGGGATAGTCTTGGTCGGAAAAGACAGACGTTGGGTAAAAGATATATTAAGTTGAGTATTTATCACTGTATATTGATTGAAACTTGAAATTTTTCAACTTGTAAATGTAGAACAAATATGATTTATTTTTCAACGCCTAATGTTAATAGTTCCTTAGAGTGATATAAAACTCAACTAGTTTTATTTGAAATAAGTCCCATCATACTACCTATTTAAGTTTGCAAGATATATATAGCTAGATGAGTCCTAAGACCTAAGTATATCAAAGAGGACGTCGCGTTGTATGTTAGTGGACATTAATAACTGCAGCCCGGTCCTTGACTCTTCAAGGTCAGGTGCTTCTACGTGCTTCGTGCGATCATTATATTCAAATGCTCCATTATTGCCTTCGCACACTATAAACTTTAGTAAAGCCGATTGTTCATTAAATTCTGTTTACAGCATTTAAGTTTTATTACCATCTGTAAGCCAGCTTAAAATAAAATACATTACAAAGAATATAGATGTATGTTGTTACCGTGGTCTATACTACGGCAACAACATATATTGCTCGACTTGGCGGAGGCACTGCCGTGCCTCCAGATCGATATTCTTTGAAATGAATTAAATTAGCTATCTCCGGCATACCTTTAGGAGTACCCCATCTCTTCGTGTGGGTATCGTTAAAGGCGACTAAGGGTTTTAGGCAGAGACTAGCGAATCTGGAGTTCTCCTCTCGCGGTGGCGTTTTAAACTGCTTGGTTCCAAAGAGGGTTGGTGGAAGCCAGGAGGCCTTTCTAATTCCGAGAGGTATGCAACCGGAAGCATCGCTCAGATGTAGGTATTAAAGAAATCTGTTTCCTTTTTTTTTCTGCCAGGATTTAAACCTAAAATTTGCTTTTCCGCTCCTCCTTCTTTAATTTCAGTTCTTTTCGTGATTCCGTTTCTTTCCAACTTTAGTTCTTTCCGTGAAGCATTATCGGCAGATAAAATAATCGGTTGTCTGCTTTTTCCTATTGTTGGTTTGGTGAGTTGTTTGTCGTAGTTAAAAATATGATTTGTTTTATGCATTAGAATAGATAAAGATTTCTCATTGGACTGTTTTTTGGGGAATCATACCTTATGCATACGATCCAAAACGTGACTTGAATTCTGAATAGGTATTATCAGAAAAAGTTGGCAATGTGCGAACATGGCATTGTTAATTTTATGGTGTCGTGAAAAAAATACTATATGTAGTTTTTATAAGCTCTAACAATGTGCTGAGTAATTAGCGAAACCTCTAAAACTGCACTTGCTAGTATTTAAGAACTACAGCGTGAACTGCGTTGGTGCAGAAACCGGGATAATTTTAATGGTCCTCGTCCTCTTCGTCGCACGGTGAACAACGAAGATTGTTTATACCTATTCTTTCTTTTTAATAGTAGACTATGATTTGAAACATCTTTCTGAAGAAAAAATGTCAATATCAAGGAACCAAAACGTCAGATTAAAGTCTTTAATTAAAAAAAACGTACTATATTCTCTATTACATAATAGATCATTAAATATGTATGCCATAAGTTACAGATAAGCGCAGCACGGATACACATAGTCCGATAAGAATATCGACATAAAAACCCAAAATATTCCGAAGGATTCAATCGATTTTGTAGTTTCGTAATTACTTATTCATTACAAACAAAATATCTTAACTATATCTTCTAGTAATCATACAAACTAGATCATAAACATAATTCATTTACATATTAAACTAACACACAATCTTTATACATAGGTAGATACATCAAAGGAAATAAGATTCAATACCTTCACCTGTGACTATGTATTCCCTCAAGCAGTAATTTAGTATTTCTTATGCGTTCTACTGTTGATTCTCACAAGAATAATGAGTCGTTAATCATCTGTAATCATCGCCAGGTCACATACATCGCCTAATTGTAGATCTAGTAGATTTAATGCCCACTTTAACAGAGCTAGAGGTAATAAATGTAGACTATAGGCTCAGTTCTAATTAGTACTTGCATGGTTTCCAATTAACATTACTTGGTCTACATACAAAATACCCTAGGTAGTTCTTCAAAATAAATTAGATTAGTAAAATTCGTTGTAAATCATAGATAATATTGCTTTATTGGTCTAATAAGGGAACACAAACTGCATTTTTCTGTGCTAAATGATAGAATTTAAACCACTTTCTCACCAGACGATTTGATCCGAAATTTAGCATGCTGTTGGTCATGTCACAAGTAAATTTGGTAAAGTGCAAAGAGTTCCATCCGACCTGTCTTATATAGTGGCTGCACTAGTATTTATTTATTTATTTAATAATTCAGTACACAAGAAACACAATAATAATAAAAGACATAATATAAATTAATACTAAGGTAAATCTAACCCTATATGCAGAGTTCTCTGCCGATAGACCTCAGGTGAAAGGAAATAACAATAAAGGAAGGTAATAAAGTGTACAGAGACAAAGGAGACAAGAAAAAGTACAAATTTTACAACTCCTTACACAATCAAACTAAAATGCAATAAAATAAGAAAACCATACTTATACCTAAATAGTAAATATTCAATACACATATATAAATGCAAATAAACATAATACACATCCATCCATCTACTATATAAAAATAAGTCGGGTTTTCCTTCCTGACGCTATAACTCCAGAACGCACGAACCGATTTCCACGGTTTTGCATTCGTTGGAAAGGTCTCGGGCTCCGTGAGGTTTATAGCAAAAAAAATTCAGGAAAAATTTAAAAAGAAAAGCTGGAAAATCAAAATCAAACTTAGCGATGACGTATGACGATGACGTATTATTTAACGAGCAGGACAACGTCTGCGGGGTCAGCTAGTATATAATATTAATACATGCAAACATACATAAATACATAAAATAAAACATACCTACAGAGAGGACAAACAGTGCTCCTTCACTCTTTTCTTAAAAACATCGAGAGATGGACTCGCCCGAACCTCATGTGGAAGATTGTTCCATAGCCGCACTGCGTTAATTGTGAAAGAGCCATTATATTTGGTAGAAGTGTGGGACGGACATTTAAGCATAAGATGTTGAGATGGTCTGTGAGACACACCTCGGGCATAGAAACAAAAACTCTCACGGAGGTAGGAGGGGTAGAAGGGGTTAAAAAGAACCGAGAACAGAAAAGACAGGACATGTAGATCATGTCGACGGCGAATAGGAAGCCACTTCAGCCTAGCACGAAACTCGGAGACATGGTCGAACTTACGCAGGCCGAAGATGAATCGGATACAGACGTTCTGCAGTCTCTCGAGTTTGTCCAGGAGATCTTCAGTGGCATCCAGAAAACACACATCAGCATAATCCAGAAGAGGAAGAAGAAGAGATTGGGCTAAAGTTATCCTGGTGTCCAGAGGCAAAACGGATTGAAGTTGTTTGAGGGAATGGAATGTGGACCCTCTGGCTAATTAGGTTGACATGTTTCTCCCAAGAAAGTCGATTGTTAAAAAGTACCCCCAAGTTTTTAGCGGTGTCGGTGTAAGGAATATCAACCCCATCATACATAACAACAGGCAGTGGTCCTCTGATGATTCGATTTTGATTAAAGTTTTTACCTACTATCATTGCTTGTGATTTCGAGGGGTTGACAAGTAAGCCAAAGGATTTAGCCCAGGCGGAGATGTTCTCCAAGTCACGGTTAATAAACTCTACGCCCCTAGCTATGTCGTCGGCTGGAAAGTGATGGTATATTTGCAAGTCATCAGCATACAGGTGGAAGTGAGATGATAAAGTATTAGTAATTGTGTTAATAAAAACACAGAATAGAAGAGGAGATAGAACTCCATAGAAGAGGAGATAGAACTCCATAGTCTAGGTATAGTGAAGAAATCATGTTGATGCAGACAGAGCAACTTTACTTGAAGAAACTATATATTATGTACCTACTTACATGAAGAAACTCTCCTATTATTAAAAGGAACTCTCAGTTAAAAACAAAAACAATCTACTAATTTATCTCAGCGGTTAAATTTAGCACTTCCCCGACATCCCAAACATGAAAAAAGAAAAGCAGCCGCTAAACTAAACTCAGTCATAAAACCGTAACGAAAACCATCAAGTTATAAATTTATAATTCAGAACGAAGTTCAAAAGAAATCGGAATTAATTATTAACAGTGAAGTTAATTTGTTAATGGTCTATATTCAAGTTTAGTCGAGCATCGTTCCTCAAGCACCGAGCTGGGAATAGCTTCATTTCATCGTTAAAATGTAGTGGCGTTCCAGAAATAAAAGTTGGACCAGTAAGTGGAGTTAGAATGTTTGAAAATGGAAATATTAGTATCTAGGTGAAAACTGTTGGAGTAGGTTGAACTCTTCATTATTACATGTAAAGTCTAGTATAGGAAATTGTTCAAAAGATTCCTATTATAGTTAATTAGAAACATTTGTATGTACAGCAGTATATTTAGTAGTTTCGAATTATCTCTTACATCTCAATCTAGCTAAAGCATTTCATCTTCATCGAAAACCAATTACGAAGCAATTTCTCGCGTTATTACATCGATGACTCGCTAAATACACTCACTTTAAAATGAATACGTACTAGAGAACATTATCAAATTATGGTTATTAAGTTGTTTATTTTTTGCCCCTTTTCGTCCGTGATTGCATCATTTAGTTTTTATGCCGCTTCATTAGTAACGGAAAACGGGTTTCCACGGTAAAATGTCAAAGATTTTGAAGAAGCATTAAAATGTTGCGTGATAAACTCGTGATACCTATCTTGAGACGTCTCTCGGAACTAATGTTCGTGTGAGTGAACCTCAGGTGCGGACAGAACCGTGGCGCTTAGCAAAGTTCACTGCTCCTTCGTAAATACAGGCTGGAATAACCTCTGTGATTAGGACAGTTAGTACCAAAATGCTCTGAAAGATTTACAGATCCTTTACTTTGAAGAGACCACCAAACACCTTATGATATTCAAGGACTTTCTTAACAAAACCAACATTAAAGCGAGAAAGAAAGTTCGTGGCAGGAATGCTTCAAATTATTGGGCAAAAGAAACCCAGGTGTTGTTTCGCCACAGCGTACTCATTCAGAATAAATTGTTGAGTGGTTTTGTCACGTGGCGTAATCAGAGGCCTATAAACCAAGTAGGACCTTCCTTTTACGATGCCCATGTAACCTTATCGCCCTTTATACAAATGTTTAAGAAAATTGTAAAACTTGATGGCTTTTTTACATTAAAATTTGTTCAATTGACTCAAAAATCACAACCTAACGCCGGTGTTATTTGCATACAATTTTAAGACTTAGATATGCAAACATTCTGTCTAACGCTATTCTGTATGAAACTTATAAAACTTTGGTAGTACAAGTGGCAAGTATCTAATTTAAAAAAAATACATTTTATTGTGTCTCAAAATCGAAAAAAGCAATCCGTAATAAAAAAACCCGCATTTTTTTATAAAGCAAAGCGTAAACAAGGTGTAAACAAAAGCGGAAATAAATCACGTGAACCATTTTCTTCGGAAATCAAGACATTGGAGAAATAAAACAGATATTCTATGAAAACCTCGGTACAAATTCAATTTTCCCCTTTGTAGAAACGCAAACGCTACGATAATATTGATTAACTTTTCCTTTATATTTGTTTAGTTCGTTTTTGTAAAAAGTGTGTTTTTTAGTTCTTTTAGGTAGATTGCACATCGGTACCAAATCAATAATATTTTGCATTTTTATTATTGGCAGGCAGGTCAATAAAGACTAGGTACTGTACCTACTCCAAATATTTTTTGAGATAAGGACAAAACAGAAGAAGAAGGTAAGAGGTATTGCGATACCTAACAAATTCGCGTACTATACTGCCGTATTTTTAACTGCATCTCACATGGTTAGCTGTTAAGAGGAATAACAACGCCAACGACCTTGAAACTGAAAATCCCCGTCGGGCTCATCGAAAATTGTTGATTATTTCATGACGGAATGTCGTAGAACTTTTTTTTGTGTACAGATTGTAGGTGACATTGTTTCCTACATTTTGGTGTAGTTTTAAGACAAGAACCTCCTATTGGTGCAAAGCCTATCCAAATTTTAGACAAAAAATGTCTGATTTGGCTAAAATGTCGATAGGCTACAATACGTTTCGACATATTTGTATGGAAACTGCACTAAAATATCGGAAACAATGTCGCCTACAATCTGTACACAAAAAATAGTTCTACGACATTCCGTCATGAAATAATCAACAATTTTCGATGCGCCCGACATGGATTTTCAGTTTTTCAGTATAGGGCCCTTAAATAATTAGTTTAATTTACGTTTTTTAACTAATATTGTTGTTTACACTACAAATGTTGATAATAAATTATAGCGTCCCGTTATCCCGTTGTGGCATCATGTTTTTAATTTTAAAATAGTTAGGTAGGTTTTAAGTTTGGGTTAGTTTTGTTAAAGTTTTATGTTTTTATGTTGTTAGTAATATCTTGTTTTTAAAAAATATTTGTAAAGAATAAGTACTTAAATGTTGTTTAGGTATATTTTTGAATCTTCATTGAAATTTAGGTACCTATAAAGTAATATTACAATAAAAAAGACCTTGTTTTCATCTTGAATGCATTGCATTCTATCTCCAGCATTAGATAGGTATTATATACGCACGTAAATTAGAACAAACTTCCTTACAGATTTTACAGAAATCTTATTTATTTAACTTGGTAGTTTATTCTGTAGTGGTAGTAGTGTAGTAAAGGCATTATATTTAGTTGCACACATGGACCACAAAACGCCGCCACTTCTTGACGCTTGAAGCCACACCTCACACGCTATAGTTGTAGATTTACATTGTAGTTATGTTCGTAAAACGGTATCTACCCAGATATTGTACCCGCATGGTTTATATGGAACTCCTGAATCATACCCGTAGTAACCGTGTGACGCCATAGTGCGTTTTATTGCTGACGTTTTATGTGTTACCTATGTTATGTAGGTTTTAATAAAATATTATTTCACCTACTGTAGAAAAACCTGTCTCATCCTTCCCATTTCACCATTTATCTTTGTCTTCACTGTCTGTTCTTTTTTATATCTACTATCTGCGTCCCGCGGTTTCACCCGCGTAAAGCCCGATCCCGTGGGAATATCGAAATTTTATCAACAGTAGGTAGGTATATATTTAAAACAAATACCTAATTACGAACTTTATGTGGTGCTGTGTCAAATGTTTAATCACTTAGTAAACAGAGCCTATTATAGTTACCTAACTACGAATGGATAAAAAAAACATACCTACTAAGGAGTGTTACCTATGTGTTTGACCAGTAATGCCTAGATATACTGGTGAAACACATAACGCTTGTTTTAGGCCTCACTGCAGTCGACTAAAAAAGGCCCAACAAAATATTACTCCACAATTTCAAAGTTTGTTTCCTTCACCGTGGCAACGTACTGCAACCCGGTCGACAAATGGCCCGGTCTCGATGAATTTAGCTCATTATTTATATCCCAACCCCTACCGACAGACGGTCAGGTGACTGTTGGTCTAAATGTTCCCATTTGGTTTACTGTCACTGTTATTATTTGAACGGTACGTTATTTTGAACGATAACTATCTCTATAATTTTTGATTGCTTGGTTTGGGTATTAAAAATCATTACAGTTACAGAGAGTAAGTATGTATAGGTTATACAGAGTAAAGTACATTCTAAAAGACGAATCTCAAAACAGTTTTAAACTTTGCGAAATGTTGGGAAAGAACTTATCTAAAACTTTTGTAAAGTTTTGCAACGTTTTTCACAACATTGTGGACTTATTAACAGGCTTGAATTAATAATTAGTATATTGTTAAAACACTTGCGTTGTCAATACGAATCTAATGAAAAATTATATTCTAAATTCATCGAACTGTTCAGACTACAGAGAGTGAGAAACGAAAATTGCATACATTACATACCTACATATATACGTTACGTTACATTACGTTCGAAAAACCTCCTTCGGCATTCGGGTAAAAAGGAAGGAGGTTCTCAATTCATTTGTAGCTATTTTTATCTTTTTTTTATGTGGGTAGGTACTCTGATTATTGAGCACCGGTGAAGATCATTATTTTTGTTGGAAAAGCGATACTTCAAAGACGACTCTACCTACCTACCATCCGTAAACAAAACTAATCGTATCTATAATAAAGAAACCCGGCATATGTGCTCAGGCCTTGGTCAATATTGGAAAAGCTACCGTGTCTCGAGCGACACAGGATATCGATAATGATAAGTTATTATTATATTGACAAGAGAGAGAATACGATAAGGACAATAATTATTATAGATGTTGTTGTGGTCATCTAGTTACTAAGAAGGAATTTTACGTTTATCAATTTCACACAGTTACTTACGTTGCAGCAGTATACGCACATACTATGAAGTTGAATAAAATAATATATTGTTATTGAAAGTTAATACTATCATAGGTTTCTGGAGATTTTAACTTTCTATAAACACTTTCTTATAAGGAAGAAATAATGAATGAAATTATGAATGATTCTTCTTTGTTACCAGTTTGAAAGACTCATTTTTGGGTTTTAATCGCGTGGTGTTTATTACTTTTAGCTTTGTTTCAATGCTTAACGTTTTAAGACTTTTACAGGTCTCTTCTTCAAGATTGACTGAATTATTTTTATTTAATCTTTAAAATTCAATTGATTGAATAGTAGAGACCTATATAATATATAGCATCTTGATAAGCTTACTTAGAAATAGAAATACTCGTAGGATATTGTTGTTTTTGTTTGTAAGTATTAATTAAGTTAAAGTAGGTACAGATATTTTGAGTCAATGTGTATTATAAAATCAAGTTGATAATAGTATCCAATCAAACCTCACTGTAGGCTTAGCCTGTAGGTAGGTATTTACTTTAGCAATTTTTACAGCCTTAAGTAACTGTTGGGTGTTGATATCATCGACATCAATAAATCAAACACGAATTTATATCAATAAGTATCGGTAGCTCAAGATTATGATAACATAATATCGCCTTAAACAAATAGTGTAGCCAAATACAATTCGAAGGTGAAGTGTTATAACCTTTAAAATGTTTGAAAATTGTAAACTTCGAATCAAATAGTTCTGTAGAAAATATCCTACTAGATGCGCTCCGGGGTTTCACCCGTGTAAGTCCCGGATCCGCTAGAATATCTGGATAAAAAGCAGCCTTTGTGTTAATCCAGTTCTCCAGCTATATAGCTGCTTACTAAGTTTCATTGCAATTAGTTTTATAGTTTTTGCATGAAGGAGTCAGAACGAGCCGCGTAAGAAGTCTCGCATTAGGGGCCTTCATGACCGAGACATTGCAGATAAATTGCGAGAATGCCGCTTACGGTGGTAGTGTCACATCTTACGAAAATCAGCTAGTAACGTGAGAAACAAATGTCTTGCGCCTCCGCCGGGCCGCGGCATATTGGAAAGACCCAAGAAATGCTGGCGTTATGACGTAAGGCCTGATACGCGTGCAAATGCCCTCTCCACACGGGATACCGAAGATCGTGCGAAGTGGAGACGTAACAGTAGTAAAGCGGATCCCGGGATCCACTCGGATGATGATTAGTAACAAACATTCTCGTTTACTTAACTTACTAATTATGCATACGTACACCCAAAATTTTACATTTATAATATTTAGTAAGGATTTGAACCGCTACATCCATCACCTACTTTATCATTCCACGTCGGCTTATACGATGTGTATAGGAAAGGGTAATGTAGTCAGAAAGGGAGTTGCTATGACATTTTTACGACGGTTTTTCAGACTAGGTACCTATTTATTGTGTTTCGGATCTATCTATACTAATATTATAAAGCTGAAGAGTTTGTTTGTTTAATTGTTTAAATGCGCTAATCTCAGGAAGCGCTAGTCCTATTTGAAAAATTCTTTAAATGTTGGATAGTCCAATTATTGAGAATAGGCTATGGACTATATTATCTTTCAAAAAAATAGACAGATGAAGTCGCGGACACTGCTAGTACCTTTATTAATAAGTGACGATGGCAAAATATCAGGATAAAACATAACCCATGTTTCTCCCAAAGATGCAATGTAAGTATCCTCATAATACGTTTTATCAAAATCGATTCAGTAATTTCAGAGATTATCTTCAACTTTATCCATCCAAACTTTACCTCTTTGTAATAATAGATTAGATTGATTTAATGATCATACAGAATAACAGTTGATTATCCACTTGTTCGTGAAGCTACATACGTAAAGAAGTTTTGCAATCCTTGTACCTACCTACCTAACTTGTCTTAAATCCGGTTCTACTAAAATTCCAACTCAAAATAGATTCTACTACACAGGTGCAAAGACGGATTAAAATTTAACCAATCAACCCAGTGATGTGTGATCAAAAACTAGTAGTTTTAGATGCGCCTTCTTTATTTTTTCATGGCTACAAAAAGTAAGGGTAAATTACCTTCGAGTTTGAAGCTATACTTAGCGAGATGTACTTTATTTCATTTTTCAGTGAGAGCGAAAAATAATTGCGAGGTGTTCATTACTTTTAGCATTGTTTCTTATGACAAATCACTAACAGTCGATCCTGAAGAAGAGACCTGCAAAGGTCTCGGAATGTTGAGCATTGAAACAACGCTATGTAACAAGACGTTTTATGAACACTTCAGTACCAACCTTTTTGAGATATTGTCGATGTTTTTTGACAGATGTTCGGCGATCTTCTTTTTAAAATGATTTGTCTTTGGGTTGTCTAAAATTGCGAAGATTATGGTATAAACGTAAATTACTATTTTGTCTGATATTATTGTAATTTGTGAATAAATAAAGTGGTAAAACTTATTTCTGCTTTGAATATAGCATTTTTGAGCTGGAGCTTTACAGCTAACCGAAAAATGAGTTTAATTTCAACCCCCTTACGGCTTAAATTACCGTCCCAAAAACACACTGTATAAAATCCAATTCCACTTTAGTTGATTGTGTACTTAAGACGACACTAATAGAAAATCGAAGTAAGGTTCAGTTATTTAAGCAAATCCTATCGTCGGCATGAATACAAATTTCTAATTAATGGCTGTAGGGGAGGAAAGTTTCGTAGAACTAACAAGAATAAGCCATAAAACATTGATTGAAAACGTTTTAAAGTAACCAAAATAAAGAGATAATCATTTAGTATTATATTAACTAGCTGTGTCCCGTGGTTACACCCTTTTTTTTTTTTTTAACGTGGGAAAATCTGATTAAGACCATCAGGCCGCTCTCGGGGGAGAGCGGCCCGGTGAGTGGGGGTCCCCCCGGCCAAGATGGTGTGCGGCCGGGGTATACCCACTAAAAACCCACGGTGTCCTTCTCGCCGCTATTGCCAGAGCTCCCTCCCTTAAGAGAACCGAATCTAGCGTTTGGGGACACGATCTGTCTATAACTGATCCCGCACGGTTGCCCTCCGGGGTGGTCGGACGGAACAGCGGACCCATCTCTTTATACCCTTGTTGGTCACAGCTTGGGACGCTATAACATATATGCGTAGGAGTATGGAACGGGTTGCTATTGCCAGAGCTCGTCGGAAACCTTACGGAGGAACGTCGACGAGCTCCAGCGGCGGGTGGTCCCATCGGACCCCTTCTCCGAAAAACCCCTTGACGGGGTAAAACCGTCTCGAGCGGCGGCGCGGACACGCCGCCGCCATCTCGGGCTCAATTGTTGGCGACTGACCCCCCCGAGTCAGCCGCCAAGAGCCGGTCGCGTGGTTACACCCACATAAGTCCCGATCCCGTGGGAATTTTCTAGAATCCTTTCTTAACGGATGCATCACATAAAGAATACGCTCTCCAAATTTTTTTTTTTGATGATTTATGGCTTATTCTTGGTCTATAAATTAGAACCTACACTTGAAAATGCTTACAGTTCAGTTCAAATTACCAATAAGTTAAAACACGGTGTTATTTTCATTTATTTTTGATAGTATATCGTTCAGTATCGGGTATAAATTTCATCAGACAGACAGACGGACAAGAAAGATTTGATTTTATAAGCGTTCCTTTTGTATCTTTTGAGGTATACGGAACCCTAAAATTAACTTTGGGTGTCGCAGGTGGAGCTAAGAGTCAGCCATCGATCAGCCAAATTGGTGATTTAGCATTACTAACTCAATTTGGCAATTGGCTTTACCTAAGGTAAATGATTTGCGAACCAAAATCAATGTTACACTTGTCAACTATGCGTTTGCTAATGAAAAACGATTCGTTCCGTACACCTACACTAATATTATAAATAGCTAAGAAAGATTTGTATTTTTGTATGTGTGTTTGTGTGTAGGTATGTATGTTTGTAATTAATAAACTCAAAAACTATTTATTTTTCTTTCTTTCTCGAAATTCTTTCACCATAGCTACATTACGACTACATAACAGTACACCTATGTTTGCTGACCACGGCATTTTTTGCTGATGCCGGCGCTTTAAGGGTTCGCACATGGCTTTCTGGTTTGCTACTGTTTTATGAAATTGTTATATTTTTCTTCAAAAGGCAGTATTTCCTAAGTGTGGTAAACCCTAAGAAATAATGTTTATTTATTATTTTTAATGTATATATTTTTGTGTCTGTATCAACCCATTTTGTTGCTGTATGATTGTCCTAATAAACATATCCTTCTGTTTTTCTTTCTAGTTTGACCTATGGTTTATAAATACCTGGTATGGTGATTATTTCTAAAATATAACATTGGTAGTAATCAAAATGTAAAAAATGTACCTACATAAAGATTTCTAAGATATAATACCCATCAAAACTTCTAACTAAACCTTCACGACAACATCGTAAAGCGGTAGTTGATCGCATCTCCAACGATACCAGTTTCAAACAAAAAATAATAACAAAATCATCTGGGAACTGGTTTTTGCCGGATGGCCGAGCCGGTCTCAGGAGAACACGCAAAGCTAAACATTTATTGGTAAGAATAAACATAATTACAGGGATATTGATCGAGTTTTTGTATGTAGCTATAACTACGACTATAAAACAGTAACTTTGTAGAATAACCTATTGATGATACCTATTCGCTAGATGATGGCGTTCGTTTCTGTTCTTATGATGATTTTTAGTGGAAAAAAACATAACAATGTAATTAGTTTTTTGTAAGAATTGATAGAAAACGACAATCTCAGCTGCACTCGTATTATCTATATAAGTTTGGCACTTTGCTGTACATTGCAGCTTTGACGTAACGTGGTAATCACCTCAAAGCAGCAATGTAGGTACTGCGTACTGCCTACGAAACTGAGTTATCAATTAGATTGATAATACCTGCTGGTGCAGATGGCAAGTGACATTTAGTTCAAGGTATTGCTACATCTAAGACTTAGAAGGTGTGTAAGATATCACACGTGGTTTATATGAATTAAAACAAGCTCAAGTCTGCTCGCGCCGAAATTTTTTAATTTATCAGTTAATGAACATTAAGTACACATTCAAATAAAAAATCCAAGCTTTTGAATAGATTAATATGACACGTAAAAATTAATTGAACAAAAAGGTTAAATAAATACTTAATACCATAAATGCGTAACGCGTATCAAAGCATATTAAATGGCATAATAATTACATAAAGCAATTAGGCATATTGTTTACCGAAAAACTATAGCTAATACCGAAAAAATCGCTAAAATCGAAGGCTCAATTAACCAAAAAACATTTCCTAGAAACACTAATTACCATCGATTCCAAGAAAAATTGATAAAACAACGCGATTGACGATGATACAAACAAAAATCTTGCTTACCTTCAAACGTTGTTGATGCACCGACGAATAGGTAACGGAAATGCAATCCAGGTGAAATATAACTATGTAAATAGCTCTTATATTTGAATTCAGAGTATTTTCCAAGTGCTTTTCACAGATTTAAAGTGTATTTTCACTCAACTTTCAGTCACAGTACTGCGACGAAGAGAATTACTTCGCGAGGGGAAGCGACACGTGCTCGGGCTGCGTAATATCGTTTCGAACTGAGACAGTGACTCGATTTACATCCTTGCCTTTGCTTACAAAACGTTCGCAAGGGATCGCTAGTGCCAGACAGTACTGTTTATCTTTAATCACCTACCTCAAACTTTGATTGATTAGTTTTTAACGAAATAAAAGTTTTTAGCTTTGAAAGTTTAATAAATTTATCATCCCTGTCAAAGTTGGTAATCTGTTTTGGGGGATGAAAGCTAATGTTTTAGGGTAGGTAGGTAACTGATAAAATAAAATAGTAACGTAGTAGTAGTAATAAAATAGTTACGTATGTAAATTTCTTACCCTTTTCTAAGTTAGCAGTGACTGGTGATACCTACATGAATTTCAATTGGCTTGGCCTTGAAAAAATGCATCTTCCTATTTGATTTATTTATTTTACCATTCCATACTATTCTACCATTATTTATTTATTTTTGATATGTAAAGATTATTACACACTTAGGAAATACTGCTTTTGAAAAATGCTTTCAAAAATTTCCGATTTTTAAACATTTTTTTCAAAAGTATGTATAGTGATTATTTACCGATAAATGATAATTTGAATATTGTAGTAAAGGCCTGCGAATAAACGTTTATTATTCCATTTATTTATGTCTAATAAAAGAAACCAATAGTGTACATAGACTACCATTTTGTACAACATCTACAACTACCATTTTGCATAAATATTCATAAATATTTCATTTTCTATTTTAGTTTAAGGAGTTCATTGTATTTATAATTAAAATACAATAAGACAAATGCATCACATGCAAATGACGCAAATGATATCGGTTGAACGAACTTGCATAACTTATGCTTATGCAAGTTATTCTTAGAGCACGAATTGGCTATCGTCTCATAATATTTCTTATCTATTTTTTCAAGACCCTCGGATATGTTAGATATTCTCACAGTCGTCGCGTCGTCGTCGCCTTCCGATGTCTCAAATAAACAGTCAATACGCCAATTGGGCATGGAAAATATTTTTATTTGTACATTAGTTATTCTTAATTTTTAATAGCTACAGATTGATTGGATGCGAGTTGAAGTAGATTATGTAGTATTGCAAGAAAATGCCTTTTTTGGCCTGAAACACCCTACATAGTATCTGAAAGCTTATAAAATCCGCATGCGGTGTAAAGAACTTTTTTTTTCAATAGGCATTCCCTCGCCGCCCTTGCTTTAGAAGACTCGTCTAGATTTTTATTATTTTAAGGTTTCAATTACCTAAGTCTGTCCTTACAACGTAGGACCTAAAAACTCAAAAAAAAAAACATATTATGTATCTAAAAAATCCATAGGTAACGGTGTAAGACAAAAGGGTCATAATGTGAATTTTAACCCATTGATAGTAAAAGTTCAAGGTTTTTCAATAACCTAGACAATCTAATAAAGTAGGTAATCGTTTCGTAAATAATATTGTGGATAAAATAGAAAAAGCCGCTATTATTAGAGGTAGGTTTTGCAATAAAATACTTACGATTTCATAAAAACTATATCATAATGAAATTGCTTTCGGTATTTGCAGTAGTCACGAATCGAAGTAGGCGATTCGTTTTTAGTTGTATGTAATTCATAAACTGTTTTGTAAACATTGTAAGAAATCAGAAAGCGAACGATTTTTTTCTTAGATTTTATTGGCAATGATGTGCGATTTAATGATTATAAAATATTTGTTCATTTTCGTTTTTTCTCTCAGAATGGCCTCTTACATCCTAGCCGTTAACCGCGTAAGCCGCTAACCGCGCGGCTTCACCGCCACAAAATTACAAGCGGTTCCACTAGCGCGGTTAGCCGCCCACGCGGTTAACCGCGGTGCGTAAGGCCTCTCTGGCTTTAAATATGTAAATAGGTACGGTATGTATACTTTGCACTTAAGCTAAGTAGGTATAGGTACCGCTTAAACTTAGTTTGGTTTTGGCGCCAAACAAATTATGTTCAAACGAAACGACAAATGCATATGAAAATCTTTGTATTTGCATGTTTATGTTGTTGTTTATGTTGTTGTTGTATGTTTAACTAGGGTATAGATTGACAATTTGATGAATATCGATTAAAGAAGTATTACTTCCAATTTCAGAATTGATATTCTTTCTGTTAAAAACGCAAAAAGACGCTTACCTACCTACAGCTTCTTAACAACAAAAAGGAATAGAGATGTCTTATAGTAAAGTCAACCTATAAAGTATCAACAATAGTAGTTCCCTTTGTGCAAAAGCTAAAAGGACTAGTTTCATTAACCATCCGCTCAGCAAAGACAATGGGTCATATTATGGTTCCGTGAATGGTATGAAACAAAAACGAGGATGCGCGCTCTGAACTCCCTACGGAGTTTTTATATCATTCATTGTTTGATGATCTCTCAGAGTAAGTATTAATATTTGTTCTTCAATGCAGTTCAGGATCCGCAATAATTCGCACCCCACGAGGCAATAAAACGTGAGAGCATGATACAATTGTGTGCTTTTTTGCCCTCATTTGATTTTATTATATAAGTTCGCGCGGACATCATGAGCCTTATTAATTAACGTGGAGTATGGTCGGAGTAATTTTACAACTTTTTGTCCTTGTCTGTTAATTTTGAAAGTTCTTGTCACGGAAACAAACCATTTTCTCACCATTTTCTCCGACTTTTACTCCGCGTTCATTATTACGGCTACATGAGTCAGATTTTTAGTCCGGCCAAATGACAAAGTATGTTTATATTATAAGTACCACGGAAAAAAAGGGTTGTAATGTCATCAGTTTATCAATGTATCCGATACATTAGATGACAAATTTTCGAATGTTATAACAATTCAGTACATACCTAATCTATTTTTTATACATATTCGTACAATTTAATCATTTTGATTCACTCTACCTATAATCACAATAAAATTTACCTAGTAGTTGTACGCCTCAGTGTTATAACTATAAAGCAGTTTCAACCGCATATTATTTGCTTATTGCTGTGGACATTTTCGTAAATACCTTCTTGATAGTTAGAAAAGGAAAGTCTGATAATAATATAAATTAAATTTTCATGATACACCCGGAAGCATCACTTGTAAACGTCACAGAATAGGGCTACCTCATCTCCTCCCGTGGGTGTCGTAAAAGGCGACTAAGGGATCTGAGGGAGACTAGCAAACCTTAAGTTCTCTCCGTGCGGTGGCGGATAAACTGCTTAATCCCTAGGAGGGTTGGTGTCAGGCAGGCGGCCGGCCGTAAAAATATTGCCAAATCTATTGGAGAAGGTATGGTCAATGATGACTTACCTACTGCGCCGACCCCAAAATAATTTGGTGGTTAGCGGACCCCGGGTTCCCGAGAGGGATGCAACTGGGAACATCGCTCGGATGAGAATCCGGAAGCATCACTTGTTGTCAAACTCTAAAGCTTAAAAAAAGCAAAAATGCTAATTAAAAAAGGTAACTCAAGTAAGCTACAGTACCTACTCCAAATCTGAATCTGATTCCATATGTTAAATTATAAAAGCATTTTTCCAATTAATACCTACAATCTACATAGATGTATTGTATCCCAATTAGGTAACTTATTCACTATTTTACGACGAGACTCTATTAAGATTTACTATCTATCAATTACATCAGAGTACCTAATAAATTCAATTGATATTTCAATAAAAATTCCGTGTGATTTAAGATAGTGAATCCAGCTCCATGATGCAACTTAAATGTCAACCGTTTTAATTGAACATCGAGATATCTCAATCTGGTTTGAGTATATAGCGGAGTTGGTGCATGGACTGAAATAAAAGATACGAGTATCAGTTAAAAGGGTGACTCCGTTACTCGAGTATTCGAAAAATGTTAAAGTTTTTGTATCTAGCATATCATACGAACCGGTCATTTTAATTGTCTTGTTATTTTTGGACTTGAATCTTATTTAAAAATGTTAAGACATACATGGACATAACTTTACTTATTTTCAGTAAGTAAGTAGGTACACATTAAGGGGTATATAGACGTTTAATTCAAAATCCCTGTCGTGTTCATCGATAATTGTTGTTTATTTCATGACGGAATGTTGTTGATTTTTTTTGTGTAGGTATGGATTGTAGGTTACAACTGCACTAAAATGTTGTTTTCTAGAATACATTCATTCATTTGTAGCATGAAGCAATTTGCATTTATTTTATTTGTAGTTTCCAGACAAATATCAAAGTCAAGGGGTGTTGAAGCTTAGGTATAAACATTTCAGCAAAACTAGTATTTTTTGTCTAAAATGTGAATGAAGCCGACAGGGATTTTGAGCTTAGCCGCTATATACCTCTTAATTGAAAACAAAGCTGCTCCTTGAGGTCTCATGCCCATCATGCCGTCATGCTCAGTCCACAGCCCGTAAAAGTTTTTGGTTACCTAACTCTTATTTTGTCAAAACCTCCCGCTTTTCATTGACTCTCTTCATCTAATTGTTAATGAACTGTAGGTAGGTATAACAATTATTTTTGAGCCAGTAAAAGCGTAAGAAAATCATCATCTTTCTCTTTTCCTGAAATTGGTTATGAAAAGAATAAAGTGAAATATCGCTTTAGAACTAACAGGAACCGTCCTCTATTAACATCGGCACCCAAGCGAGTAGAATCGAGCGAGGCAATAACTGGCGACAGTTTCCGATATCGGTGCTTCAATTCAATTTAGAAATGTGTTTAGATTCTGCATCGACAGTGATATACAAATTGCGAATTTTCTTGTAGAAATATTAAGTTCAATATGGCTGGCTATCTAACCAGAAAATTCCCAATCTATCTGACTAGAAAATTCCCAATTTACCTCAACGGCAGACTATCGTTTCTGATATGAAAATTTACATTTATAAATTACATGCCGTTTTTTGTATCCTAATCTACACTTTTGTATCCACACCAGTCAAATGATTGTAAAATAAACAATATAAAGAGTAGAGTTTAATTGAATGGGATGGTAATACAAGTGGAAATGGGGTTGTTCTAAAGTGAACTACTTTTGTTCTATGTATTGGCTTTCGAAAAATTGAACTATTTCGTCGGTAATTTGGAGTTTATTTGAAAATTTAGTTAAAGCACATTAACCAAAACCCATCCAAAACCATTAACAGCTGTTTTCCCAATTAAACATAACCTCACAATTAAAAAAAGATCGAATTTCCGAAATTTAATTTCTATAATAGAAATATTATTCATTAATATTATATTACATCCTACTTTCTACTAATAGTATAATCGTGAAACTTTGTATGCGTGTATGTAACTTTATTACTCCTTCACGCAAAAACTACAAAACCGATTGCAACGAAATTTGGAATATACATAGCTGGAGACCTCGAATAACACATAGACTTTTTATCTCGATATACACACGGGATCAGGACTTATGCGGATGAAACTACGGGACGCAGCTAGTACCTAATATGTAAAGAAATAACGCCATAACGTAACCAAACACTAACACTAAACAACACTACACAATTTGATTGACCCGAACTCCATCACCATAACAAGACCGTACTTAATAAACACAATAAATTATTGATTGACATTCTTATGAACACTTCGACCTACAAAAGATATAGGTTCTACCATTCAGTACCACTTTATTGCGGATCATTGATCTTGCTTGATTAATGGCAATATTTACCCCGATACCTCTACCTACAGTAAGAGTTTTAATGACTGCATTCAATATTGTTCTTTATACATGTAGGCGCGATAAGTATGAGGTAGATAGATTATACTATAGTACGGATATCACTACTCTCGTCAGATCCGATATTCGTCAGACCCGTTTATCGTCAGTTCTGTTTTTCGTCAGACATGTCAGCACAAATGAACTGTTACCTTTAAGCCTCTGCAGCACCTCCTGGTGGATTTTTCCTCCTGATTTTTCTCGGACGGTTAAAACTATAAAATTCATTTAAAACAAAAGATTTAAAAACAATATCTAGGTATTTATTAAAGTTGAGGAGATTTTGTATAGTCGCATCTTACTTCCTTCCTTCTTTTAACACATCTGAAATTCGCTAGCGCCATCCCTGTTACACTATTGGGGTTATTTGGAACCTTTCTTACCTCACTCCCCTGACAACTGCCATCAACACGAATACGAAGAAGAAAAGAAAATGAATAATTTCATTATCCGAAAATATCTAGTATACACAAAAACGAATTGATTACCCCCTCCTTTTCTAGAAGTCGTAGTCGGTTTAAAAGCTCAGTAAATATGTTTTTATTTACGTTTTGACCGTAATCTATCGCCTAGGTTAAATCCACGGATTCAATGTGTCCTTGTCATACGAAAAAATCCCATAAAAGCCTATATTAATAAATATCAATTTCGTTATTTGTCGTTAAAATTTAATTTTCATTGAAAAAATAACATTGACCAAAATATTATTGTTTAATTACTTTATCATGTCGTAAATTAGTTCAATTTGCAATAAATTTATTGACAGCAAATTTTATGGCTTGTAAAGTAAATTTATAGGTGCTTTTGTAGCTTTGGTGTTTAAAAAAAGGGACACAGTATAAAAGGTTTACGATATGACATAAAAAAGGTTTTAATTTTTCGTACAGGCGTCGACGTTAGAACTTAGAACTGCTGACATGCCCTAAATACGACCTTGACATGGAAACTGAATGATATAGGTAGTTATGTACTGAATCCGTCACAAATTATGACATGTTATACAATTTAATAGCTTGACATTTTAAATAGTAGCTAGACTGCGTTCAGAATACATAAGCTGGTGAGTCAAGTGACCCCATAAGCCTGATAACTAAGAGAAAGTGATGTATGACATGTTACATAATCGTGTAGCCTCAGGGGAACGCTGACTAAAGATTTTCCTGTCGGTCGATGCGAGCTGTAAATACGTAAATTGGACGATTCAGGGGATTCCCTTTGCATTAAAATCTGTAGACTCTGAAATCTTTGTTTATAATCAATAGATGAGTGTTTGACCACTATCTCGCTCGATGGTAAGTCATAATATGGTCTAAGATGTAGCACGGTCATCTTGAAGATAGGAAGACGGCAGTGAAACAAGATCCGTCTTTCTTAGTGGCTACACCGGTCTACGTATCGGAACACGGACAAGTCCGCTTGCCGCTACCACGTAGGCCAGTGGCCGGTAACAAGACGTGCTCGAAGCCTCCAAACAAGGAAACCCCTTTTCTACCCCCTACTCGTCAGAAAATATTAGGATAACATAGGTACCTACTTAATAATTTATTTTAAAAAATCACACTTATAGATACCTAGAGGTAGGTTATATACATTAAAAATAAGTTGGTGACTCGTAAAAATATCCATTAATTATATTGTAATTTAAAATTGTATTTTAATACTATACTTACCTGCAATAACAGAAATTAAGAAAGTTCGCGTTCGAGTAGATTTTTTTTTGATCCGCGGTCTTTGAAAAATCTCAAGTCTACGCTTTCTCGATAGTGATGCAAGACAAAGACTGGTTCAAAGTGAGCTCATTAATTAGAACCAAATTTTTAAGGGCAATCGACGTTTATTTGTTAAAATTTTCGATACACTTTTTATGTGTGAGATTTTTGTATCTTACTTACGTAAGTTAAATGTACCGAAAAGTTGTTGTGCGATAATATCGTGAGAAATTTTTGTCTTATCCTACGATACTGAGCCTGATTATTTCGATAACAATTTATTTAACGAAGAATTGGGGAAAGTAAGTAAGCACTGTTTTGAAATCGCCTGCATCATGTACGTACCAACTAGGGATAGAACCGGGAAATCCCGGCACCGGGATTTCCCGGTTCTTTTAAACAGCAAGAGAACCGGAAAATAAAAATCTGAGAACCGAGAATTTCGGGACTTTCGGAAAAATATATTTCGTGTAATGTACAATTAGGAAAGCTAAAATTAATGTATTTTTAACTATAGGTACCTATTATACATTTTTACATGTTTTTTTTATGTGATTTTCAAATTTGAAACTCGGTTCTTTCTAAGGCTGGTACCGAAAATCCCGGTTCTCAAAAAAGTTCCCGGTTCTCGATACCCTTGCCTAATAAAGATTAAACAATTAGGTATCTACCTAAAAGCAAGTGCATTTAAATTATCGGTACCCGAACGCAAACGTTACGCAGACAGGAAAGTATAGGATAACGCATCCCTGAAGCCATAGTAAAGCAGGTATTTAAGCTCGCTCCTCGACTGGTATCACTATCTGGAAACACGACGACATCTGTGGCGCGATATATGAACCAACATTCATCCACGACGAAGAAGGTTGTGAGTTGTGGGTTCTATTTGTTGTTGTTGTTGCACTTGTTTGTTACCGCTCAAACACTACTGAACCGATTGCGATTAAAACGTTGCAAATGCGTTGTCTTGCATCCACAATATTTCGTAAATCTATACTAATATCTATTATCTTTTTATCTTCTATTATTATAAGTTTGTTTGGTTGATTGTCTGTTTGAACGCGCTAATCTCTGGAACCGCTGGTCCGATTTGAAAAATTATTTCAGTGTTGGATAGTCCATTTATTGAGAAAGGCTATAATAGGCTACTTTTGATTCCGATATTCCCACGGGATCGGGGCTTACGCGGGTGAAACCGCAGGACACAGAATTTTGGGAACGATTTCCTAAAATGAAATCGTTCCCAAAATTGCAGTTAATCAATTATTTAACGGTACTATACAAGTATAAACATATTGTTTTGTACTACGTAGATGCCGTGTATGTAATTTTGGAGGGCGGAACCTACCTCGGGCGGAGTGCAATCCGATCGATTTCTGAGGTCACCAAGATAAGAGACTGGTTATTCATAATCTGGGGCATCTGGGGCATAAGTTGGCTTAACTCCGAAGAGATTTAACATTACAGTAAATGAAATAGAGAGTGCACTAAAAGATTTTTTAACTTCAGGTAGGTGTAAAGATTAGTTCTTATGTAAAATGTAGAGACGTTTTATATGCGAAAGCGAAACTGAGTAATGCTTTTTTTAGGTTTTCTTTATTTCTTTGCCAAGAGAACATTGCTGGCTACAGTATCCCCCGCCCATCGAAAAAGGCGACCAAAAGGGGCTTCTATGTAGGAGCTCACAAACTGCCTTAAGTCGGAGTACCAAGTTGACTCATTCGTGCTCCGATACGTAAGCCGGTACAGCCGCTAAGGAAGTCGGGTCGAATTTTATTCCACTGCCGTCTTTCTTCTTATACCGTTTTTCTGAGCGTGCTACACTTTAAACCATATAATTACTTACCATCAGGTAAGATAGTGATCAAACGCTCCTCTATCGTTTATAAAAAATATCAAAAATAAAATCCAAAAAGGTTAACTTCTAACATCATACATAAAGTATAATAGAACAAAATTGTGTTTCAAAAACATAACTCAGTCATGTGTAACGTAACGATCACTCCTTTTAAAGCAGATAATAAAAATGAAGAAATCACGAAGAAACAGTGAAAATTGATACATAACATGACATAACAACCCGACATAATTTTCTGGCTCCTAGATGGTCCTGCCTGCCATCTATCGAGACATTATTAAACCAGTCGCTTAGTAAACTACATTCCACTTACGTGGCTTTGATATATCTCATGTTGTAAAACTTAAATGTCATTGGTAACTTCGCTTGCTGGTCCATAAAACGATCCAGTTCCTCACGCTTCTTTGATGTGGAAATATTATTTTGTTGTTAATGTTGGGGTTCTTTGGATTGCAATCTTTCTTTTCCTGGTTGAATTCCAATTTTTATAACAATTGTTAACGTTTGGATCGCGGTTTCACTTTGTAAATATCTACTTATTATTATAAGACATGGAAACGACAGGCTTTGGAAAAGCCGAATAAAAAAGTTTCATTTCATTTTTACCTTACCTTTGAGAAATAATTAGTGAGCCTCTTTTTGTTGATTTTCATACATTTTTGAGTCAATAAAGTTTTGATAGTCTTATGTTTTTATTGTGATCGACTATTCTTTTTTTTATTTCAATGATTGCAGTTTTTTTTAATCTATACAAATATTATAAAGAGAAAACATTTCATTTTTTTGTGTGTGTGCGTCTGTATGTTTGTTCTCAAAAACTACTGGACAGATTTCTAAAAATCTTTCACCATTAGAAAGCTACATTCACCTTGAGTAACATAGGCTACTTTTGATCCCGATATTCCCACGGGATCGGGAATTACGCGGTGAAACCGCGGGACGCAGCTAGTACGATAAATAATGATAATAATTACGATTGCTTAAAAAAGAGTATTATATTGAATTGGTGTTTGTGGTATAAACTGGATATAAAAAAAAGTATCCAGTTCCAACAAAATTAAATTTATGAAGCTATGATTTGTTTTTCTATTTATTTTTAATTTATAATAGTATAGATGAGAGAACTCGTGGATAGAGGACAAGGGACCCGTTTTCATTCCTCGTAAACGCATTTCGTTACATGTTCGGTACACAAATACACGTTTAATTAACAGAACAGGTTAAAATTGTCCATTTGCATGTTAACAACCGGGTAGGGCTGCATAGTAAACAACAATCAGAGTGCTATGTTGATTTCAGTCATGTTCAAAGATGTAAACGGTTACGTTTAGCGAAGCCCGTAAGTACTAAGAACGGGTTAGTATCGAATCGTCTAAATCTCAGGCAGTCTGAAGTTGCAACCTGCCTTATTAGCTGAAGGTCAACTGGGTAGGTTTGGAAAAGAAGATAGATACATTTTTCAGGACTACAAAATTGGTATTTTTAGTCCTAAAAAATGAATCTACTTTAGTTTATGTAGTAGATACATAATAATAAAAAATAGGTTTTTCTAGTCCTGAAAATGTATCTACTTTTCTTTAAATTATTTTGAAATATTTTTCAACACCTTTTTTAGGGTTTTATAAACGTAAGAGCGCTCGTAGTTATTTGAAGGTCAACGTTTTAGATAGAATTGTTTCTTTACAGTTCCACCACGGCATAACCGATGCCATGAAAACATTAAGTTTAAAGTTAACCTATTGTATCCAGCCATCTACAAATTATAGTTAAGCTAACAGAGATATCTACATAGTTAGTTAGCAAAGTTATCCACGAGCAAGTATTATAACTCTATTATTAATGAACTTTCATACATATTGTGAACATGGAAACGTTACCTATATGACCAAAGTGGCAAGTAAACTCGGCGAACCAACTGTTTTAGAAATTATTAGCCGTTTTAAAGTACTTACATATATCACCGTCACGCTAGGTTGAACCGTGTGACCGTTACACGTCAGCTTGATGTCCCATCCCTCGGTTTAAGACACGCGTTGCGGTTTAAACCCTGCTTTATTTTTTACTTTGTTTTTTTTTCTGAGTTCGCGATGAAAGCCTTATGAAGAATCAATTACCTGAGCACAGTTTACTTAGTAGGTACTTGACGCTTCTCTTAGAACAACAGGAGGAACGTGAATATTAGGAATGTTTAAAAAAACCGGCCGAGTGCGAGTCGCACTCGCGCACGAAGGGTTCGTTACCACTATCACAATTGGGTAGGTACGAAACCCAAAAATGAACACAGTTCATGAGATACAGCCTGATGTGATGACAGACGGACAGACGGACGGACGGACAGACGGACGGACGGACAGCGAAGTCTCAGTAATAGGGTCCAGTTTTTACCCTTTGGGTACGGATCCCTAAAAAAACTTTACATTATACTATGTTAGTACCTACTAGTAGATAGCTACTGAACAAAGTGCGAGTTTTTAAACAAAATATAACATAAAGTACATGAAACTCCAAAACCGGTGTTATGGAATTTGCATCAACGTTAACCGATAGTTATCTGAAGTATGCGCCCGCGCCGGCGCAGCGCAGCCTTGGTCAAGGTATTCCTCTCAGCTGATCGCGGTCTCACAAGTCTCACTGGGTGACCGAATGCACAGAGAAAACCACATTCACCGCTAGTTAGCCAGTTTAGATTTTATTTATTAGTATTATACCTACTAGAGATTAATAGTATCATTAGTCTATGGTATTATATTATATTGTACCTATATCTTCTTCTCCTTCGTGCCGTATCCCACTTTAGGTAGGGTCGGCTTTCCTTATCTCACGGCGCCAAGACGGTCTGTCAAGGGTTGTCGGGTCAGATAGTTGCTCCTATCTACCTAGTTGCTCTATTATACCTATATTAAAAACGTTTAAAATGAATAAATTCATATAGACCTAAAAATCAAACTCTATAAATGGATCGGCCATATTCTGTATAGATCCCGACCACATTACCTAGATAAGCTGTAGACAGGAACCCTCAAGACAAAAGGAAACGTAGTCGACATGTAGAAAATGTCGACCTAATTAGTCCGGACTGGACTATTGCAGGGCAAATTCCTTTCCATCATTGATCATGATTATGGTCTGGAGTTAACAGCCGTATTCACAAATGACCCTATGTGTGGACTCTGCCTTTATCACATCTTCATTGACGTTAATTATCATCACTTACAACACTTTATCATCACTTACATCACTTACTCACTTACACCTTCCTCCTTCTTTTGAAGTCGGTTAATAAAAGAAAATTACCTAATTCTAATGATTGATGAAAAAGCTTCATTTATTCATCATGTTTCCGGTTGCATTCCTCTTGAGTTATTTGGGGTCGGCACAGTAGATCAGCCTTCAACACCATTGACCATACCAATATTTTTCCGGCCGGCCACCTGCCTGGCACCTACCCTTCTAGGGACCAAGCAGTTTATCCTTCACCGCGCAGGGACAACTTAAGGTTGGATCCCTTAGTCGCTTTTTACTACATCCACGGGAAGAGATGGGATAACCCTATTCTACGCCGGGGATACACGGAAAAAGCATCTTTCATTATTGCGCCTAAAATTTTCTGTATGCAATTTCTCATTGGAGACTGTTATTCAATCTGTGTGTTGCTATTTGAACACACGCAACTGTGGTTTGTATCGCTTAAATAAACCTGAGGCATTTTGATTGATTTTTAATTTCGTTTTTAATAATGATTACGATTCGTAAATCCGCGTGTTTAATTTCGATAATTGCCCTGGTCTATTTTCCTCATATTTACCTAGATTTGAACGTCTACGATCACGACAGTGCTTGTAAATGTAAAAAAATGTAAATAAGTTTATTCATTAAAAGAGGGGATACAAACAAAACCTGATTTAACATGCACAATTGTAACTCATATATAAATACAAATACATAAATAAAAATAAATACATTCTGTGAACAACACACAGCGCCATCTAGCCCCGTGGTAAGCGACTAAGCTTGTGTTACGGTGACTAGATAACGGATATAGGTACCTACTACATATATTTATTTTTCTTTTTTGTAAATACATACATATTATACATAGAGGGACCAGACACAAATATTTATATTTGAAGCGATAATTAAGTTTTTTTTATATATAACGATCACTAGTCCCCACACTAGGATACCCTGTACAAACGTAGTCGACTGTTTCCTCCCTGGATAAAGACATTAGGGCAAATATGTTTATGCCATAAAACCTTTATCTGCCGTGACTATGGCCCTACGTTTTGTTTGTTTTTTTTTTTCATTTTCTAATTCGAATAGAAATAAAATTAAGAAAATATGGAAAAAAAAACAAAACTTTGGGCATGGTCATGGCTGATATGGGACTTATGGTGCAAACATAATATTTTCTCACATATCTCTATCCGGGGAGGAAACAGTCGACTACGTTTGTGAAGTTTGTATGGAGAAAAAGTAGGTAGACAGTCCCCTAAGACTTCTTTATAGTGTGTACACTGCCTAAGTGAAGGCCTATCGTTACTTACTTATAGGTCTCTCGGGCCAAAGCTCATTAGCACCGTTTCAGTGAGTTGCGACACCATAGACACCTAGTAATAGGGCAGCCGAGTCTGTAAGCCGCATCAATGCAGGGCAGACAAAGGGAGTAGGTGTAACCTGATGCATCGGCTAATGAGGACGTGACTCCATCCTGCCTTTGTAGGACAAATTACACTAACACAGTAGCGGTTACGGCGGCGTAGCCTGCTGAAAAGATAGGTCTATGTATTCGTCTATGAATAGTTACTTCACCTACTCTAGAAGTCGTTATGAACTTAAAATAGTCTTATTTTATGAGATTAATTTTCATTTTTTTACAAGGTAATTCATTTTTTTACATCCCCAACCCCCAAGAAAACTTAGATGTAGACGCACCTACCTAAGGTAGGTATAAATCAATACCTACTACAAACTTTACCTAATAATTATGAACTTTGTAGAAGACCGTTAAGTGCAAAGGGATATATAGTCCAGGAAATTATTTTGGTCCTTGTTCTAAATCTATTTCCTTCGAGAAATCAATTCTACCGACTTCAAAAAAGGAAGAAAAATTATAGTTCAATATGGGTCCATCATAAAAAAATACTATTCACGCCATCTTGTTATTAAAACCGAAACTACAAGACACCAAAAGGTAACTTTGTTCCCGGAGTTTTGTACAAACCCCTTCGGGCGTGTTAGTTCCTAAGCATCAGAATAGATGTCGCTGTTTTAAATGACATAGAAAACGGTCTTACCTTACGAAGATTCATCAAAATAGAGATAAAAAAATGGGGTGGCGGTGGCATACGCAAAGCTGTGAGCAGATGGGTCGGGGTCGGATGATTTTTTTTTTGATGATGGTCCCCCAAAAATGAAAACGCAATTCAAATCAGGATTAAATTAATTTTCAGTACTTTTCAATAGAAGATCTCACATGAGGCCCAATATATGGAGAGGCGAAACTGAACAGGCGAGTCTGTTCAGTGAACTTGAGACACGATACTGATATCAGGTCAGGTTACCTGATGTATCCAAAACTGATCTTATAGACAGTTTTTAAGGATCTCATTCGCACAGTTCATCCCCCTTACTTATAAACCATGACTAACTTTAAGTAACGTTTGTCTCTTACTAGTAACTTTAAGTTTCACAAGTTGACAGACAGAGACAAACGTTACATAAACTTAGTCATCGTTTATAAGTAAGCGGCCCAGTTTTTATACGGGTAGAAAAGTATAGGTACCTAATTAAAGCAAGATTTACATTACGAAACTAGTAGCATGTATTATAGAGTTAATATTACAAAAGCAGTCTCCCAGCAGTTACTACGAGCAACTTTATCAAATAGAGTTAATACCGCAGCTGTGTATTCGCAACTTTTTTTGTGAAAATGACTCTAAAATGCATGGCCACTAGTTTCGTAATGCCACGTTTAAATCTAGTGTGCAGAAAATATTTAATTTGCTCTGTGATCCTGTAGGTAAGGCTTACAGTTATCCTTTTATGAGCTCCTGCGTTGCTTATGAGTATGCGAGCGATGAATGTTCATTATTGTGTCTAAAATATCTAACAAAATAATAAATAGTAAGTAAGGTTGCCTTTTGTGCCTAAAACTAATAATTTATTTCATAGAATTATAATTTAGACGTTATAAAGTAGGTAAACCTAAATAAAAAAATACGAAACTGTATCGACATATTTACTTATACAAATCTGGAATATATCTAAGTAAGTAGGTATATTGTAATAATATCTTGACAGCCTTGGTGTGGCGAGACGATTGTGGGTTTAATTCCTGGCGGGGACAAGTATTTATCATCATCATCCGGGCAATGTTCCCGGTTGCATCCCTCTCGAGAGCCCGTGGTCCGCTTTCCTACTTTTACGTCTCCACTTCGCATGTAGTAGCGGTCACCGAGTTTTGGGCCAAGATTTTGTAGGGCATTTGACGCAGTTGACACGAAGAAGAAGAAGAAGCTCCTGCTTATGTCGCTCAAGCACTGGCCACGCCTCACTACCATACAAAAGGACAGGTCAAATGGGGACAAGTATTTATGCCGACCGTAAATGCCAAGTATATTCGGTATCTAGTACCCATAGTACAAATCTAGTTGCTAAATTTAGTTCTAAATTGCGCTATCTGCAACGTCCCGCAATCTATCTCTAATTCTTATAATGTTTTCAAAAGACTATCTACTAATTTTCCGCTCGAGAAATTTCTAAACCGACGCAGCAGGGGATAACTTCGAATAAACTTATGTAGCCTTTTTCGGTTTGCAGCGATCCATATTATTCACTCGTAGTAGTTTCTTATACATACCTACCTTCTTAAAGTTTTGAATTGGACTTGTTGGAACTTTAATTAAGTTGTTTTAAAAGAGATTTAATGGAAATGGTTAATCGATTCAGTTGTTAGTAATTTCAAGTAGACGGTGAACTACAATCAAGTATCTGAGATTAACTTCACAACAAGGTATTAGGTGTCTACCTAGGTATTTTAATAATAAACAGGAGATTTTTGTAGTTAGAGTATTTTTTTAAATTAAATGTCTATTGCAATTAAAAACTACACTACAGTCAAAAAAGTTTTTGTTAGATTCATTTCGATCATCTTTCACTGGAAGAACACTCAACTGTGAAAGCCATCCAGTGTGATCCTCAAGCCACCAACTGGCAAAATATTTCTTGCCAGAACAGAACAGGTGACGGGGACGGTGGCAAATTCTCGATTTGGAAGCCAAGCAGAATTTAATAATAGTATATCTTCTTAATAATAGTATTTCTTCTTCGATCGTCTTTTGCTCTCAAAGTCATTTGTTTAATGTTTAGATCATCTTTTGTTAGGTACTGATGGCAATTTTATAGTTCCACTAGCTGACCCGGCAAACGTTGTTTTGCCTTATAAATTATAGATAGTAGCCGATTCTCAGACCTACTGAATACGTATACAAAATCTCATAAAAATCGGTCAAGCCGTTTCGGAGGAGTACGGTAACTAACACTGTGACATGGAAATTTTATATATTAGATTAGACTAGTAATTGTTTAATTTCATAAAACGCGTGGACCATGCTCTATCTTTCCGACATGGCGTTAAAATAATGGAATCAACTGAAAATTAACTACAACAATATTAAATGAACGGCAAAAACTTTTACTAATATTATGAAGAGAAGGGAACATATGGGAACATATGTATGTATGTATTTTCCGGGTAATCTCTGAAACCATTCCACTGAACCGATTCCAACAATTCGTTCACCAATTGAAGCTTACATCAACTGTAAATAAACTACAACAATATTAAATGAACGCCAAAAACCTATATTAATATTATGAAGAGGTAACGTTGGTAACATGTATGTATGTATTTTCCGGGTAATCTCTGAAACCATTCTACTGAACCGATTCCAAAAATTCTTTCACCAATTGAAAGCTACATTATCCAGGAGTAACATAGGTTTGATTTCATTATTTCCACGGGATCGGAACCTACGCGGGGAAACCGGGGGAATCGGCTAGTATTAAATAATCATATTAGGCAAAACAATGAACATTTATTTCAATAATTAAAGGATAATCACATAATTCATGTCTCTCAGCACTATAATATCCTAACAAATAGTAGCAAGTAACTACCTATTTATATCATCAAACAATGGCCCCTCTAAACCTTGTTTACAGTCGAAATGTCCCATTTAAATATGAAATTGCTTTACAGTACTTGATAAGCACAGTTAATTGCCCTACAAACACCCAAAATGTGAAATATAATAGCATTTAATAAAATTTAAAACCAAAATGAGTGTCATGCGATTTTATGTAAATTTTATTGCTGTTTTTAATTTTATTTTGGAAAAAAAATATGTTAACGATTATTTTATGGTCGGCAATTATATTAAATGCTAATACGGATAAGTTGGCAGTATTTTACAGGTCACGGAAAAATAAAAACAAAAGAAAATTTACCTATTAATAAATAAATATTGCACGACGTTACACACAGCGCTTTCTAGCCCTAAACTAAGCACTAGGCTTGTACAATGGGTACTAGGCAACGGATATACCTACCTACTACATTATTATACTTTTTTTTATGTAAATACATACTATGATACTTTACATACATAATATGATACTTTAATAAAACACCCAGACCAGAAACAAATATTTTTTTATAAGCATAAATACTTGCACCCGGTGAGAATCGAACCCGTAACCTTCTGCATTGCAGTCGGGCCTTATCCCGACGCACCACAGAGGCCGACAGTCGTCATATTTAGTGATATTGACATAAGTATATTCCTAACCTAACCAGAAATTTTAACCCGGCTACGGGTTAGGTTAGGAATTGGAAAAAAATATTATTTTCATTACTAACCTATTACAGGGTGTTCCCAGGAAGGGTTATTAAGCTGAACTGGGGTTGTTCTAAACTTCTAGGCGAACAACTTTTGTTTTACGACTTTTGGAAATTCGAACTATTTTTACGAAAATTTTGAAAAAAACCCTGTTTTTGTAAATAAACTAAAAGGAGACGATAAGGCCAATGACCTCAAACTATATAAGAAACAGCTGATTTTTACGTAAAATTTAAACTCAACATTTTCGAACTACCTCGAATTTTCAAAAGTTGTAGAACAAAAGTTGTTCGTTTAGACCTCTAGAACAACCCTTATTTGGCTTAATCCCCAGTCTGGGAGCACCCTGTATACTGTATCCAAAACGGAGTCGGATAAAATTTCCTAAGTAGAAATTGATTTGTGTGGGCAAAGCGCCACTGATACTTGCTACCTATAATTTTAAATTAAAATACCAACAAAAGGTTTCTTTTGTCCAAAATCTACTCGATCTGAGATATGTGTATTGAGGAGAGGCCTTTGTTACTTATACTTAATCGTAAAGTCCCTGAGGCTTCATGAATCACGATGATTACCTGGTCCTTCATTAAGACTCCGTACCCAGAGGATGAACGAAACATTTTGCTACAAAACGCTTTCTTTCATGTTTTGTTTGGTACAGGGTTATTGGTAACGAATTATGAGAGAGGATCAGGGCTACCTCCTGACATCTTAAGAAACAACTTTCTTTCTACGACTTTTGAAATTTCGAAAAAAAAAAAACGGTTTTTTGTAATTGGTAACGAATTATGAAAGCGGATCAGTGCTACCTCCTGACATCTTAAGAAACAACTTTCGGTTTACGACTTTTGAAATTTCGAAAAATAAAACTATTCTCTGATTGCAAAAATCACTGTTATCCAGGGGAAGTCAATTACCCTAATATTTAGTAGTTTTTAAAGAATAGTACTGAAATTTTAGTGTTATTGAACACTGCGCCCGGATACCAGTGATTTTTGCAATTAGAGAATAGGTAGCTAAAATGTTCGAAAAAATATTCGAAATTTCAAAAGTCGGAGAACGAAAGTTGTTCCTTGGGGTGTCAGGAGGTAGCCCTGATCCACTTTTATAATTCGTTACCAATAACCCTGTATTGGCCTTTTCATCTAAGTTTAAATGATTTAAACAGCGCAAGTGTAGTGTAGTGCCTGGGACATGGGTAGGCTGACTGGAGTAGCGTTGCTCATTATACCACCCTCCCAGCCTAGTCAGCTATGCCCAGTGGAAAGAACAAGTATTAACCTGTCCTTTTCCAGAAAAACAGGAGGAAACCCTTCAGGATGTTTTTGAAGAAAAACATCGTGAAGAAACCCACGGCTTAGTTAGCTCCAGAATTAATGACCAGTTCATCTCTGTGGGTATGGCTGGGTTGGGTTTGGGGGTGGTATAAATAGGGCGAAATTAGATTTCGCATGAAGTGCTATTGATAAAATATCTATTGTTATGTACCCAGATTAAATGGTATTTTCACAATTGTTTGTAGTTAAATAACATTTCAGATGTAAATTACATTTTCTAAATAAATAATGATGTTAGTTCGTGTCCATTTAAGCAGCTATTGTCCTCGTGGGCGTCGTTTGGAAGCTTTATTTTAATAACCAGTCTTTTTAAACTAGATACTCGTAAATATTTATTAAAGAAAAAAGCATTTTTTGTTAATGTTTTTCATTATAATGGTTTTCCGCGTAATTTTAAATACCTAACTGTATAGTATTTAATACTTTTAGTAGAATATTTTAAGTTCTGCTGAAATTAAAATTTTGCTTTACAATTTTAAGATCTCTCTGTTGTATACAATGTACCCTATCGTTGTACTGCATATACCTTTATTGGAAGTTTTACCCGCATTGTTCCCGTTTGCATAGGAATACCGTAAAAAACTACCTGCATGTCAACCAAATCAAATTTTTCAGTAACATTCAGCTCTGTTTACGTGTTGGACACACAAAACATATACCCCCTTATTTATAAGCGATGAATAAATTTATGTAACGTTTGTCCAACGTTTGTCATTTACTGTGACATAAAGTTTCAACGTTGACAGACTGAGACAAACGTTACATAAACTTAGTAATCGATTTTAAGTAAGGAGGCTAACATTCGCTTTTAAAATATTAGTAGGATAGCCTTCTGAACACAAGAAGCACTACAACAAGAAACAAGGCGACTCAAGGCGTTTACCCGAGTTCGACAGGAACTTGACCAGCAAGCAAATAACGCGGTGCAAAGATAAATATCGCAGCCACGTTGCCTCCAAAAATGGCAAGATTATATTGAATTAAACTGAAAATAAATTGTTCTCTTCTATTTAAGTAAGTGAGAGAACGAGAATTTTCAATACTCGCAGCTAAATGCTCGAGGAAAAATAAATGCAAATTGAGTTTCAACAAAACTTTGTTCCATTAAGATTATAATCTAACAAATTATTGTGTAAAATCTTGCAGAACAGAAATAAAGGAGAGGACGAGATTTCAATTAAGAGTCGTCTTGTACGGTAGGTATCTATAGTAGGTAGGGGGTATCCGCAGTGAAACGGACGTGTTTTGAAACGGACACTATCGATATCTCAAGTTTTTGATAGTCGAAAATATTTTAGGTTTTTTGGGAGTGTCACCATTGATGACCAAAGACAAGGGTCTATAGTCACAGGCCCACAGGTCTATGAACATCAATGGTGCCAACAACCAAAAAACATAAAATATTTTCGGTAGTGTCCGTTTCATTGCGTATTCCCTCTACTTACTTGTATCACGTTTGGATTTAATCTGGACCAGTATTCCTTGCTGTACCTAATACAACCCACGTTATCAGAGTTTAATAACTTTTTGATCTGCAATCTAAAGATAAAGATATTTAGTTTTCTATTGAAAACAGTGACATTAGGTCATCAGTGAACTGTGTCAGTGAGTTGAGATTAGCTTTGGTACCTCTAGTGGAATAAACCACAGTTCACCTAATCGGCGCTCTCTAAGCCTTAGGTTGTCTAGATCAACGACCGTTAGGAGTTTTTTCATGTATCTAATTAGTATCATCTTTTTATAGATATTACTTCTGATTTCGCGATGTTGGATATAAATTAAAACGTGATTAACACCGAAAAATTTGTTTAATATTGAATCTTTTTAATATATTTCTATGGATTTTTTATCAAACGTTAACTTTGACAGTCGTTTACTTTAACCGTCTTTAAAAATCCCTAGATTTTTATTGTGCCATTTATCAATACTTCCGTATTAAAAGTATTCCATAGGAACTATTATTAACTTTACTCATAGTTTAACCACTGTTAAAGTTAGAGATCTTTAAGAATCTCGATCAAATTTTATGAGTTATTCTAGGACTGACAAGTAATAATTTATTGACTGTGAGTCGCAACAAAATATTTAGATAAAAATAAAAAACCTGACTTCAGAAGGGTAAAGGTAAAAACTGCCTTGTATGTTTCCTTTTTATATTTGATAGGTGAGGAATTGACGCAGACATGACGCAGGGAGTACCTAATTTTGTGGGAACAACTAAGGGCTGAAGCTCACAGACGTGAGGAACAAAATAAATTAATGGTTAAAATGAGAATTGCCGACAAATGTATCGGCTGATAGAATTGTGCCCTAAGATCTCTCAAGTGTAGGTAGACACCAAACCACCTGCCTGTTTAATTAAGCTAAAACTTTTCAGTAACAATATTCAATGAGTTGTCGAATTTGATTTGATCCCCTGTCGTTTTGGATGGGTTCATCCATTGGAATTGCTTTGTTGTGGAAAGTGGGCCTTTTGGGGATACAGTAAACATGTCTGTCGTTTTATTAGTACCGGCTCGGGACCGAAAATGATTTGTTGTATAACCTTTTTTTTGGTATAGCCTGTACTCTATTTCAGAAACTTAGATCAAAAATGTAAACAAAATAGTCATACATTTATTAGCAACTCTTTATTTACTTTATCCTTTAATAATGTTAGTTGGTTGTTTACATTTTTAATCTAAGGTATTTTTGCAATTCGCTAAACGGAAATCTGTCGAAGTCATTAATACATAAATAAATAGCTATTTTTGAGTAAGTGATAGAATATTCAACGCTGCAATAGTTATTTTATTTCTTATCTACCTACCTAATAATTAGAAACAACCCACGGCAAATATCCCCAAATATTCAGAAAATTTGTATATAAATAATGATTCTACCTTTATTTAACACTAGCAGCTCCCTGCGGTTTCACCCGCATAAGTCCCGATCCCGTGTGAATATCGGGATCAAAAGTAGCCTATAGCCTTCCTCAATAAATGGACTATCCAACACTGAAAGAATTTTTCAAATCGGACTAGTGGTTCCTGAGATTAGCGCGTTCAAACAAACAAACAAACAAACTCTTCCGCTTTATAATAGTAATAGCAGCTCCCCGCGGTTTCACCCGCATAAGTCCCGATCCCGTGGGAATATCGGGATCAAAAGTAACCTATAGCCTTTCTCAATAAATGGACTATCCAACCCCGAAAGAATTTTTCAAATCGGACCAGTGGTTCCTGAGATTAGCGCGTTCAAACAAACAAACAAAAAAACAAACAAACTCTTCCGCTTTATAATAGTAAATAGATAGATCTGAAAATATAAATGTCTTTTTACTATGAATATTTATCAATTATATTTCAATGCTTTAGGCAATCTACTAGATCACATTGGATTGGGATAGATATAATCTGATACGGGACATATTACAGGCGAAGAGAAGAAATGATTAGAAAAACAAATATAGTAATATAGTAATAGTAAATATAACATAGTTTTAAAACACATTCACGCCAGTATTAAAATACTGGTTAACATCATTAGTTAAACTTTATTTAAGTAACTTTAAGTAAGTAAAGCACACTTGTCCATCTTTCAATGAAATGTGTTTTTCTGTATTAGATATAGTGTACTTTACTGTTGGTGTACCTAATAAATAAATAAAATAAAATAATAAAATAAGTATTCCGTGCTTCTTTTTACATTTTTTAACACACACACTCCACATTTTTATCGTCGCCATCCCCGCATTTTCTTTTTTCAACGGAATTTACTTCTACTAATATCTAGATTGCAATATCGGCAACGATATAACTTACCATGTTTTTGTAAGCAGGTATACCGAGGAAACAACTCATGAATTTGACATAACCTCCTCTTTGAGCCGACTTCTAGACGCTACCTGAATATTTATCGTCGATCGTAAAAATATACGAGGCTTTGACAATTTTTAATGTAAACCACAGGTATACATTTATCTAAGAAAAACTTTTCCGTGTAAATAATAACATAAGTAAACAAAGTATAAGTGTCCTGGTTTTGGGTCTCAAATCTAGATTCGGCAAAGATTGATAGAGGTGTATCTGGCCCCAGCTCGTACCTGCTCAGTGGTTTGTGGATAACGTATGTAGGTAAGGACCTACTGTAAGCTCCGTTGGTAGAAAATTGACTACGACATACTGAAACCAGGTCGACTTCGGTTACCGAAAAATATTTTGAGGTTAAACAAAAATAGAATTTGTTACATAAATACTTTGGACATATAAAACGCGTGGATTTGAACCGCACCGGAAAGATTGAATTTTCAAATAGTATATTTTAACACTTTGAATCTTTATCGCTTTTACAACTTAGGATCAGGATGTTTTAAAAGCTAAAATATACTTAGGTGCACATAGATTGAGAGAAAAACGTCCTCAATTTAAAATGGTTTTGGAAGCTTTATCCACGGTTGATTAGATAGTAAAATGCATGATCGAAGTCTTTTAAAAATAATGGTTGTATATTTACGTTATTACGACAAAGTAATATTGTGATAATGACGTATGTATCCATACAATTTACTACACCCACGGAAATGCCATAGGTACTTAGCGTAGGAAGTATTTTAATGTATTAGGTAAAAGTTGTTTCTGTTTCGATCGTTTACGGTTATCTACGTCTGGAATGTTTAATAATTATAGTGTTTACTATCTTTTTTCAAGGACAATAATGAGATCTACATTATTTATTTAATTTTCAAACCACAAAGTAATATAAGGTAATAATTATAATTGCTCTACGAGTGACTACGAAGATGCTACGACTATGAGGTAAAGATATCTTCGTAGGCTAGGTAGTTGTAAGACAAGTAGCGGTAAATTTAGCCGATAGTAGGAAATATAATATGCAATATCATGCCCACCCACTGGTGGGCGTGACATTGCAAGAATGAACAATAACGGATGGAAGGACGTAATCACAAGACACGCTGGACGAGATTGAATGTCGAGAGCTCAAGACCATTTGGAGTGGATGCGAATGGAGGAGGCCTATCTACGTTTAAGTTTGGAATGAAATGCAATGGACGGATGAAGGAAGTATCTGAACTTATGTGAGTAAAATCACTAAACGAAGGTATTACCCAATAAAGTAGATCTGAAAACCAAAATATAGGTACTCGTACACAATAAAACAACAAAAAAGATTTCAATATTATTTACGCAAATAAACAAAACTTTTGCTGTCTCATAAATTACAAGTCACATAACAATTTTATTATAATTTATGCTCGTCGCGTCAAACAATACGAGTTCCTTAACTATAAAGAAATAACTTTTACACTCGTTTCCCAGGGACAAAGTTATCAAGAAGCCAGTTAAAATGTTATCTCACTCTAATTTAGGGTGAAACAGACCTTACTCTTTATTCAGATTTATTTACAAGTCTCGACGAAAGAAATAAAAAAATAAAGCCTTTTGATTATCGAATAATATCGTGTTTCTTTCAGCTGTAGGTCAAATTTCAGTCAAGGAACGGTAAGCAGGGATGATCATATAAAATCAACTTTTTGTTTTCAATATATTGTTGGTGTTTAACAAATAACTGTTTATCTATCAATATAATTGATTATAATGCATAATGAAGAGACTTCACCGTGCGTGACGTCAGTAGACGTCTTCTTAGACGTTGCATAATGGCCGGCCAGCTGAACGCGCGAGTTCGAATCTCGCTACTGCTGCAAGTAGTTGTTAGTAGACTTTCTTTAAAAAATGTAAAGAAGAAACAATTGCAGACTTTAACACTAAACATTACTGAAAAAATACAAAGACATTGTTTTCGTCAGGAAATCGGCTGACAGAATCTCTGCAGTCTATTGCCACCTTTATGGAAATCGTAATTTTGAACCATATAAAACTTATCCGAGACGAGGACGAAGTTTTAAACACACATTTGCTCGGTAAATCTTAACTGTTAATAATTGTCTTCCCTTCCCTCTACACGAAGCTTAGTTAAAATACTAAAACTTTTTAGTATTCTCCAAAGAAAATCTCAAGTTGTTAGTTAAATTCAAATTGGAAAACTTTTTAAATTTATGTGAGCAGTTTAAGACACCATTACCTACTACTTGTTTCGTGTAGGTATCGGTAGCTTTTAAATGTAACAAGGGCTTCATTCACGGAATTTGAATAAATAAATAATAAATAATAATAATAAATAAATATTGCACGACGTTACACACAGCGCAATCTAGTCCCAAACTAAGCACTAGGCTTGTACTATGGGTACTAGACAACGGATATAATACTTACTTATTTTTCTTTTGTAAATACATACATATGATACATAGACACACACCCATGTCTTCGGACCGTGGTGAGTCCTAGGACATGTCGGTTTCTTCACGATGTTTTCCTTCACCGTAAGAGCGATGTTATTAGTGCACATAACTTTTTTCTTAAAGAAAAAGACATTGGTGCGCGGCCGGGTTCGAACCCACGACCCTCGGAATGAAAGTCGGCGTATCTACCACTAGACCAACACCGCTCTTAATAGGACTGAGAAAACTACAATTCAACCATTTCTACCAGGTTTTACCAGGTTTAGGTATTTAGTATTTAGGGTTAGTAGTCTATATTATGATCGGTTATTGTAAACTTAATAGTAATTGATGGCTGATTAGTTTTATTTACTCTAATTTACTAATTTTACGTTATTATTTTTTTACCCCAATGTTTGCCTTTACTTAGACATACCAATAGTATTTAGTAAGTTTCAATTTGTTTCTAGTTATAAGTGATAATTTTAGTTTCTATTGTCTGCCATTCTCCCCTGAGATACAGGATTTTCCTAGTTCAGGCATTTGTGTAATTTAGATTTAAATCAAAAATTTGACTTAAGTTATTTTGTACACATTAATTTGGAAGTAAATTTATTTATTTATTTTTTATTTCGTCACTAAAATAATTATCTAACATGAAATAATAATCCTGTTTGTTCAGGTACGATTCTGGTTATGGATAATGAAGAAATCCCTGTTTGGAGATGTAGATACAAGGACTAAGTTTCGGTACTTTTATACCGAAACTTAGTCCTTGTATCTACATCTACACTAATATTATTAAGAGGAAGGATTTGAATTTTTGTGCGTATGTGTGTCTGTATGTTTGTAATGAATAAACTGAATAAACAAAAACTATTTCACCATTAGAAAGCTACATTCACCCTGAGTAACATAGGCTTCTTTTGATCCCGATATTCCCGCGGGATCGGGACTTACGCTGGTGAAACCGCGGTACGCAGCTAGTAATGCAATAAGGAAAATGAAAACTGCTTGCAACGTACTAGGAGATAATGGGTTTGTTAATGGGTGTCGCTCGTTGCACTTATAATATAACACTTTAAATCTTCATAATGTTCAAACCTAAACACGATGCAAGGATGTAAGATTCAAAATGAAGGAACAAACTTTTGCATGACTGTTTATAATAGAAATAACGTTTAACGTTTACTATTTTTGATAAAACAAAGTGTGTGTATAATATTTAGCAATCGATGGTAAGGTTTGTGATTAATGTAATGTGAAGCCATTAATTGCCCAATCATTTGAGCATTAGGACTCGCATCAATTTAGTTTTCTGACTTCAATCATATACGCAGGTAAAAAAAAACATTCTTACGTTATCTGTATTAAAAATAGAAAGAAAAAATGTCAAAGTTTGAAGTCATGCGCCGGCCAAATGAGTTCAGTTTCTAAAACATATCTGCAGCGCACCAGCGCTGCAGATATGCATACAGTAGACCACTACTGTATGCATCCACAGCTGCAGTATTATACTTAAGAGGACAGTCTACTACTCTTTCTCCATACAAACGAAGTCGACTGTTTCCTCTCTCGATTAAAGACATATTAGAGCAAATATGTTTATACCATAAAACCTATATCTGCCATGACCATGCCCCTACGTTTTGTTTTCTTTTCATTTTCTAATTAAAATAGAAATAAAATTCAGAAAAATTTGATAGTGAAAATAAAAAAAACGTAAAAAATACGTTTTTTTTTATTTTCACTATCAAATATCTTTATCCAGGGAGGAAACAGTCGACGTCGTAGTTTGTATGGAGAAAAGAGTACTTAGACTGTCCCCTAAGGCTCGAAGAAATAAAGATAGTGACATTCACAAAAAATGCAGCACCAAAACGCTACCTATGCAATTCGTACCTTATTAGCACGATTACCAAACACCAATATTTTAAAAGTCCAGTTGGCTACATTCCAAGCAAACACAATACCGTCCTTTCTTTAACAGGTTTTATGTAAGTATTCAAATGTAATGCAGATTGCATAGCAGTTTTATTTAATTTTATGTACCGAACGGGTTTGTTATCTTTAACTACTTCGTTATTTTACCTCTGTAACAATACACTGTTAAGTCCACTGAAATTTTAAAATATAAATAGGTAGGTACTAGATATTTAAATAAAAACTTTCCAAAATTCTGTACCCTTACAACCCTTACAATAATTTTCGATTGAGGAATTTTAATGTACCTAAAGGTAAAAACGAATCGTTTAGTCTCTAAGTACCTAAAACGCAGCCTGTCAACTTCGCGTTGTGCCATACTGTCATTTAAAATCAGCGTTTGGTCTAAGTCGCAATAGGTCTACTTTTTTAAGTCTACTTTAACTCTACTTTTTTGTAGGAAACGCTTTCAAAATAAAAACGCTATAATAGTTTACATTTATGTAGGCACTAAGGATGACAATTTATATTTTATAGTTAGTTTACTGTGCCTACCTATTTTAATTAGAATAAATTGGTCTAAATTATTGTTGACGAGTTGCTACATAGCCGAGCCTAGTTGCAAATTGGACTCCATGAATTTTAAGTCAAGTTAATGAATAAGACAAATTGCCTATTTGGCCATCTGATACTAACCCAAAAAAAATCTACTTTCCATCGAATTTTCTATTGAAATTTTGTTTGGCCTTGTAATTAAACAAACTGTATAGCGATACCCATTAAGATATTCCTTTCAATTGTTTTTCTATGAGCGGTATCTTACTTATTTCTAGTTAATTCTGCATCTGTACTTATAATACATTGGAAACATCAAGATAATTTATTATCAAAAATACGTGACAGAGCTGTATCACGATCTCTGTCAAAAGGTCTCTACAAAGTCGAGTTAAAATCTTAATTACGAACTCAATTATTAGAAACGTAATTTTAATTAGAAACCTAATTCGGGGAATTAAATTTTCAATGTCAAATTTAAATCTATTCAATTACGATCGATGTTAAATCTTTAGACCGGGATCACTTAATCGGGTAATCTCATTTAGTATTCGCGGGAACCCGTTCCGAGTAGCAATGATCATATTTAAAGCCTCACTAGATTTCCACTAAGCTCCTTTGAGGGGTGGCAACCCTGGCAGCTAAGGACAGAGTAGCTGAGGGATCTGATTCAGAACAGGAGGGATTAATCCGTCCCACGTGTAATCTTGCTGTGTGCATTTAGTTTTAGTGTACGATTCAAATCTTTCATTACCATATAAATCAAACCGCTCAGAAATGTTAAGCCATCTTTGATACATTTGTCAATTAAATTGTAATTGAATTAGGGCGTTGAGTTGGCGGCTATGAATTGTAATTTTAAGTTCTCCACTGAATAATTTGGTTTGATTTTGTAAAACTTTTGGGTCCTGAATGATTGGTTAATCTTCTTAAAAAGTTAATTAACAGTTAAACATAAAAGTGTACTTTAATAAATAATTTTAATGAGGGGTCTGAGCAGTAGGGGTTTTCCAAATTTAGAGAAGCTAGTGGAACGTTTAACTTAAAGGGGCGAGATTTAAAGAGGCCACTGGGCTTGAGACGAGAATAACTTTAGTAAAACTTTTTCTGAGGTTTATGTTAAGTTTAAAGTATACCTTCCTAATTTGCATTTAAAAGCTAAACATGTTTCTAAGACCATCCCCCTTACTTATAAACGATGACTAAGTTTATTTAACGTTTGTCACTGTCTGTTAAAACTTTTCAAAGTTAAGTACTAACGCCACAGTAAAACATAAACGTTACCTACATAAAGTTAGTCATCTCTACTAATATTATAAAGAGGAAAGATTTGTATTTTTGTGTGTATGTGTGTCTGTATGTTTGTAATAAATAGCCTACTTTTGATCTCGATATTCCCACGGGATCGAGACTGACGCGGGTGAAACCGCGGGACGCAGCTAGTCGTTTATAAGTTAGGTGATCTTTAAAACCAGCGAACCTGTTTATCTCGATCTTGTGGAAATATCGAAATAAAAAGAGTCAATGGTAACAACTTCATTAAATTTCATCAAAATCAGTTGCTTAGTTTTGGAAATTACCTAAAATAAATATTCATACTTTTCCTTTTCATAATATAAGTTTAGATAAGTCGAAGTCGTTAGGTAGGTGGGCACTTTATATTTTTGGCATGTTTGCTTTATTTTAACTTTTTGACTCAATCTCTTTGTTGATATATTTGCGAAACTCGAAACAGCGAGCGTCTGTATAAAATGGAGAGGTAAGCAAATAAGCACGTTAGCAAATCTTTGTTTATGTGAAACGAACGTATATCTACGTAACGTACCTACCTACGGTAACGTTTATTTCAGAATTTATATAATGTAATACACGTATACTGTAGAACCATTGAGTTACAATACCTATAGAGTCACAAACTGAAAAACAAAAAGGTCCGCGCCAAAACTCGGCGCACGCTGTCTCGTGCTCGGAGTTTTTGTTTACTTCGTTCGAGCGACTTTGAACGTTATGTAAGTAGGATAAAGACAAAATTCGAGCAAATGTCATTTCAAAAGGTATGTAGAACGGCGATCGGACATTTTTTGAGTGTTGTCGTTAGAGATTTTGGCTCTATAGGTATTGTAACTCAATGAATGTAATACACGTATACTGTAGAACACATTTCGTGAGCTCTCAAGAGACATTCCCGGCAAAGAACCCTCCAGAGTTGTTACTGCAAATTGTTAAAAGAATAAACCGGCCAAGTGCGAGTCCGACTTGCGCACGAAGGGTTTCGTACCACTGTAATAATTGGGTACGGAACACTGGGCCAACCAATCCGTGAACGTAACGCGTACGTTTAAATTTATTTTAGCATTGGTGCCAGCCTATCACTTTATCGCTAGATGGCGATAGTGGTAAAAATAAAAAGCGGTATCGTTGCGTTTTTATGTCAAAAATCACGTATAAAACCCCCCATAAATATTTGTTTGTTTCTTTTCAGTATTTTTTTGTAATTCCTACAGAAATACATCTTCTGTGACAATTTCATTTCAACCGTCTATTACGGTTCATGAGATATAGCCTGGTGACAGACGGACAGACAGTGGAGTCTCAGTTATAGGGTCCCGTTTTTACCCTTTGAGTACGGAACCCTAAAAAAATGTCCTACTTGAGAAAGGTTGCGTGAGGTCATCTTCAATTATTATCTCAAAGCACCCAATCAGCGCAGTAACGAGTTCACGCCTTTTAAAGAATTAGGCCTGAACTCGTTCAGCTCTGAAAAAATAAAGACACTGTAAGCAGAAACAATAAGATCCTTAATTACACCAGTCAAAGATTCGTAAAAAGTCAACTCATCAGTGTTGTAACAAAGGAAATAGGTGAGTATTACAAATTTTGGCTTTGTAAAATGAGCTTATCTCAGACCCTTATAATCCCTGTCCGGAACTTTGATCCTCTTGGAATGGAGGAGTCCGGGAGAGATTGACATTTTACAGTGTTATCTGTCGTAGCAGGCATTGAGCTCAGAACTAGCCCTGAATAATATCATCACAACGCAGTAATGTGGAACCGTTGAGATAGACGCATGAACAGGGCTTATCAGGATTACGTTTAAGTGTAAGAATTATGTTGCTGATTCGGGGAGTTAGGTGCGGGTGTCGGGATGGTATTGCTTTGTTGATCGTGATAACTTGATAAAGAAAACTTCTTTATTTATTTTGATGAAACTCGCCTTTAGAAGTTTCATTAAAATAAATTCAGCTACTACCTATAGCTTAAATTTGCCTAAGGAAGTTTAAGCATAGGCGTATAAGCAAGAAAAATAATTTTGCCTTCTGAAGTGGCCTACCACTTCAGAAGGTAAAATTTTCTTTTCTTAATACATTAACACAAAAAAAATGTCCCGTTGTAGATAATCTTTGTTATTAATTACCTCGAAGTTTCGGCAAGCGGATCACACCGACCGTGGTCGCGAGAAGACTTCTTTTCTTCTCTCAGGTGGCGTCTTCTTGCGACCACCGGTGTGACCCGTTTGCCGAAAAGTCGAGGTAATTAATAACAATGATTGAACCTAGACCCGTGTTTCTAATAATAATGATGGTCGGAAACCGTGTAAGTTTAAAAAAGTTGTGTCTAAACAATAGTAAGTAAGTATTTAAAAAATATTTATGTTACAACAAATGTCATTGCCATGATTTAAAAAAAAGCAACTGGGCAATGTGATATCTATATTTTGCATCGTAGATAACGTCGCTCGCGAGATAAACACAAAAAATACTTCCCCATTGTTGAAAACACAATCTTTTCCGTGAAAGGATCTCTTAAATTCTTATGACCTCATTCACGCAAAAATCGCACATTCGTATATATCTATACAAAAATATAATGTCACCCTTGGTACATTAGGAAACGTTATGCGAATCCTTTAGCACTTTGCCTTTCATGTCTTTCATTTCTATGTATGAGAAGATATAGCTTGGCCTTCTTCTAAGCGCCATCTCTCTTCCTTAATACTTAGTACTAGCCTTGGGGATAACACTTTATACTTGAGGTGAAGTTATAAATACATAATATATCAGGTATCTATATCTGTATTGCATTGATTATCAGCATCATCTATATTCAATTTCAGATAAAAACTTTATTGCACCAAAAATTTCAAAACACAATAAAAATCAAAAACTATGTAAGGTACAATGGATTGCCTAGAATCAGAATTCAGAATCTTAGATCAAAAATGTAATCTGGTACATTTATTTGAAATTGACAGCTCTCTATTTACTTTTCTTTTGATATTGACAGTTCTTTGTTTACATGTTTCATCTACCAATTTGAAATAGATGGCATACTAAGCCAAGCAATAGACTTATACTTACTTATCTTAATTTCAAGTCTTTGATTTTCCAAGGTTTTCGCGATTTTGACTCATTTTTACCCAACTTCGTAACGCAATGAAGTGGTAATTTTTTTCTCAAGTATTTTGTTATAGTTTGCAAAAATAATGCCAAACTATAACAAAATCCCAACCTATTGTTAATTTCCTTTCCAATCATTAATCATAAAACACTTACGTAGGTATTGACCTTACATTATCACCGGGAAGCAAAAGACAGTGTTTACACCTCAGCGTTAAATTAATTACTTCATAACTAAATTATTTGTGACGAGGGTCAATTAAGTCCGGTGTTACCGAAAACCTTTTAGGTACCTAGTACCTACCTACTCTTATATGTGAGATAGCCTAATATTTGTTTTATCAGTTTTAACATACCCTACATTGTTTCTGCATAGCTCGGAACAAAACTAAGAACTAAATTGAAAAAATAATATTGCTCGCATGCTTGCTTATATGCTTATGTAGCAAACTTGTAAAGATGTAGCGGACGCCCACAGAACTAACTGGATGCTAGTAACTAGTACAATCCTGAATCGCACTATCAAAATTCTTTCCGAAATAAGCTCATATACAACTCTCGACGAAACATCGTCGGGCCGCGGCCTACCGGGCAAAACAACCTGCCCGGTAGAAGGTCTTCCCTTTGGATGTACACACTATCGCGTACCTCCAAAAAGACGTCATTATAAAGTGATCGAACTTCATTGCTCTCTGGTCAATAAAATATTATCTACTAACCGCAGAGCTATGACAAAGAGCTCATCATAAGATTACCCTGTTCAAGCTGAAGCAGGCTTTCTACGTGTACCGAATGTAAGAAAGATGGTTGTGGCGTAAAGTTAGAAAGTCGGATAATGTTAAGAGGTAAAAAAAAATACTTACCCACGTTGTATGGAGAGTTACACATAGGAGAACCTAAAAAGAATAAAAATTACAGCCAAATTGAGAACCTCCTCCTTTTTTTTTGAAGTCGGTTAAAAAGAGTTACTTACTGTGTGTTTCCGCAACTAGCCCTATAACTGGACCTTTTTTGCGTGACTTTTAAGCCGGAGGTTTCCTCACGATGCTTTCCTTCACCGTAAGAGCGATATTAATAGCGCACTTAAATTTTTCTTTAAATGAAAAAGTCATTGGTGCGCGGTCGCCCAGGATTCGAAACTATGACTTTCGGAATGAAAGACGCGGTATCTACCACTAGACCAACACCGCTCAAATAAAAAAGAGTTATTTTTAATTTAAAAATAACACTTGAAATTAAAATCAGAAGGATATTATGTTTTGTAATTCAAACAGAATTAATTCAAGATAGAGATTAAACTGGCGCAATAAAAGGGTGTCTACTAAAGGGGACTCGACAATATCATTCAATGAACGCTACTTTCAGTCGTATCTTGAATTCGTTTGTAACAAACTTCAGGTATAAGGTGAAGAACATAAAACGTTTGGAGTTAACTTTTACGCTACCGAAACGAGATAACCTAACAATACAGTCGTCGAAACGGGGTAATAGAAGACAATTGAATCTTATTCTGTAAAGAAAAAACTGAATTAAATAAGTTGATACTGAATTCTGTTCCAACCCGTCTCTTTCCACGATAATTTTGTAGATTCCACTAAATTGGCTCGCGGCGGTTTGAAGCGACCTAAACTTTAGATACAAATTAAAAAAGATAGGTAGGTAAATGTTTAAAGCCACGCTAACTTATAATATCATACTTCCACCGCTATAGCAGAGAAAATGTCAAGCATATCGACCTTCAGACAAATGTAGTGAATGTACTGAATTTTGTTAATAATTTTGTAGATTCCACTAAATTGGCTAGCGGCGGTTTGCAGCGACCTATAAATTTTAGATACAAAATAAAATTTGAAGGTATATGTTTAAAGCCACGCGAACTTATAATACCATAGTTCCACCGCTTTAGCAAAGAAAATGTCAAGCATAGCGACCTTCAAACAAATGTAGTGAATGTACTGAATTTGGTTGATAATTTTGCAGATTCCACTAAATTGGCTCGCGGCGGTTTGAAGCCACCCAAACTTTAGGTACCAAATAAAATAGGTAGGTTATATGTTTTTAAAGCCACGCGAACTTATAAAATCATAGTTCCACCGCTTTATTAAAGAAAATGTCAATCATATCGACCTTCAGACGAATGTAGTGAATGTAGGTACTGAATTTTGTTGATAATTTTACAGATTTCATTAAATTGGCTTTAAAGCGACCTAAACTTTAGATACAAAATAAAAAAGGTAGGTATTATGTTTAAAGCCACGCTAACTTATAAAATCATAGTTCCACCGCTTTAGCAAAGAAAATGTCAAGCAAGTATATCGACCTTTAGACAAATGTAGTTCAAACTTAGCGATTCGGTAAAGGTAAGCATTTACTTTAATAAACACTCGAAATCACTTGATCCACATCAAATTCAGTATATTCAATAGTACTTGTAGTAACGTTAGGTCTCAAGATTCTTATGCACAAGTAGACATCGAGTACATGAGAGTATACAAGCTGTAACTCAAAGCTAAGTAGTTCGTGTTTGCTTCGAGTTCTACGAACCTTAAAGTTATCTATCAATATTCTAAAGCTTTACCTATTATAGTTTAAGTACATATTAATTTGTGTTAGGTTGGTTGGTAGAATGAGCGGTGCTGGTCTAGTGGTAGATACCCCGGTTTTCATTCTGAGATTCGCGGGTTCGAATCCAGACCGACCGCGCACCAATGTCTTTTTCTTTAAGAAAAAGGTATGTGCGCTAATAACATCGCTCTTACGGTGAAGGAAAAACATCGTGAGGAAACCAACATGTCCTAGGACTCACCACGGTCCGAAGACATGGGATATTCAGTGTTTTCTATGAATCATATGTATGTATTTACAAAAAAAAAGTATAATATGTAGTATATCCGTTGTCTAGTACCCATAGTACAAGCCTAGTGCTTAGTTTGGGGCTAGATTGCGCTGTGTGTAACGTCGTGCAATATTTATTTATTTATTTTATTTATTTATTTAATTAGAATCGTACTTTTTAATTCGAGTTATGAGAAATCTACTTATAAACGATAATTAAGTTTATGTAACTTTTGTCTTTTATTGTGATACTAGCAGCTCCCCGCGGTTTCACCCGCATAAGTCCCGATCCCGTGGGAATATCGGGATCAAAAGTAGCCTATAGCCTTCCTCAATAAATGGACTATCCAACCCCGAAAGAATTTTTCAAATCGGACCAGTGGTTCCTGAGATTACCGCGTTCAAACAAACAAACAAACAAAAAACAAACAAACTCTTCCGCTTTATAATAGTAACTAGCAGCTCCCCGCGGTTTCACCCGCATAAGTCCCGATCCCATGGGAATATCGGGATCAAAAGTAGCCTATAGCCTTCCTCAATAAATGGACTATCCAACCCCGAAAGAATTTTTCAAATCGGACCAGTGGTTCCTGAGATTAGCGCGTTCAAACAAACAAACAAACAAACAAACAAAAAAAACAAACAAACTCTTCCGCTTTATAATAGTAATAAAAATAAAATAATAAATGAAATCTCAAAGTTAACAGACATTATACGTTACATACAACAACTTAGTCATCAGTCAACCAACCAGTTAGGTACAACATTTGTAAGTAAGGAGGTAACTGTATACAAAATGTAAGGATTAGATAAAAACCTTTTGATCGAAACCTTCTATATTTTAGGAAAAGCCTTTAATTTTAATAATGATTACAAGTGCTGTTTTAAATTGAAATCATACGTATACCGATGTATCATGGCGAAGTTTGAATAAATAGACTGGTAGCTATTATTAAATATTTATTGAAAATAATCAAAATAACCAAAAATGTAATAGTAAATGGTAATATTTAAAGGATAAAACAGCGTACAAGAAGACAAGATAAATAATATCTGAAATGTAGATAATCTATAAAATCTTCTATAAACCCCAAGACCGTTCGAAACTCTTTCTTCCTTTTCTTTCTACAATTTGATCATCAATAAACTCTATTACTTTATTTAATTGAAATAAAAATCATGAATTTTAAATTGTATGGCGGCTTTTGGTTTTACGGTGAAGAATTTTAAACGAGTCGCTCTTTGCGTACCAAATTATCGCTGAATATTTTTGTCAGTTGATTGAAAATCCGCTTCAATCTAACGAATGGAGCTCGCTAGTCAACAAGAAATTTAATTTGCCGAATTCAGGCGTGAATCTTTTTGAGGGTTTTTAAAAATAGCCTACAAACATGTTACATCATCTGGTTATTCCATATTATTAACATACCATAGTTAAAGCTGTAGGCATATTTATTTAATTGTTTGTTCCAATTTACTACTTTACTAGCAGATTCCCACGGTTTCACCCGCGTAAGTCCCGATCCCTGGCTGCCTGGAAGAGATCGCTTTTAGCGATAAGGCCGCCCATTGTACCTATTCTAAAATTAGCTGTAAGTTTTTGTTTTTATAATGTGTTTTGTAAATTTTTGGTGCAATAACGTTTTTATCTGTCTATCTATCTATTCCGTGGGAATATCGGGATCAAAAGTAGCCTATGTTACTCAGGGTGAATGTAGCTTTCTAACGGTGAAAGAATTTTTGAAATCGGTCCAGTAGTTTCGGAGATTACCCCCAATATACATACATACATACATACATGTTACCAACGTTACGTCTTTATAATATTAGTATAGATAAAGGTTTGATTCAACCAAACTACGAGTAGAATAAGCAAAAAGCAATTCTCCGCATAAAAATTGTTTTCTTTGAACAGCTCAAGAGTCTCTATAACAAAAGACGATTCATGCGTAGAATTGACTTAAGAGGACAGTCTCCATTCTTTTTCTCCATACAAACGTAGTCGACGGTTTCCTCCCTGGATACAGACATTAGAGCAAATATGTTTATGCCATAAAACCTTTATATGTCATGACTATGCCCCTACCTTTTGATTTTTTTCATTTTCTAATTAAAATAGGTAGTAATAAAAAATAAAAAAATAAAAAATCAAAAGGTAGGGGCCCTAGGGGCATAGCCATGACAGATATAGGTTTTATGGCATAAACATATTTGCTCTAATGTCTTTATCCAGGGAGCAAACCGTCGACTACATTTGTATGGAGAAAGAGAATGGAGACTGTCCTCTTAAGTATTCCAGTTTGGTTGAATTGAATCTAAGTTAAATAAATTTAAGGTTCATGCTGGAAGGAATATCGACATAGTCATACCGCTAAATAGGCACTACAAGAAGTAGACCTATTGCGACTTAGACCAAACGCTGATTTTAAATGACAATATGGCACAACGCGAAATTGACAGGCTGCGTTTTAGGTACTTAGAGACTAAACGGATAAAAGCCTAACACCCCCCACTCCGCCTACCATGTTGCCATGGTTACCGAGCTAACGTTCGGCCGAGCTACCTGGTAACCATGGCAACGTGGTACAAAATAAAAAAATAATTATTATTGCACTAGCAGTGCCCGCGACTTCGTCCGCGTAGAAAAGTGACTTTCAGGATTTGTTTATTTATTTCTTCTCATCTGAGCGATGTTCCCGGTTGCATCCCTCTCGGGAGCCCGGGGTCCGATAAACCCCAAATTGTTTTTTTTTATTTGGGGTCGGCGCAGACGGTTAGTCATCATTGACCATACCTGCTGCAATTAGTTTGGCAATGTTTTTACGGCCGGCCGCCTGCCTGACACCAACCCTCTTAGGGATCAAGCCGTTTATCCGCCACCGCGCGGGGAGTACTTAAGGTTAGCTAATCTCCCTCAGATCCCTTAGTCGCCTTTACGACACCCACGGGATGAGATGGGGTAACCCTATTCTATGCCGGGGCTACACAGCTAATGTCGGGGCTACACAGCTAGATTTGTTTATTTATTATTCTGTACTTATAACATCTGTACAAAAATTATATAAAACAAAATCCAATTAGATACGGAAATTGACAACAATAACTAAAAAAGACGTTTGTTGTATGGGAGCCCCTCTTAAATTTTTGTTTTATTTTGCTTTTCGTATTTGTTGTTGTAGCGGCTACCGAAATACATCTTCTGTGAAAATGTCAACCGTCTAGCTATAACGGTTCATGAGATACAGCCTGGTGACAGACGGACAGACGGACAGACGGACAGACGGACAGACGGACAGACGGACAGACGGACAGACGGACAGACGGACAGACGGACAGACGGACAGACGGACAGACGGACAGACGGACAGACGGACAGACGGACAGACGGACAGACGGACAGACGGACAGACGGACAGACGGACAGACGGACAGACGGACAGACGGACAGACGGACAGACGGACAGACGGACAGACGGACAGACGGACAGACGGACAGACGGACAGACGGACAGACGGACAGACGGACAGACGGACAGACGGACAGACGGACAGACGGACAGACGGACAGACGGACAGACGGACAGACGGACAGACGGACAGACGGACAGACGGACAGACGGACAGACGGACAGACGGACAGACGGACAGACGGACAGACGGACAGACGGACAGACGGACAGACGGACAGACGGACAGACGGACAGACGGACAGACGGACAGACGGACAGACGGACAGACGGACAGACGGACAGACGGACAGACGGACAGACGGACAGACGGACAGACGGACAGACGGACAGACGGACAGACGGACAGACGGACAGACGGACAGACGGACAGACGGACAGACGGACAGACGGACAGACGGACAGACGGACAGACGGACAGACGGACAGACGGACAGACGGACAGACGGACAGACGGACAGACGGACAGACGGACAGAGGGACATACAGACAGCGAAGACTCAGTAATAGGGTTTCGTTTTTACCCTTTGGGTACGGAACCCTAAAAAAGAAGTATTAAAAAGTTTCGCTGAGCACAACCGCTTTGCAAGGAGCCGACCGCGCTCGTACATGCGCGCGCAATACTTAATACTTATTTGGTTGCAACATGCTTACATTTTTAATATCGCGATATCTTTTGAATGAAATGTCCGAATTAAATAATTTAAAAGGTCCTAAAAAGGTATTGAATTCGTCTTGAACATGAAGTAATTTATTTTGATAAGGATTAATACCAAGGTACAAAATAAAAGTTATTAAAGCGACGGCATTTTAATTATTTACAAAAATTACAAAAACACTTATTGTGAGATAACTACAATAGTGAGACATATGGTGTCGCGATGTATTTTGTAGACAATTACATGTTCTACAAAGTTGTAGTACATAGTTTTGTTCTATATCCAATAGTTTTCGCAGCGCACGCGGCGTAAGGAATTTTTTGGTAATTTTTTTCACACCTTGTGTTACATTATTGAACTTTTAGTAAGGATCCCTATTTTTTTTGAAAATATAATATAGCCTATAGCCATCCTCAATAAATGGACTATCTAACACCGAAAGAATTTTTCAAATCGGACCAGTGGTTCCTGAGATTAGCGCGTTCAAACAAACAAACAAACAAACAAACAAAAAAACAAACAAACTCTTCCGCTTTATAATATTAGTATAGATAAGTTGATAAAAAATGCTATGCAATAGCTTTAACGCGGCAGTCCCCGAGTGCCACACGTTTTTTTTATTATGTCGCCATCTTTATCAGCTTTTCCGTCAATAGTGTGGAACATCACTAACCTAGCTAGGCTTCCTAAAATATTTTCATATCTGACAGGTAGTTCGAGGAAATTTGGTCAATATAGCCGGTGATATTTGCCTCGAGCGGTTTTATAGCAGTGAACCTCGATATTGCATCCGAACACCTATCTCGAAGTAATATTCACAAAATAAACAAATAAGACGCAAATTCATCAGGATAGTTTGTAGCTTTACTGTGATCGTTTTCATTTCTAATGAAAGCGCAAGTTATGTATCTGTTTAACGCTGTGTATCCCCGGCATAGAATAGGGTTAACCCATCTCTTCCCGTGGGTGTCGTAAAAGGCGACTAAGGGATCTGAGACTAGCAAACCTTAAGTTCTCTCCGCGCGGTGGCGGATAAACTGCTTGGTCCCTAGGAGGGTTGGTGTCAGGTAGGCGGTCGGAAGTAAAAATATTGTCAAATCTATTTGGTCAATGATGACTTACCTACTGCACCGACCCCAAATTAATTTGAGGTTTAGCGGACCCCGGGCTCCCGAGAGGGATGCAACCGGGAACATCGCTCGGATGAGGAGGATCCGTTAAACTAAGTAGTACCTATAATAACCTAGGTACTAACTATCGTATACTTGTGATTCAGAATATGGAACCTAGATTATGTAGGTATCAGTGCTCGCTAAACCTCATCCGGGATAGCGACGAGTATCTCTTGGAATATCCTTCAATATTGAATCAGTTTCAAGTAGATGTTTAGATGAAAACACTTTGCAACGATGTAGCTAAACGTAAATATAAAAATGTTGATTATTTTAATGTAGATATCTATAGAAATTGCCTTGAAAATAGGTTAGGTTACTTCTATTATAGTCCTTTGCAGCGACTGCAAAGCAAAACGGCCGACGGAAAGTATCTGGGAGTATTGGCAAGATAATATATTCCCTAAAATATACGTGAAGATCAGCTTGGAGAATTTACGTGAGGTAAGTAATTTTTTTATGTACCTTGATGACTTGATATCTCAGAATTGGCCGTCGCAGCAGGTTAGCAAGTAATGCGTTCTTAGTACATACTAATACTACTCAATAGACCACATTTCGTTCGTCAGAAAATACGTGACGTCTGCCGGCTGTGGGATCTTACTCTATTAGGTTTGGCAAAGAATAAGATAATTAAAACGACTGCCGCTCGGGTTCTTTTCTGTTGCAGAGGATGGCCGTTGCTATCCAACGAGGAAATGCTGCGTGCGTTTTGGGGTCCCTTGCGCCGGGAACGAATTCGGGTGGCCTGTTCGACTTACCGATAATACCATGTTAGCGGAGCGGTGTTGGTCTGGTGGTAGATACCGCAACTTTCATTCCGAAGGTCGTGGTTTCGAATCCAGGCTGACCGCGCACCAATGTCTTTTTCTTTAAGAAAAATTTAAGTGCGCTATTAACATCGCTCTTACGGATAAACCACGGTCCGAAGGCATGGGATATTCGCCAATGCGGGGTAGGCTCCCGTGGCGTCTTAAGCCCTCTAAGAAATCACGTACAATGGCCCAATTGTGAGGCTAAGTGCGGAAAAAGGCTCAGTGAAACTAAACTAATACCATGTTAATATTTTATGCAGCACATTATTTTCAATTTTTTTTTATTCTAATTTATTTAATTATGAATGAATTAAATAAATCGTATTTTTATTACCTACGTATTAAACAATGATTTAGTAATAAAATAAAATTGAACCGAATTGAATTATTGATGATTATGATGAAATGATTAACTGTGATAGTGATAATGACAAAATATACCTATGCTATATGTATGAACCCACATAATATAAATTAATTAAATTTACTTACAATGTAAATTGACATGTAACTTGTGTTATAAATAAATGATTTGTATTTGTATTTGACTGAATGTCGTTTTAAGTTTATTTGTATTTAATGAATTTATTATTATTATTATTTACTATATTATATTAATAAATTAAAACGATGACTTTTGCTTTATTGGATAAACTAACAAGACTGCTTAGAACGAATTATTCTCTTTCGCTATCTCATCTAAATTGGCAATTTTTCACAACTCTGTTAGGTGAATTATTTTTTAGGCAAGTCGTCCAATTATTTAAACTCCTTTCGCTATCTATAAATAATCTTTATAGAAATAAACTTTTTGAAATATAATAAATAATAATAAATAAATTCTGTGAACAACACACAGCGCCATCTAGTCCCGTGGTAAGCGACTAAGCTTGTGTTACGGTGACTAGACAACGGATATAATACTTATATTTATTTTTCTTTTGTAAATACATACATATTATACATAGAAGGACACCCAGACCAGACACAAATATTTATTTTTAAGCATAAATACTTGCACCTGGCGGGAATCCAACCCGCAACCTCCTGCATTGCAGTCGCGCTCTCGCCCGACGCGCCACAGAGGTCGTCTATAAAAAATCGTCGTCATATAAAAATCCTTTGACATTTCAATAACTTCAAACGAGCTTAAAACTAGCGTTGCCGATACTATCGATAGTATCGACGCTCAATGTCGAAGTTACTATCGATAATATTGGATTTGACTATTGTAACAAAACAATCGAAACTATCGATAGTTGTTCGCTATCGATAGTAGGCTGTTATTCAATAGCTACCTACTTCAACCAATACTATTGAAAGAAAGGTCACTATCGATAGGGCAAAACTATCGAAAGTAGCGATTGTTGTTACAATAGTTAAAACCCCAACTATCGATAGTAGCTATTGCAGTTTTTTAATACTATTGTGCTGAACTTAGCTATCGATACTATCGATAGCCCTTTTATTATTGATTTGCCACAACTATCGATAGGCTATAGATAGTGAACTATCAAATGGCAACACTACTTCAAACAACATTTTACATATGTATGTGTCAGTATCTTTCTTTATTGATAACCAAAAAAATACAAATAAACAAGAAAGAAAATGTTATTCAATCTGAATAATGTATTGAAATTCAAGTCTGTATCCTCATACGTAAGTCATTAACTTAAAACGCGTGACAAAGAGAATCTGATTCATCGAAAGTTACCGAAGATGTAGCAAAGCCCTCATGGATATTGTGTGACTTGTCTATTGTCACACGTTCCACAGAAACAGTTTCTCATTCCACCCTTGTTTCTAAGTCCTTTGAAAGTTCGATGTCGAGGCTCGAAGTCGACTTACGAATTTTATCACAGGCTGATTAACTAATTCATCTGATTCGGCCTTTGCTTTCATCGCAAAATCAATTCGATTAAGTGAAGAGTTCGCAGAATTTAATTCATTCTCTTATTTCCTTTTATTTGGATTTGCGACTGTTTTTAAATGGATTTGAAAGTGATTAAGTAAGTGGAACTGTTTGTTAGTAGATTGTTGGTTCTACAAAATAATAATAAATCTTTGCTGTACGTTCGGTATACGGTAGTGTATACCTAAAAAATCTCTTAGCAATAAAGTATAAATGGATTGTGGAAAATGAAATGTCTTTTAAACTAAAAGCAGCTGGAGTCAACAAGCGAACAGAATTCGCTATTAAAATAAATACAATTTTCAGGTGGGTCGTTTGAGTAGACAAATTGCGAGTACAAGTAAGCTATCTAGCGAAGAACTGAATGTACACAGAGACAGCCACGAAAACAATGAAAGAACACCTTTCGAGTTCACTGAAGCGAACATGACGGTAAGCACTGAAATTCCACGGCTGTTGATCTTTAATCCGTTGGAACAAAGTCGAAATTCCTAGTAAGATTTTTGTTCTATTGACTGCCCTTTACCTTATTTCTTTTTCACAAACAATGAATTATGTTACGATTTTTAATAGCAACAATCTTAGTTACGATTGAGAAATAGCTTGAGGACTGAAATTTTCCAATTTTCTTATTTGTCTTATTTTTCTTTGGAAATTAGAGATTAGAAGCGATAATCAAAAACTATCCAGTAGGATGTCAAAGATCAGCCTTATCAGCTGCCGTTGATATTGTCCAGCGACAAATAGGTTGGGTACCTATATCGGCAATGCATAAGGTAGCAGAGATTTTAAGCGTGCCAAGAATTAGAGTTTATGAATGGTGCACTTTCTATACAATGACTAAAAGGTAAGTCATCAACAATTTCCACAATAAATATAAAATACCCAACCATATTATTTTCAAATTTCAATTGAAATTAATTATCGTAATCAGACAGAGATAATCGGTGGTTTGGTATCCACATCATACCTTTTTTTTTTTTTTTTTTTTTTTTTTAAGGTGGAGAAATGCGCCTTATGCACCGTCCCACCGTCCCGGGGGGAACGGTGGGGATGTGTGGGGCTCCCTACTGGCCTAAAGGTGGTAGACGGCCAGCGGTTTACCCACTAAAACTCCACCGGTTCCTCGCACGCCTTGGTGTCGGGGAACGCGGGTACACGTTCATACTCTTCCGCGCCCCGACGGCGTAAGTCCGTCATCGGACCCTCTCTCGTAGAGGTGAGAACCCTCGATCCGCTTGAGCGGCGCACGGGAACCACGCGCGCCTCGCTCGGGCCCCTAAACAGCGACAGACCCCCCCGAGTCTGCTGCCTACGGAACCCATTTATGGCGGCATCAGATCGTTGTCACGACCTCGACGTCCTCTGCGACGTCTCCCTCTCAAACGCCGTGCCCGCGTGGGATTCGAAGTGGCCACTTCTCGTTCCCGCTCCGATATCTCTTTGGCCGTCATGACAGCTTCAGAGAAACGGATCATGGCCTGCCAAGCCGCCTCGTCAGCCACCATCGCAGATATTATTGTGGGGAGCGACAGATCACGCCCCACTGCCTCTCGCAACTCGTCCCGCTGCTCACGCCATGCCGCACACAGTTCAAGTGTGTGAACAGCGGTATCCACGGTGCTCGAGCAGTGGTGGCATCTCTCGTCGGGTTCTCTACGAGCTATTTGACACAGATACTTTCCAAAGCACCCATGCCCGGAAAGTATCTGTGTTAGCCTGAACGTGAGAACCCCGTGTAGTCGCTCTACCCATTCGCCCAATACTGGGCGTATAGCCTGTATAATGGCATGACCAGCCGTAGGTCGCTCCAGCCGCTCGTCCCATCTTGTCATGGAGATCTCAAGGAGCTCTAACCGGCGTCCCTCCACCTCTCGTGGAGCCGGTCGATCGCCACGTTCCAGCGCCTCCTCGCGCCAACGGAACATTGACGCAAGAGTTTTCGCGTCTAGGTCCCATGGCAGGACGCCGGCCATAACGCACGCGGCCTCGTATGAGATGGTACGGTAACCGCGTATTACCCTCACGGCCATCAACCTCTGCGACCGCCGAAGCAAGGTTCGATTCCGGGCCGTGAGGGTGTCCGCCCACACCGGGCTCCCATACAAGGCCATCGACCGCACAATACCAGCGTACAATCTCCGACATGATACAGTAGGACCACCTAGATTCGGCAGCAGTCTACCGAGGGCCAACGCTGTTGCTTTTAACTTTGGCGCGAGAACCTCAAAGTGGGGTGTAAAGTTCCAGGTCGAGTCGAGAACAAGACCCAGATACCTCATCGACGTCTTGACGCTCACCCGTACTCCGCAGACGTCCACGCAAAGAATTCGTGGGGGTACTCGCCGAGAACTGTGAAAGCTTATGGCTTCGCACTTTTCTGGAGCCACCTCTAAGCCTAACCTCCGGATACGACGTATCACGTCTTCCACCCCGATAGACGCTAGTGCTGCTGCAGTGTAAAACGTGCTCCCCCGGGCGGTTACCAACGTATCATCTGCGTAACAGAAGACGCCCACGCCCGGGAGATTACGTCCGCGGAGGACCCAGTCGTACCCGATGTTCCACAGGAGTGGGCCTAGAACTGACCCCTGTGGAACACCGCGCGAGACTTCCCTAATGCATACACCGTCTCTCCCGGGGAAGACCACTTGACGATCGCTGAGATAGTTCCCAATAAGTCTGCAGAGATAGAGTGGCACTCGATGATACAGAAGTGCCTCCCTTATGACCACCCAAGGGAGAGTATTAAAGGCGTTATCCACATCATACCTACTACTTTGCGATTAAATTGTGTCTCAAAAGTGCCTTCTGAAGATCCGGCCCAAGTGCTCTAGAGCCCCCGAGAAAGAAACGTGTTTATTTTGTTTAATTGATATGGTAGCAAAGAAAAATCAGCAGTGAGAAATTTTTGCTGATAACCTTAATATTTTGTTTAAATTTTAGGAATTTTCGCGGCAAATACCATGTGAAAGTTTGTTCCACTACGCCCTGCATGTTAAGAGGTTCTGAAATTATCCTTCGAGCTGCCGAAGAAGCATGTTGCTGTAATGTCGGCAATGTATCTGCTGATGGCGTTTTCGGTGTCGATATCGTTGAATGCGCTGGAGCATGTGTTAACGCACCGGTATTGGTGATCGATGATGATTATTACGTAAATATACCACTTTATTATAAAGTAATCTATACTAATATTATAAAAAGGAAAGATTTGTATTTTTGTGTGTGTGTGTGTATGTTTGTTATGAATAAACTCAAAAACTACTGGACCGATAAAGCTACATTCACTCTGAGTAATATAGGCTGTTTTTGATACCGATATTCCCACGGGATCGGGACTTACGGGGGTGAAACCGCGGGACTCAGTTTGTTTATGTAAGCAGAACTTGAAATAATTACTACTTAGGACTCGGTGGGAGGCAGATCTTGAAATACCCTCGCCTAAATAGTAGGTATAGCCAAACGATACCTACTATTTAGGCAGTGTTTAGGTAGTCAGTGTTCTACGAGTATAAGTTGAGCGTGTTATAGCACCTGGTATAACAGTGGACCAACACTTACCTACCAATTAATATTGATCGCTCTTGATGAGCTCATTGAGACTTATGATGACTCATTCAAATTATGGCTCGGTGGGCCTAGCATCCACCATGTAACCGCAGATGAAAGAAAGAAAAGGTATAGAAAATTTGTTTATTAAGACAAGCACACAGCAACAAATACAGAAAAGAAACAAAAGTAGATACATATCTAAATAAAAAAACATAGAAAATCTGAAACATAAAAGAAACTCTTTGGTAAGTAAGGCAGACTGGTATATTTGACAGATAGGGCAGCCATTTTGAATTCCATGACCAACTCGATTTGTCCTGACCAATCAGAAGCGACCTCACATTGTACGAAACTCCTTGTTATTTTTGAAACACGTTTCTTGTATGGGAGCCCCTTTTAAATAATTGTTTTATTTTGTTTTTAGTATTTGTTGTTGTAGCGGCAACCGAAATACATCTTCTGTGAAAATTTCAACCTCCTAGCTATTACGGTTCATGAGATACAGCCTGGTGACAGACGGACAGACGGACAGACGGACAGCCGGACAGACGGACGGACGGACAGACAGACAGACAGACAGCGAAGTCTCAGTAATAGGGTCCCGTTTTTACCTTTAGGTACGGAACCCTAATAAAAAACAATTCCACAATACATACTAAGAAAAAAAATGCATGCATGTACGAGGTTCAGAAAGTCCGCAGCCCAAGCGGACAGCCACGGTAATGATGAGTCACCGTCCAAGTGTGTCCTTAGATTAGAAGATGGCAAAGCCACACCACGCCCCAGTTTTTTTTCTTCTTTTTATAATTTATTGTAACATTTTTCTTTCAGGAAGATGTCACTGTATCCGATGTTCACAACATCATAAACACAATAAGATGTGGTGGGATTCCTCCATGCGGACCGCAGTGAGTTTTTAACATACTATCACACCTCTTTTTTCCGTCGGGGGTTATAATAAGAAACTCAGATAATAAGTAATTAAAGTACCATACAGGCAGACACAGAAATCGTCTTTGTTTTTTTTGTCATATAATATTAAGAATTGCCTACTTAGAACAATTTAATTATCTTAAATAACTTAGCATAATTTCCTAGTTTTTTATCATCTATTTTAATCTGTTCTGCCGCTGCTCTGCAAAAAACTGCTCTTTTCAGAAATGGCAGGTTTGCCGCTGAGCCGATCTGCGGTCAAACAACATTGCGGGAATGTCCTCCGGCCCCAGGGTTTGGAATACAAGACGCTTTGTTGAAGTGAAGATCGATTCAATTAAAACTCTTCAGTTATTATACAATTTAACTTATTTTCCTTTTTTGTATTAATAATTTAATTTCTTTTGATTACCCATTTTAATTCTTTAACTGTGGACTTAGCTCCTAAAACGAAACTTACTACAAAATAATAATATTGAAAACCCAAAGCATCAATTTTACTATTATAAAGCGGAAGAGTTTGTTTGTTTGTTTGTTTGAACGCGCTAATCTCAGGAACCGCTGGTCCGATTTGAAAAATTCTTTCAGTTTTGGATAGGCCATTTATTGAGGAAGGCTATAGGCTACTTTTGATCCCAATATTCCCACGGGATCAGGACTTATGCGGGTGAAACCGCGGGGAGCTGCTAGTCTTAAATAAAGTAAAGTCTATAGTAAAATAGCGCACAATTCTGCGTTATTCCATGCTTCTTTTTAGAAAGAAATACCTTCAGCTACTTCGGTATTAAAAAGATAAAAACTTACTGATCCCCAAACTAACATTAATTACTTTGAAATTGTTATAGGATTGTTTTGCTAAGACGTGAGTTCGAGCATTAAATCTTACCACTCATGAGGCGATCCGATGATCTCCTCTGGGATAGCCCGCCTTATAATTAACTACAGCCCCGAAACCGATATCAATCTAACCACAAACTTAAATTGCAGGTGAACTTGAGAACTTGGTTTAATTAATTTCTATTGCGAAATAGGTATTTATTATTACTATCAATGTAAATACTATTAAAATTGAGTCTTGGGATTTTTAGCAGAGGGCTTTAATTAGTTTTTATTTGTAACTATTTGAGTGTTGAAATAAATTTAGGTATGATTATAATTATTATCTTTTTTTTTACTCGAATTACCTACCTCTTATTCACTCTAAGAACACGATGTAGAGGTTGGGTTTTCAAATACATACCTACAAATAAGAATTCTATTAGATACCTATTTTATAGTACCTATTTATATTTATAAATATATTGTATATTATTAATTTGTAACACATTTGTATCTATTATGTACCTACTTGAATTGTTATTTATATTTCTCACCATTTAATTTATTTTCACGCGTTTATACCCACCCATCCCCTCCTACAATTCTTGTCCATCCAAAGGTTGCCTGGAAGAGATCGCTTTTAGCGATAAGGCCGCCCATTGTACCTATTTTAAAATTAGCTGTAAGTTTTTGTTTTTGTAATGTGTTTTGTAAATTTTTGGTGCAATAAAGTTTTTATCTATCTTATCTATCTATTTTATAAATATTGCATGAAGTTGCATACAGCGCAATCTAGTCCCAAAACTAAGAAACTAGGTGTGTACTACGGGTACTAGACAACTGATATACCTACTACATTATTGTAAAAACACACACTTGCGGGTTCCGAATAATCGAATCCGCAAACTTCTGCGTCGCAGTCGGGTAGGCTCCTTCCCCGACCCCCATAATTTTATTACCACTACCCCCAAGGCTTTTAATTAGGTATACCATTTAATTCTCACAACCGCCAAGAGTTCTACAGGGTACAGTCAACAAAACAGAGTTTAATTTCTTAAAATTATGTGACTTTACATGGCTTGTGGAATGTTCAAGTTAATACTTCCAATGACAAGTAATATTTTTGCATTGCGGTGGGGTCTGAATGCAGTTTGTATCGGCGACACATCACAAGTCCAAAGTACCAAGTGCGAAAGAGACAGCTATGTTTTGCCTTTTTTTCACTTAATTGTTTCCGGCTTCGGAAGTGCAAATTCCGTTTTCTTATCAGTAAACCAGTTAACCTTGACCAATTGTGACGACCACTTGTCTACCTACATATGAAATAATAAGTGTTGTGTTAAACAAAATGAGTGAACAAGATGCCGCTGATGCTGGGCCCAGTGTACCAACGGAATTTAAACTCATTGATGGTCCTAGTAAGTACATAACTACTTTATTGTTTTATTTGAAATTAGCTACTTTATACACATGCAAACATGTCTCAGGACTTACCACGGTTCAAAGGCGTGGGACATTCGCCAATCCGGAGTAGGATTTCATGGCGTCTTCTTACTGCCCAATCTACTTAAGTAGGTACTTATAATGTTACTAGTTTTGAAATGTATTTTTGAGATATGAATTTTGGTTTATTCAATTCAAGATAGTTATGACTACTTATGACTGCTCCCGTAATAACTTAAGACTTAAGACGATTGTGAATTGAATGCGTATAATAATACGAATTCAATTCACAATCGTCTTAAGCGACGAGATCAAATTTGGGGCGGGAGCAGTCAAAACGTTACGGCTTATTAGCCGTAACGTTTTCCACCCCGTTAATTATTTAAAAAAATATAGCTTACGTTATATAGTCATCCATCACTCATCAGCATGTAAATATTACTTCCGGATCGGAGAAGGATGCAACCTCTCTCTAGTACTACATCTTTTTTCAGTTTTATTAATATGTAAATAAACCATAGCAAATAAAATTATTTTTAATACCTTATTAAACCATACTACATTTTTAATAAGTCATTCTTTTAATGGTTTTAACTTTAGATAAGTCTATTTTTTTATTTAGTTTTTATTAAGTTTGATTGATTTATCTGTGATTGTTTTACATGATAACTGTACTGTACTGTACTGAACACTGTATGTATATAGGCACCTATCTACAAAATAAATAATTTTAGTCCAACAACTATAATCTTTAATTCAGAAACTTTTCTTGCTAACCATACCTAAAATTGTGCTTGGCGGTGTTGGGAACAAAAAATAATATTTTGTATTTTTATTTTAATTGTTTTGGGGGTAGAGGGAACTAATGTATGAAAGTTTATTTTTCGAGAACAAAAGACTTTGGGGGTCGGGGAAGGAGCCGGTATTTGCCTGACAAACGACAGAAGCCGTTAAATATGTCTTAATATATCTAATAAAAAACATTTGTGAATCAATTTCATTTCTACTGTATTATGAATAGTAAAACATTATAATTATTTCGTATTTTTCTTTGAACTATTGTTTTATGAGGAACAAAGGGTAACATTGTTTTGTGCAAATATCTTTTGAACTATAACGAGCAAATTATTTCTGAAAACTGTATATTTCTGGCTATCTTCTGTTTTTTTTTTCTCTTTTAAACGATAAATGCTAACCTAGCCTAGCCTATCTCATTTAAAGGTAAAATATTTTTATTTGTCTTTAATTTTTGTGAACGGACGATAGAGTCTTCACCCAATCAAGCAGACGACAACCGAAATAATCTATCTCTCTCAAAAATGGCTGAGTCGATTTTGAAACGGTTTTTTTTTGCGTTGGGATAGGTTATATTTCGGTACATGTTAGGTTTTACCGTTTGTAAACCCACAGGGGCGCTACGTTCGACGTGTTCTTCGAATTTGCATAGGTTTATTTCAAGCTGTGATTTTTAACCAGTTCATTTATTTGCTTTTTGCAGTATAAATACCTAATTCTCATTGGATAAGTACAGTCACTCACAGTCTTCTGTGACCGATTTCTTACTTTATCTTAAGTTAAAGTTTACTAAAGTTAAATATCGTTTACATTATAATGATTAAAACTTAGCGACACAATCACACTATTGAGACACGTTTGGAAAGAAAGTGTCCCTAACTACTTAACTTTGAACATTTTCTCTGATACTTTATTTTAATGCATAGCGTTATTTTTTAACGACTACGCTTATAATAATTATTATGCATTGTTTACCAAAGAATCATTTTAGTTAAATGTAAAAAAAATAACTTTCAAAAGTTCAACGAGCAATTTTGATAAAATGCCTAAAAAATATTCACTTAGGTACGTACACTACGACATAAAGTAGGTATCTACTTCATGAAGTGATACGTTTATTTGCCAAAGAAAGTAATAAACAATTTAATGGCAGAAATAAGTAGAACAGTTTTCGCTGATGGCAAATAAAGTGTCCAAATATTTGAAAGGAGAAGCAACGAGATAATGCCGGTAGTTAATGGTGCCACCGGAAACGTTCCCCGAGTAGGTGTGATTGTTGCTTTTCGGGTAAAATATCTTAAAATTGAGTTTGCAATGTCGATATTAGAAGAGAATACTTAAAAAAATGATATTATCAACAACTAGCTGCGTCCCGCAGTTTCACCCTCGTAAGTCCCGATCCCGTAGGAATATCGAGATCAAAATTACCTATGTTACTCAGGCCTATGTTACTCAGGGTGAATATAGCTTTTTAATGGTGAAAGATTTTTGAAATCGGTCCAGTAATTTCAAAGTTTATTCATAACAAACATAGAGACGCGCAGACACACTTAAATACAAATCTTTCCTCTTTATAATATTAGTATAGAGTATAGATGAATCTTTGAAAACAAATATTAATTAGTTTTACAAACAGTTTTTTTTTTTTTTTTTTTTTTTTTTTTTAATTTATAACAACTTAAAATTAGCTTATAAAACAATATGCAGGCCATAAATCCCGATGATTTGTCTGGCGTGCTAAATTTAGTTAGGTACGTGACCGCATTCAAATAGTCTAAGGTAAGTACATAGTATAGGTAGGTATAAATGTTATTTGTAGTCTAGAAAGTTTGTATATAAATATAAATATTAAATTATTTATTCTCCAAATCATGAAACTTGTTTGGTTGCATTCACATAAATTTATCATAAGAAAAGAAAAAGTAAGTTACCTACATATTCACTATTGCTGTTGAGTTTACTGTCTTATACAAGTTCTAATATATGTATTGTCAAGTAGGTAGGTACAGTAAACAAAGGAAAGAGTTATGGCATATACTATCAGTGAAAAAAAACATTTCATTATATAAATACCGAAAAAAAAAGTTCACACATGAAACGTTGTGGTTAATTTAAAATTTAAATTACATTTAAACCTTTATCATTTTGAACAAAAATGTTATTTTTAATGAATGATTCGAAAATCAACTTTAATAAAGACAAAGAATAAAAGTCAAATATCTCCTTTGTTACAAAACATACAATGTAATACACGAGCTTAACCCCGAGGCCACCCGAACAGGTGAATGTAAAACCACGTGAAACTAACAAAAATGCAGTAATATTTCTCTCGAATTACAATTTCCCTTGATGAAGAACGATTCTTGTTCAAAGTGTAAACGTTTACTGAATTTTTCCCTTTCTTTTTTGCAAATAACTCGTGAACATTTTTGCCGTAGCTCTTTTATGTGAAAATAAAAATTACATTTAAAATTTATATAGATTACCTATCTTCATTGTTCTTTTTATATATTTTTTTAACAAATTGGTAGTTTTCCGAAATAGTAGCCGTGTAGCCCCGGCATAGAATAGGGTTACCTCATTTCTTCCCATGGGTGTCGTAAAAGGCGACTAAGGGATCAGCAACCCGTTCCAAGACTTCTACGCATATATGTTATAGCGTCCCAAGCTATAACCAGCTAGGGTATGAAGAGATGGGTCCGCTGTTCCGTCCGGCCACCCCGGAGGGCAACCGTGCGGGATCAGTTATAGACAGATCGTGTCCCCAAAACGCTGCGACTAAGGGATCTGAGGAAGACTAGCAAACCTAAAGTTCTCTCGCTCGGTGGCGGATAAACAGCTTGGTCCCTAGGAGGGTTGGTGTCAGGCAGGCGGCCGGCCGTAAAAATATTGCGAAATCCAATTGCAGAAGGTATGGTCAATGATGACTTACCTACTGCGTCGCTAAACCCCAAATTAATTTGGGGTTTAGCGGACCCCGGGCTCCCGAGAGGGATGCAACCGGGAACATCGGTCGGATGAGAGGGGGTAGTTTTCTGAAATGAATTAATCTACGCTTTTAATATTGTAGATATTGAAATATCTTTTCCACACGTTTTGAATCTAGGTTAATCCTCATTTTCTCATTACAATCGCTACCAAATTATCACAAAATGGTTCCCATTAATTCACTAACAAAGTTCTGAGACCCTAATTAGCCATTAACCATCGGAATCTAAGCGTATTTGTAGGTAATTTTTATTGTTGTAGGCTCCAGCCGCATGTGTCGTGAGCACTTGTACCGGTGTAAATTATGGCAAGGCACAGACGGCCGACCGAACTTGCCGTTTTTGTTTCGAAGATTAACGATGAACAACGGCCCTCGAAAAAACGTGTCACAGAAAACGGATATTGCCCAAAAGTTTACGGTATAAATTTTCTTTTGTTCACTTTTATAGCGTTTATGTAAATAATGATACAAGCCGGTTTACGGCTTACGCTTTTCATTGCCTAGTCCTGTTAAGTTTGTGCTCCTTAATATTTTGAAGGAAGTAAAATTTTTATGTAGAGTATGAAAACATTATTGTAAGACAGCTGTTACTTTACTGTTTTAACACTGAATTATTTTTATTACGGCATAAAATTGTTTATTGTAATTTTTTAAAATTGGACTAAAGAAGAATTGCTTGACTTTTACTTTTTATGGTCTAAATATAAAGTTGAGTTTACGTAAGCGTTGATAATAACCATAGTAGCTCTACTCTATTAGTGGCGTTATTTCAAAGGATTTAGAACTCTTTCCTTTGTCTTATTTCGTCGACTTTATCAGACAGCCGTTGGAGGCACAATTAGGGGAATGTGTTTAGGCGTTTATATATTTTAGCTTATCCTCCCGCAGATACATAATAAGATGAATGTATTTTACACTTAAGCCCACTCTCCCGCAGATTCACAATTAGATGTATGTGTTTATATGAGTATAGCTGACCCGACAGACGTTGTCCTGCCCGTTATATATGAAAAAAATAACCTACCCTAGCCTACCCTACCCTGCTACTACTACCCTATATGGGTATTTATACATTTACCTCACCCAGTTCAATAAGACACAACACCGATTTACTTATAAAATTGTTCATTTATTTTCACACATAGGTAGGTATTTTGTGGAAACCAATGAATTGTATTGTACTTGTTCATTTATAGATTTTTAGAAACCAATAGGCACGTTATAATCAAATGTTACCATTTACTGGCACCTAATACTGTTCTATTCAAGTTTAATGAGAAGGAAAGACCGTAGTTTCCGCTGTAGCAAGGATAGCATTGTTTAGGATGATACAAGGGCGACATAGCGACGACGTAACATAAGGTTATGTGTTATGTATGTATATATTGACTACATTTTGTACCCTAGGAAATGTAGATACATAGTCAATTTTCTGTATAATTTACCGTATTGGTACTGTTTTGGGATGCAGAACAAGTATTTATATTGTGTTCAGTTGCAATACATAATGCGCGATCATCGCACCATTAACATTTTTTTAATTTTTAATTGTCTATGTTTGTGTTGTTTTTTCTTCAAAATTTTGTTGAAACATTTTTTGTTTAAAGGTCGGAATCTCGCATTCATTCTTTTAATTGCGCCCATTTGTTTACCATCTAGAGTTACTGAAAACCTGACCTGTACTCCCAAGTCTCCCTAACCTTTACAGCATCCCTTATTATCATTAAATTACGGTGAGTTTCCTTACCCATGTTTACTGGTGTGGATTTATAGAACAAACTTGTATGCGATGATATAACCTTGTTAGTTGCCTGTTAGTACCGGGGTCCTGGGCTTCATTTAATTATAAAACAATTCTCGCTTTACCTGCGAGGAGCGATACTGTAAAACGGTGGGAGATGAATTGTTTTGAAATTTTATTAGAACTGGTAGGTCGATAATGTGAAGTTTTTGATTTCTTGTATATATTTGAATATGTTCTTCCCTGGTGCTGCTTGTACTGTCTGTTACTATACTCTTAAATATAGCAACCTGCTAATTCATTTAATTATAGGTAGGAGCAGAGATTTCTAAAACGGAGAAGGAGAACGGATATAAATGACAATTTATATAGAAAATAAAAATTGTGATATAGAGCTGGAAGTATGGTAGATTTTGCATTATTCATACAACCGTAATACCAACATCTTCTAATATATAAAATTTCCATGTCACAATGTTAGTTACCGTACTCCCCCGAAACGGCTTTACCGATTTTTACCAAATTTTATATGCGTATTCAGTAGGTCTGAGAATCGGCAACTATCTATAATTTATCTTCTTTCTAATATATAAAATTTCCATGTCACAATGTTAGTTACCGTACTCCCCCGAAACGGCTTTACCGATTTTTACCAAATTTTATATGCGTATTCAGTAGGTCTGAGAATCGGCTACTATCTATAATTTAGAAGGCAAAACAACGTTTGCCGGGTCAGCTAGTAAATTTATAGAATATACCTTCTTGATCTTCCCACCTTAAAATAATTTAAAATAGGAGGTGTAAATGAATCATGCAACGTGGATCATCATCTCCAAAATCTGGAAATTAGCAATTTGGAAAAAAGCCCAGTTGGCTTTTTGAAAGGCTTGCACATCTCGTTGCACTTAGTCAATCCAGGGGTATCTAGGGAGCCCAATCAGTCGTCTACGTACGCCCTTTTTACCGTTCGATTCTCCTCCATTCTCTCAATGTGGTCCAGCCAGCGAAGTCATGCTGATTTAGTGTCACTGATGATGTTTGGGTCGTCCAAACGGTCTTTAAATTCCATATTCTTTCTCTAATATAGGGCAAGAGAGCCCAGGGTAGACAGAGGTGGACGTGGTTGGACGCCTTAAAAGACTGGTTTGGCCTCAACTACCAACAACTCAAAGCTGCAGCTAAAGATCGAAAATACTTTCACCAATTTACCGCCGATCTTCCTTAGAAGATGGCATCAGATAAAAACGATGATTCTTTCTCACTTTCTGGAATATTCAGAAAGGAAACTGGAGACCGTCTAAGCCTTTGAGAAAGTGGGTTTCACTCATGCCTAGGTACTTCAGGGCAGTAATAGGTCCTTATTCAATGTTTTCGAACTGCTATGCGCTTTTTCATTTAAATTCCAAAGATTTTATATTTTAATTACCAATAGTCGATTAACAGTGAAATAAAATTAATCGTGTCTTTGAGCATCAGAAAAACCAATTTCGTTCCCGTAATTGCCGTAGATATTTTGATACAAAGGCGCGTGTTGTACTCGTGCGTGCCCATTAAAGTGCAAATACGGGTTCCAGCTGAAAATTGATGGGCTTTCGTACGAGCTATCAATCAAGATTTGCAACAACTGCCTTTAAACTTGAGTGAGCCTGCTAAATTGAATAAAAACATTCGTTATTGAACAGCCAATCCTGGCTGACAAATGTGAAAATAAATATAATTTATGATTAATTTCTTCATTATATTGTATTGGAAAATGTTCATGTAATATTTTTATTTTTTCAGCATAAGTCACACAAAGACTTGCACAGAACAGAGCAGAAATATATGATTTTAGTCCCAAAATTCAATGCCCTCGGTGGGACTTGAATCTACGACCTACTGTTACATTCCTCTAGCAGGGTGTGTTATGAACTGCTCTCCGGACACTCAAACCACAGGTTTGAGTGTCAAAGTGTTAAATTCTAAATTTTATGTCTTTGCAAAGTTACGAAATATTCTTAAAAAGTTTACAATCCGTCATAAGCATTAGTTGTTTATACGTCATCAGAAAAATAAAATAGAGTAAATGCATGAAAAAAATTAGAAAGAACACTCGACTGAACTGAGTACCTATATTTTCTTTTATTCTTCATCGTCCCTCATAATAGACGGTTGGGATCGTAAACTTTCATGGTACGTCGCTTCAGTCTGTCAGAGTGGAGGGTACTTCGATCACAAACCATTTACCACGATCAATCACTGCGGACGGTGTCTTCGCGTATATCACTTTACGAAATCGACTGAAATTTTTGCTGAGCACTCATATCTGGGATAAAGATGAGGAATTGAAATACGTAGCTTTGTAGGCGGGCTGTAGGAACTATGAATCGATCGATTTTGTGTGAAAGTCGTAGCCATTTTGTAAATATTTTATATTTTATCGCGGGCTTTGAGCGTGGCGGCCAAATCAAGAAATTCCGTTTATTTTATTTTTATTTATTTATTTTTGTATGGGTATACAATAACTTTATCGCGGCAGTCCCCGAGTGCCAAACTTTTTTTTAAATAGGAAAACAAACAGTTAAACTTAACAAGTTAAAAACGGTTTTTCTTTTTCTTTTGGTGTGGCTCATCTAGTGTTAGAGTTGTCAGGTAAATGCCTCTAACTTGACCTAACGACTACTAACAGAGATAACAAACGGAGAAACCATCTGCTTAAGTGCCTTCTGAAGCACGGAGGAGCTCGAGTATATGTTTTTTTTTTGCCACACAAATTAATCAGTCACCCATCCAAGTAATGACCGCGCCAAGCGTTGCTTAGCCGGCACGACCGTTCAAGATCGGCAGGAACAGCTACGCTAATGAGCTCCTCATTGGAAGAGTTATTGGCCTTCTCCTTTTTACAACTTCCTAAAACGGGTTTAAAAAGGAGTGGAAAGGAGCCTAAAATCAATTTCATAACTTGTCTGGATAATAAATAATATAAAAGTAGGTACGTTTAAATTAATATGCTCACCATCGCCAAAGAGCAAAAACTTATCACTATCAGTAAATTTCGAGATCCACCTAAAATACGGAGCCTATAAAATTAAATATAGGTATAAAAAGTCTACGTAAAGACCTACTTATGATCGTAAAATAGGTTCAGTACAGAATAAGCTCAATATATGGCTCTATTATAAACGGGGAAACATAAAAATGTTAAGCTATATATTTACTGGTGTCAATATTGTAGCTTTTACTTTACTAGGTAGTTAACTTCTCACTAAGCTGCACTTCCTCTAACAGTATATTTTAAACTACCTATTTAATATTGTTAATTAAAATTGTTAACGTCGGAGTGATAGTTTGAAAATGCCTGGGAAAGCTACTGTTGGCTGTTCTGAATTCCTGTAAATATGATGACAAGATGCTTGTAAGTAATAAAGCACTGGTATCTTTGTAATATCTGTCTTAAAATAGGCCGGGAATTAAACGCGCGATTTAGCTGAGTGTTTGATAGTCACCAGATCCAAAGTCAAACTGTTCAAGAAATTACTTACACAGCTTTTAAAAAGGTGGATCAAAGTTCGAACGTCGACCATCTAGGTAATCTACGCTTTTTGTACCTACTAACGAAAATTGCCCTGTTGTCTTCTCTGTACAATGTAAAGGAAGTTCTAACCTTGTTGACATTTATACGTTTACCTTAGCTTTTTTTATGAGTTGACATCAAACCGACGAAATTCATGCAAACGATGTTTTTAAACAGCGTAATTTATACATTACACTTTTTAAGTAGCACCTATAGGTACTATTGTTGCTGGTTCGTCTAGACTGGACCGAAATATACTTGTTATCTGATTTTATTTTTGATTCTTTTGTTGTCGCGAGTCTAAGAGTTTCGAAAATAGTTTGCCAAACAGTTATAATAATTCGTTGCTCTGAGGTCTTTTAGTAAGTATAATGTAGGTCAAACTAACAACTTATAGTGTAACCTGTAAAAATTATGTCGAAATCCATCCAGCCATTAAAAAACTACCATTAAAATTAATTAAGAAAACGGTGCGTACGTGCGAACACCATAACCATTTCTTGACAGTCGGGTAAAACAGACGTTATTGCATAAAAATAGCTACTGTCTGGATCCAAATAATATTATTTGTTTTGCACTTTTTAAATCAAGAGAAATAAATTAAAGAATTTTAATGGAATTATCATGATAATCGCGAATATGTTAGAAAATAATAAATAAAAGACCTTTAAAGAAAAACAAACGAAGGAGAAATATTTACGAAAGTTATCACGGAGCATACTCTATTTTTACGAGATATGCATCCCATCACTTAGGTTTCATTTGCAATAAAAATCGTATAGGTAGGTACTTCAGTAGTATAGGGTTACGCTGAAATGTTATAAATATACATACACTGGGAAAAAAGTTAGGTAATTACAAACCTAATCTAGTAGGTTAATGTCAAAAGTAGGTAAAATGTACCTAATTCAGGTTAAATGTACCTAAAAACATATTAGGTAAGTAGGCTAATTCTACCTAGTGCGCTTGGTAATGCAAAAAGTCGGTAGATTAAACCTACTTTTTGGTAAAACCGTGTTTTAACCAATAGTAGGTACACATTAACGTATTGAGTCGGTAAATGCAACCTACTTATTAAGGTTAAAATAATCTACTAATTGGGTTTATCAACTTGCTCTTTAAGTAGGTAGAATTAACCTATTGATTTGGTAATAATTACACAATAGCTTGGTACAATCAACCTATTATTTAGGTTAAAAATACCTACTTTATAAAGACCCAAAATAACCGACTTAGTAGGTATCGGCAACCGACTATTTTGGTATGTTTACCAAAAAAGTAGGTTAATTAAACCTAATTTAGGTATTTTTAGTATCGACATTCACCCAATAAGTAGGTTGGTAGTAACTAACAATTAGGTTAGTTGGGGGCTACATAGCGCTTAGGTTATTACTAACAAATTAGTTGGTTAATACAACCTACTAAGTTGGTATTGCTAATATTACCCATTAAATAGGTCAATAATACCTATTGAGTTGGTGAAACATACAAAGTGAGTAGGTAAATACTACCTAAAAAGTAGGTTGGAAACACTTAGCGGTTAGGTTGATGTTACCTAATAAATTGGTATGTACTAACTAGTGATTACGTAAATATTACCTATTCAGTAGGTCAATAATACCTATTGAGTTGGTGAGACATACAAAGTGAGTAGGTAAATACTACCTAAAAAGTAGGTTGGAAACACTTAGCGGTTAGGTAGATGTTACCTAATAAATTGGTATGTACTAACTAGTGATTACGTAAATATTACCTATTCAGTAGGTCAATAATACCTAGTGAGTTGGTGAGACATACAAAGTGAGTAGGTAAATACTACCTAAAAAGTAGGTTGGAAACACTTAGCGGTTAGGTTGATGTTACCTAATAAATTGGTATGTACTAACTAGTGATTACGTAAATATTACCTATTCAGTAGGTCAATAATACCTAGTGAGTTGGTGAGACATACAAAGTGAGTAGGTAAATACTACCTAAAAAGTAGGTTGGAAACACTTAGCGGTTAGGTTGATGTTACCTAATAAATTGGTATGTACTAACTAGTGATTACGTAAATATTACCTATTCAGTAGGTCAATAATACCTAGTGAGTTGGTGAGACATACAAAGTGAGTAGGTAAATCTACCTAAAAAGTAGGTTGGAAACACTTAGCGGTTAGGTTGATGTTACCTAATAAATTGGTATGTACTAACTAGTGATTATCTTAGTGATAATCTTATATTTATCTTATGTTTACCTTACCTTATATTTATCTTATATTTATTATCTCATTTCATTCATTTCATTCATTTCATTCATTTCATTCATTTCATTCATTTCATTCATTTCATTCATTTCATTCATTTCATTCATTTCTTTCATTTCTTTCATTTCATTCATTTCATTCATTTCATTCATTTCATTCATTTCATTCATTTCATTCATTTCATTCATTTCATTCATTTCATTCATTTCATTCATTTCATTCATTTCATTCATTTCATTCATTTCATTCATTTCATTCATTTCATTCATTTCATTCATTTCATTCATTTCATTCATTTCATTCATTTCATTCATTTCATTCATTTCATTCATTTCATTCATTTCATTCATTTCATTCATTTCATTCATTTCATTCATTTCATTTATTTTATTACCTACAAACCTAACAAACAAACAAACCTAACAAACGAACAAACCTAACAAACGAACAAACCTAACAAACGAACAAACCTAACATACGAACAAACCTAACAAACAAACAAACCTCACAAACAAACCTAACAAACGACCGACGCGCGCACCTCCCGCCGGCGAGAGCGTCACGAATTTGGAGCGCTCCGTATTTATAAATACGAAAAAACGGCAAAAAACGTCCAATCACGCTGGAAAAACTTCTACACAACTTTAAAAGTCGTGAGTGATAAAGTGCGAAAAGAAAAGTGTGAGAAAAGTGATTTTTTCAATGTTTTCACAAAATTTTCAGTGAAAAAGGTGACTAAGTCCATGGATTTTTATGACAAAAACGCCGATAACTCCGGCGTTTCATCGACAACCTAACCATCACTTGGGGTCAAACGACGCGTCTCGGTGAGACCTATCTCCCGAGACCAACATCGGATTTTTAAGGAAAAGGACGCCGGAGCTACGGGACATAATCATCTTCCGACACGTGGTCGGAAAAACTGAAAACAGGACTTCGGGATTTTTGAACATTGCCATCGCTTAGAGGAAGCGGAGAGGACCAGGAGGAAAAAAGAAAAGTGACCAGAAATTAAGTGGTTGAAAAGTTATTGAACTTCAAAAAAATTTATTTTTCAAAAGTACCAATTTAGAACTTTGTAACCGTGATAACTTTTGAAAACGATCTGTGGTATAAACTTTTTAAATTGTATTTGTGTAGACTTTCTGTTGAATTAGTTTGTGACCAAAAATTAGGACACTTTCCCCGGGAAAAAATATTTTTTATTTTAGTTACAAACTTATGACCCGAATTTCAAAAATTTTGTTTTTTATCAATAACTTTTTTATTTTTATACTATATTTTTTTATTTCTTTATATGTGTAAGACCTGACTGCCCCGAAACTTTTGACACCAATTTTAAATTTTTTACTGTGATATTTTTGATTTTATTAGCATAAGTGTGACAAATTTTCGACCAGCTGGAAAAATCAACAAAAATACCCCAAAATATTAAGTTAAAATTCTTTTAAAAATAGAAGGGTTCAATCCACACTAGTTTTAGTTTATTTCAGATTTTTAGAGTAATTTCTGACATTAATAAGAGAGATATAAGGTTGACATCGGGGGCGAAAAAAGTCACGAAAATTCCTAACTTCCAGGGGTCGTAACTGCCCCCCAAATTGACTTTTTCGATTTTTCTCTTCGTGGAGGTCATTTTTTCGGGGGGCCTCTGCCTACCATATTTTTTCCAAATTTTTTGCATCAAAATTGGGGGGTGGTTATTTTAGGAAATTATTTACGTAAATCCGGATTTTCAAAATTAAATCGCTCGGCAACCATTAGGCTTAAATTACGAGATTTTTTGTAAATTGTGTAGATCGCCGAGATCTACAACTCTCCTATAGAATCCAAAGGTGGTGGAACATTCCCCCGGGAGAGGGGGGCAAAAAACCCGGATTTTCAGGGACTTGGGAATATCTGGACAACGGCAGGCACTAATTTTAAGGCGCAACATAGAATTAAGTAGGTTTAGGAACTGACTCTACCTAGAGTCAAAAAAACATTTTTAGAGCTCTACATAGTTTCACTGTATCGTGCATTGGGTAGAGCTCGACGAGCCCATTCAAACGAACCCTCGCACGACTTTGTACGACCACCGGCGGCGGAGATATAAAGGTTTGAAACCTTGGCGGCCATCTTGAATCGCCATCTTGTTTTTCTTTGGCCGCCCATATCTCCTAAACCGTCGGTCGTAGGAAGACGGGGTTTGATTTAGGCACCTTCCCACTGGGTATTCTACCCCCTCCGCCACTTAATTCTGATTTTGGAGGTGTCGAACTTTAGGGGCCGAAATCTCCCACCAGCCGACGGAGCTCGTTGAGCCCGTCCTAAAAAACCCTCACACTAGGGGGTTACCTTTATTAGGTAGGGAGATATAACCACTCAAAGTCGGCGTCCGCCATCTTGGCCGCCATTTTGAAAAACTTTGAGAGGTTATATCTCGGAAACCGGTAGAGATACGAGTTTGGGGTTTCTTCTAGGGTACATCCCCCGCTCGACTCTACACCCCCCGGGCCCCAAAACCCAAATCGGAGGGACAAAACTTTGGTGGGCGGATTCCCCCACTAATCGATAGAGCACGCCGAGACCGTCCTAAAACACTCGCACAACAGGGGTATAGCACGTATAGTCTCGGAGATATAGCCACCGAAAGTTTCCGGCCGCCATTTTGGACGCCATCTTGGAAATCTTAAAGTGGACATATCTCCGGAACTAGAAGGGCTACAAGCCTGAGACTTGTTCGAGGGCTCAACCCAGGCTTAGGGCTGTCCCCCAAGGTGTGTCGGACCGGCTTAGGACCGGCGGCCATTTTGTTTTTGAACAAAAAACCCTAAAAAAACGGCTAAAAACGACATAACTTCGTTGTTTATCAAGTTATAAGACGGAGAATAGCATATAAGTGTAGACAAAGACATACTCTACAAATAGAGCACATTGTAGAGCAATATTTGTAGAGTTGATTTTTAACGGAAATTTGAAAAAGGGTAAAAACCGCCTATTTTAAGATTGTGACATCCCTATATACAACTTGTACAAACTTTTTAGCCATTTTATTTCATTTTCTTATATGTGTTTTACATATAAGAAAATGTTCTTACAAACGAACAAACCTAACAAACTAACAAACGAACAAACCTAACAAACAAACAAACGAGTTTGAATTCGCCGCGCAAATGGTCGGTTCACCCTTGACGCGCTCTTTCACAAGAAATTTTTAAATAATTTTTAAAGTTAATTTTTCGCCTTGAAATCTACATATTCGCGTTCCCCGAGTGCCAATTACTGTTAGTGTTAGTGTTTTCGGCGGGAAAACGGAGACAACATGTCGTGCTCCAATTTTATTTTCGTTAAACTATTATTATGTTCGATTCAAAGTCCGCTATACATCGGGCGCTGCCTGTGTGACGTGGAGCGGTCGGTACCTACGACGATAGTCATCGCTAATTTCGACAAACATTCGTAAGCAATGATAGCCTAGTGGTCCTGTTCGTTGCTTCGCATTCCGCAGTGTGTGGTATCGAATCTCAACTGATGGGTATCTTTTTGTTGAGCGAATTTTATCTAATAAGACACATAAATTATTTAAATATTCCAGCTGATCGGTTGGAAGGTCATTTGGGGTCGTGCCGTCATTTAGCTCGCACAAACCACCGACATTCTCGAATAAAAACTGAGATCCAGAAATTGATTGTCTTTTGTAATATTCTTTTATTTCGAAATTTGTGTTTGTGTGCTGCGAATGCAGATAGGGGTGAGTTGCACTATATTGTTTGTTATCTTCGTTGTCACTGGAGCCATGGACAAAATAATTAATTACTGCAATTTGTCCATAGCCTCGGGACATGCCCTTAAATAGTCGCTGAGCAAAGAGCCGTGGAACGAGGTGGCAGGATTCCCGTAACAATCCTCCTGGCGTCCAGCATTTGTATATAGTATAGATTTAGGTGTAAATATTCTAGTTTTAAGATAAATCTCTATAGAATACCACTACCATTAAAAAAAAAAACTAAGTTTTTTTTACTATTATTTTTTTCGAAAATTCAAAAAAAATATTAAATCTCTTTACGTTTCCTATGTTTTTCTACCATATTCCATAAAAAAAAAAAATTCAATGTTTTTCTTTGGTACACCCCGACCAAATATTCTAAAACTTGACCCTGGCTATTCCAAATTGGCCATATCGGTCTCAGACCTAAATAAATAAAAAAAATATGTGACAAAATTTTCAATAAGAAAATTTTTGGAACGTGACGTGTAATTTCGAGCTGTCAAACTTCCCGGATTTGTTCCCGTCATTCCTGGGAGGTCGGGAGTGCGTCCCGGTGGATGCTCTGGCCTCTCCTGCACCCGGCACAGAAACTCCCGAAGGTCTACGAGCTTCCGTTCAGAAGATACAGGCGCCGCAAGTCTGGGGACCGCCATTGTTGACGGTCTGGAGACTTGCGTGGGTTCCTGCTGTAGGCTCGGGATACGGAGGTCGGGATTTGGTGTGGGATCGAGGCCGGGACTCTCTTCTACCTGGTGGTGCCTCCCGCGTCCGGATCGGACCTCAGACGGCGAAGATATTAGTGTAGTTACACTGGGACACAAACATTTTTTATGTTTGTACCTATTTAACAAACAAATAGGTAGTGAAAGAAAACCAGTTAAGATTAGAGCGGTAGGCAGTGTGTAAAAACATTATATAACTAGCAAATTAGGCATTTTATTGTGAAAAAACTGAAATTTTGTTATTGGCCGGTGAATGAACTTGCAAACTTCCCGGATTTGTTCCCGTCATTCCCGGGAGGTCGGGAGTGCGTCCCGGTGGATGCTCTGGCCTCTCCTGCACCCGGCACAGAAACTCCCGAAGGTCTACGAGCTTCCGTTCAGAAGATACAGGCGCCGCAAGTCTGGGGACCGCCATTGTTGACGGTCTGGAGACTTGCGTGGGTTCCTGCTGTAGGCTCGGGATACGGAGGTCGGGATTTGGTGTGGGATCGAGGCCGGGACTCTCTTCTACCTGGTGGTGCCTCCCGCGTCCGGATCGGACCTCAGACGGCGAAGATATTAGTGTAGTTACACTGGGACACAAACATTTTTTATGTTTGTACCTATTTAACAAACAAATAGGTAGTGAAAGAAAACCAGTTAAGATTAGAGCGGTAGACAGTGTGTAAAAACATTATATAACTAGCAAATTAGGCATTTTATTGTGAAAAAACTGAAATTTTGTTATTGGCCGGTGAATGAACTGGTACAAAAATAAAAACTCGAATTTAAGAACTATATTAGTGTTTAATTAGTGATAAAAACAGACCAAAGAGGCAGTAAACAATAATAAATAGTAAATTAAACACTAGTGGACGTAAAACAATATATAAAAAACACGACAAAAACAAAAACAGTGAACAAATAGTAATATATGAAATAAATCTCTGTTTTAAATATTATTCAGTTTTATTATTTTGTCATAATTAGGTACCTATCTACTAATTTAGGAACATAATAGGTAACATAACTAGATACTATTAGTATACTTATTCTATCTTAACAAGCAAAGAACACAGTCTATTTCATGGAAACTTACTTAAAAAGATAAAATTGTAAATACCACGAAGTCTTAGTCTCTCCTTCTCATTTTAATCTTTGTCATGTTGAGTTTCCATCAAAAATTTTCTCCATTCTTCATCAGAATGAAGAAAATGTTGTGACGCTTCTTGAAAAGCTGTATTCCTTGTTTGGAGCCGCCGTTGAGGAGATCTTAATGCACCTCGTCGTCTTGGAGAGGTTCTTCGGTCGGGGTGTGTGCCCCTCAGTGGCCGGCGCAAGCTCTTCAACTATTGCTGGAGTTGGTGACGGTCTATTCCACTCCTGACCTGAAGATCTTCCTGGACCTCTGCAATTATAATAAGAAAATTGTTACAAACATGAGATACCTACAGGAGGTACTCTACTACCTACCTCATTCTTTATAGAAGGATAACAATGTGAGTCCACAGACTTGAACTCTGGAATAATAAAAGGTGTGGTAAAAGGTAGGTACCTACTCACCAACAACAATAAGTGGTTCTCTGAAAAACCAGCTTCTGTAGGGTTAGTACCAGTTACAATAGTACAAAACGAAAATTCGTATCGTAAGCTCGATGAACTATCACAGTTAATACTTCCTTACTGGCAGTTTCCGTGCAACATGAAGTCTCTGAGCCAAAGTATCTACCCGATGAAACTTGGACCAACTGAAAATAAAAATTGTAAGATTAACACTAGGTAGTTGAAAAATGGCTTTGACATTTTGAATATTAAAAGTTGTATAGGTCTTAGTTTCACATTCTGCAATAGATTGAGAGATTTATATGAGTTATGCTAGTTCATGGTAAATTGGTCATAGTTGAAATAAAATCAGACAATGAGTAGATAGATACATACCTACAGTATCTCTTGAAGCTGTCACATTTAAGTCCAAAGTTAAATTGTGTAATACTCCAAAGCCGTACACATTTTTTAGGTTTATTGTGTAATACCTGCTGCTTACAGAGACATTGCCATTGGTTCTTCATTCTCCCAAAGGTGTTTTTAATAATGTCTAGGGTTTTCTTAGCTAGACTTATTTTATCACCCTTTGGTAATCAAATGACCATTGGCATACAATAGCGGGCACATATAACCTGAAAAAATAAGAGAGATTGTATCTGTAGGTACAAGACAACAGAAATATCATAAACTGAGTCTAAATTACATTAATTTAGCAAGACTGAAGTCTTGATATACCTATTAGGTATCATTGTGTCAAGGCTGGTCAAGTTACATTACTTCTTGCAAGTAGGTAATTGGTAAATGACAAGGATTCATCG